>CM031952.1:30327395-30384895 GCA_018749465.1 Paracanthobrama guichenoti
TGTGAGTGGATGACTGTGTGTGTGTGTGTGAGAGTGGATGACTGTGTGTGTGTGTGTGTGTGTGAGAGTGGATGACTGTGTGTGTTTGCGTGTGAGAGTGGATGACTGTGTGTGTGTGTGTGTGTGAGAGTGGATGACTGTGTGTGTGTGTGGATGTGTGTGTGATGAGTGGATGACTGTGTGTGTGTGTGTGTGGATGAGTGGATGACTGTGTGTGTGTGTGTGTGTGAGAGTGGATGACTGTGTGTGTGTTTGTGTGTGTGAGAGTGGATGACTGTGTGTGCGTGTGTGAGAGTGGATGACTGTGTGTGTGTGTGGGATGACTGTGTGATGATGACTGTGTGTGTGAGAGTGGATGACGTGTGTGTTTGAGAGTGGATGACTGTGTGTGTGTGTGTGTGTGTGGATGACTGTGTGTGATGACTGTGTGATTTGTGTGTGTGTGTGAGAGTGGATGACTGTGTGTGTGTGTGTGTGTGTGAGAGTGGATGACTTGTGTGTGTGTTGACTGTGTGTGTTTGTGTGAGAGTGGATGACTGTGTGTTGTGTGTGAGAGTGGATGACTGTGTTTTGCGTGTGAGAGTGTGATGATGACTGTGTGTGTTGTGTGTGTGTGAGTGGATGACTGTGTGTGTGTTTGTGTGTGTGAGAGTGGATGACTGTGTGTTGTTTGTGTGTGTGAGTGGATGACTGTGTGTGTGGATGACTGTGTGTGTGTGCGTGTGTGTGTGTGATGACTGTGTGTGTGTTTGTGTGTGTGATGACTGTGTGTGTGTGTGTGTGAAGTGTGTGTGTGGCGCGTGTGAGAGTGGATGACTGTGTGTGTTTTGCGTGTGTGAGTGGATGACTGTGTGTGTGCGTGTGTGTGAGAGTGGATGACTGTGTGTGTGACTGTGTGTGTGTGAGAGTGTGTGACTGTGTGTGTGTGTGAGAGTGGATGACTGTGTGTGTTATGTGTGTGTGAGAGTGATGACTGTGTGTGTTTATGTGTGTGAGTGGATGACTGTGTGTGTGTTTGTGCTTGTGTGTGTGAGAGTGGATGACTGTGTGTGTTTGTGTGTGACTGTGGATGTGTGTGTGTGTGACTGTGTGTGTGAGAGAGTGGATGACTGATGAGAGTGGATGACTGTGTTTGCGTGTGTGAGAGTGGATGACTGTGTGTGTGTTTGCGTGTGAGAGTGATGACTGTGGATGACTGTGTGTGTGTGAGAGAGTGGATGACTGTGTTTGCGTGTGATGCGTGTGTGTGTAGGATGACTATGTATGACTGTGTGATGAGAGTGATGACTGTGTGTGTGTGTGTGTGAGAGTGTGGATGACTGTGTGTGTGTGTGAGTGGATGACTGTGTGTGTTTGCGTGTGTGAGAGTGGATGACTGTGTGTGCGTGTGTGAGAGTGGATGACTGTGTGTGTGTGTGTGTGGTGATGACTGTGACTGTGTGTGTTTGCAGTGTGAGAGTGGATGACTGTGTGTGTTTGTGTGTGTGGAGAGTGTGATGAGTGAGAGTGGATGAGACTGTGTGTGTTTGTGTGTGTGAGTGGATGACTGTGTGTGTGTGTGTGTGTGTGTGTGTGTGTGTGAGTGTGTGTGAGAGTGGATGACTGTGTGTGTGTGTGTGAGTGTGACTGTGTGTGTGTGTTGTGTGTGAGTGGATGACTGTGTGTTTTATGCGTGTGAGAGTGGATGACTGTGTGTGTGTTGTGTTTGATGACTGTGTGTGTGAGAGTGGATGACTGTGTGTGTGTGTGTGTGTGTGAGAGTGGATGACTGTGTGTGTGCGTGTGTGAGAGTGGACTGACTGTGTGTGTGGATGACTGCGTGTGTGAGAGTGGATGACTGTGTGTGTGTGTGTGTGTGAGAGTGGATGACTGTGTGTGTGTTTGTGTGTGTGAGAGTGGATGACTGTGTTTGCGTGTGTGAGAGTAGATGACTGTGTGTGTACTGTGTGAGAGTAGATGACTGTGTGTGTGAGTGGAGTGGATGACTGTGTGTGTGTGTGTGTGGTGTGGATGACTGTGTGTGTGTGTGTGTGTGAGAGTGGATGACTGTGTTTTCGTGTGTGAGAGTGGATGACTGTGTGTGTGTTTGTGTGTGTGTGAGAGTGGATGACTGTTTGCGTGTGTGAGAGTGGATGACTGTGTGTGTGTTTGCGTGTGGATGAGTGGATGACTGTGTGTGTGTTTGTGTGAGAGTGGATGACTGTGTGTGCGTGTGTGAGAGTGGATGACTGTGTGTGTGTGTGTGTGTGTAGAGTGGATGACTGTGTTTATGTGCAGTGAGAGTGGATGACTGTGTGTGTGTTTGACTGTGTGTGAGAGTGGATGACTGTGTGTGTGTGTGTGTGTGTGTGAGAGTGGATGACTGTGTGTGTTTGCGTGTGTGAGTGTGATGACTGTGTGTGTGTTGTGTGTGTGAGAGTGTGACTTGTGTGTGTGTCATGACTGTGTGTGTGTTTATGTGGATGACTGTGTGTGTGTTGTGTGTGTGTGAGAGTGGATGACTGTGTGTGTGTGTGTGTGAGAGTGGATGACTGTGTGTGTTTGCGTGTGTGAGAGTGGATGACTGTGTGTGTGTTTGTGTGTTTAGTGTGACTGTGTGTGAGTGTGTGAGATGACTGTGTGTGTGTGTGTGTGTGTGTGAGTGGATGACTGTGTGTGTGTATGTGTGTGAGAGTGGATGACTGTGTGTGTGCGTGTGTGAGAGTGGATGACTGTGTGTGTGTTTGTGTTTGTGTGTGTGAGAGTGGATGACTGTGTGTGTTTGTGTGCGTGTGTGGGAGGACTGACTGTGTGTGTGTGAGTGTGATGACTGTGTGTGTGTTTGTGTGGATGACTGTGTGTGTGTGTGTGTGTGTGAGAGTGGATGACTGTGTGTGTGAGAGAGTGGATGACTGTGTGTGTGTTTGTGTGTGTGAGAGTGGATGACTGTGTGTGTTTGGCGCAGTGAGAGTGGATGACTGTGTGTGTGTTTGTGTGTGTGTGAGAGTGTGACTGATGACTGTGTGTGTGACTGTGTGTGTGTTTGACGTGTGTGTGGATGACTGTGTGTGTGTGTGTGTGTGAGAGTGTGTGTGTTATGTGTGAGAGTGGATGACTGTGTGTGTTTGTGTGTGAGAGTGGATGACTGTGTGTGTTTTTGTGTGTGAGAGTGGATGACTGTGTGTGTGTTTGCGTGTGTGAGAGTGGATGACTGTGTGTGTGTGTGTGTGTGTGTGTGTGAGTGGATGACTGTGTGTGTGTGTGTGTGTGTGTGAGAGTGATGACTGTGTGTGTGTTTGTGTGTGTGAGAGTGATGACTGTGTGTGTATGTGTGAGTGTGTGTGAGAGTGATGTGTGTGTGTGTGTGTGTGTGTGAGAGTGGATGACTGTGTGTGTTTGTGTGTGTGAGAGTGGATGACTGTGTGTGTGTTTGCGTGTGAGAGTGGATGACTGTGTGTTTGTGTGTGTGAGAGTGATGACTGTGTGTTTGTGTGTGTGTGAGAGTGGATGACTGTGTGTGTTTGCGTGTGTGAGAGTGATGACTGTGTGTGTGTTGTGTGAGAGTGAGATGACTGTGTGTGTGTGTGTGTGTGTGTGAGATGAGTGTGTGTGTGTGTGTGTGTGTGTGAGTGGATGACTGTGTGTGTGTGTGTGTGTGTGTGAGAGTGGATGACTGTGTGTGTGTGTGTGTGTGAGAGTGGATGACTGTGTGTGTTTTGTGTGTGTGTGTGGATGACTGTGTGTGTGTGTGTGTGTGAGAGTGTGATGACTGTGTGTGTTTGTGTGTGAGAGAGTGATGACTGTGTGTGTGTTTATGTGTGTGAGAGTGGATGACTGTGTGTGTGTGTGTGTGTGTGAGTGATGATGACTGTGTGTGTGAGTGTGTGTGTGTGAGTGAGTGGATGGACTGTGTGTGTGTGCGTGTGTGTGAGAGTGGATGACTGTGTGTGAGTGTGTGTGTGTGTGTGAGATGACTGTGTGTGTTTGCGTGTGTGAGAGTGGATGACTGTGTGTGTTTGTGCAGTGTGAGAGTGGATGACTGTGTGTGTTTGCGTGTGAGAGTGGATGACTGTGTGTGTGTGTGTGTGAGTGGATGACTGTGAGTGTGTGTGTGTGTGTGTGGATGATGACTGTGTGTGTGTGTGTGTGAGAGTGGATGACTGTGTGTGTGTGTGTGTGTGAGAGTGGATGACTGTGTGTGTTTATGTGTGTGTGTGAGTGGATGACTGTGTGTGTTTGTGTGTGAGAGTGAGAGTGGATGACTGTGTGTGTGTGTGTGTGTGACTGTGTGTGTGTGCGTGTGTGTGATGTGTGTGTGTGTGTGAAGAGTGATGACCTGTGTGTGTGTGTGAGAGTGGATGACTGTGTTTGCGTGTGTGAGAGTGGATGAGTGTGGATGACTGTGAGAGTGGATGACTGTGTGTGTGTGTTTGTGTGTGAGAGTGTGAGTGACTGACTGTGTGTTTGTGTGTGTGAGAGTGGATGACTGTGTGTGTGTGTTTGTGCGTGTGTGTGAGAGTGGATGACTGTGTGTGTTTGTTTGAGTGTGTGAGAGAGTGGATGACTGTGTGTGTGTGGATGACGTATGTGAGAGTGGATGACTGTGTGTGTGTGTGATGAGTGTGTGTGTGTTTGTGAGTGGATGACTGTGTGTGTTTGTGTGTGTGAGTGGATGACTGTGTGTGTGTTGTGCAGTGTGAGTGAGTGTGATGACTGTGTGTGTGTTTGTGTGTGTGAGTGAGTAGATGACTGTGTGTGTTGTGTGTGTGTGTGAGAGGATGACTGTGTGTGTTTGCGCGTGAGAGAGTGGATGACTGTGTGTGTGTTTGTGTGAGAGTGTGTGTGTGTGCTCCGTGTGAGAGTGGATGACTGTGTGTGTGTTGTGTGTGCTGTGTGTGAGAGTGGATGACTGTGTGTGTGTTTGTGTGTGTGAGGATGACCGTGTGATGTTTGTGTGTGTGTGACTTTGTTTGTGTGTGTGAGAGTGGATGACTGTGTGTGTGTTTGTGTGTGTGAGAGCGGATGAGTGTGTGTGTGTATGCGTGAGTGTGTGTGTGTGAGAGTGGATGACTGTGTGTGTGTGTTGTGTGAGTGTGGATGACTGTGTTTATGTGTGTGTGAAGTGGATGACTGTGTGTGTGTTTCAGTGTGTGTGTGTGAGTGGATGACTGTGTGTGTGTTTGTTGTGTGTGGAGAGTGGATGACTGTGTGTGTGTGTGTATGTGTGTGAGAGTGGATGACTCTGTGTGTTTGTGTGAGAGTGTGATGACTGTGTGTGTGTGTGTGGTGTGTGGATGACTGTGTGTGTGTGTGTGAGAGTGGATGACTGTGTGTGTTTGTGTTGAGAGTGGATGACTGTGTGTGAGAGTGGATGACTGTGTGTGTGTTTATGTGTGTGAGAGTGGATGACTGTGAGAGTGGATGACTGTGTGTGTTTGCGTGTGTGAGAGTGGATGACTGTGTGTGTTTGCGTGTGTGAGAGTGGATGACTGTGTGTGTTTATGTGAGTGTGGATGACTGTGTGTGCTTACGATGTGTACTAAGTGTGATGTGTGTGTGTTTAGTGTGTGAGAGTGGATGACTGTGTGTGTGTTTGTGTGTGAGAGTGGATGACTGTGTGTGTGTTTGTGCGTGTGTGAGAGTGGATGACTGTGTGTGACTGTTTATGCGAGAGTGTGTGTGTGTGTAGAGTGGATGACTGTGTGTGTGTGTGTGAGTGAGAGTGGATGACTGTGTGTGTGTTTGAGTGGATGTGTGTGTGTGTTGTGTGTGTGAGAGTGGATGACTGTGTGTGTGTTTGTGTGTGTGAGAGTGGATGACTGTGTGTGTGTGTTGTGTGTGTGAGAGTGGATGACTGTGTGTGTGTTGCGTGTGCAGAGAGGTGACTGTGTGTGTGTGTGTGTGTGTGAGAGTAGATGACTGTGTGTGTGAGTGGGATGACTGTGTGTGTGAGAGTGTGAGATGACTGTGTGTGTGTTTGTGTGTGTGAGAGTGGATGACTGTGTGTGTGTTATGTGTGTGTGTGCGTGAGTGGATGACTGTGTGTGTGTTTATGTGTGTGAGAGTGGATGACTGTGTGTGTGTTTGTGTGTGAGTGGATGACTATGTGAGAGAGTGGATGACTGTGTGTGTGTTGCGTGTGTGTGAGAGTGGAGAGTGATGACTGTGTGTGTGTTTGTGTGTGTGTGAGAGTGGATGACTGTGTGTGTGTTTGCGTGTGTGAGAGTGGATGACTGTGTGTGTGTTTGCGTGTGTGAGAGTGGATGACTGTGTGTGTGTTTGTGTGTGTGAGTGTGTGTGTGTTTATGAGTGAGTGGATGACTGTGTGTGTGTGTGTGTGGATGTGTGTGTGTTTGGCAGAGTGATGACTGTGTGTGTTTGCGGTGAGAGTGTGACTGTGTGTGTGTTTGTGCAGTGAGAGTGGATGACTGTGTGTTGTGAGAGAGTGGATGACTGTGTGTGTGAGAGTGATGACTGTGTGTGTGTGTGTGTGTGAGAGTGGATGTGACTGTGTGTGTGTGTTACGTGTGTGTGAGTGGATGACTGTGTGTGTGTTTGTGTGTGTGAGAGTGGATGACTGTGTGTGTGTTTGTGTGTGAGAGTGGATGACTGTGTGTGTGTTTATGTGTGAGAGTGGATGACATTGTGTGTGAGTGATGTGTGTGTGTGCGGTGTGAGAGTGGATGACTGTGTGTGTGTTTGTGTGTGTGTGTGGATGACTGTGGATGACTGTGTGTGTTTGTGTGTGAGTGGATGACTGTGTGTGTGTTTGCGTGTGAGAGTGATGACTGTGTGTGTTTGTGCGTGTGTGTTTGTGTGTGAGAGTGGATGACTGTGTGTGTTTGTGTGTGTGTGTGAGAGTGGATGACTGTGTGTGTGTGTGTGTGTGAGAGAGTGGATGACTGTGTGTGTTTTTATGCAGTGAGAGTGGATGACTGTGTGTGTGTTTACGTGTGTGAAGTGGATGACTGTGTGTGTTTATGTGTGTGAGTGGATGACTGTGTTTGCGTATGTGTGAGAGTGGATGACTGTGTGTGTGTGTGTGTGTGTGAGAGTGGATGACTGTGTGTGTGTTTGTGTGTGTGAGAGTGGATGACTGTGTGTGTGTTTGTGTGTGTGAGAGTGGATGACTGTGTGTGTTTACGTGTGTGACTGTGTGATGACTGTGTGTGTGTGTGTTTGTGTGTGTGAGAGTGGATGACTGTGTGTGTGCGTTGTGTGTGTGAGTGGATGACTGTGTGTGTGTTTGTGTGTGAGAGTGGATGACTGTGTGTGTTTATGTGTGAGAGTGGATGACTGTGTGTGTTTGTGTGTGTGAGAGTGGATGACTGTGTGTGTTTTATGTGTGAGAGAGTGGATGACTGTGTGTGTGTTTGTGTGTGTGAGAGAGTGGATGACTGTGTGTGTTTGTGTGTGTGAGAGTGGATGACTGTGTGTGTTTGTGTGAGTGAGATGAGTGGATGACTGTGTGAGTGGATGACTGTGTTTGCGTGTGTGAGAGTGGATGACTGTGTGTGTGTGTGTGAGAGTGGATGACTGTGTGTGTTTATGTGAGAGTGGATGACTGTGTGTGTTTATGCAGTGAGAGTGGATGACTGTGTGTGTGTTTGTGCAGTGTGAGAGAGTGGATGACTGTGTGTGTGTGTGTTTGTGTGTGTGATGAGTGGATGACTGTGTGTGTTTATGCAGTGAGAGTGGATGACTGTGTGTGTGTTTGGCAGTGTGTGTGTGAGAGTGGATGACTGTGTGTGTGTTTGTGTGAGAGTGGATGATCGTGTGTGAGAGTGGATGACTGTGTGTGTGTTTGCGTGTGTGTGTGAGTGGATGACTGTGTGTGTGTTTGCGTGTGAGTGTGATGACTGTGTGTGTGTTTGTGTGTGTGTGAGAGTGGATGAGTGTGTGTTGTGATGAGAGTGGATGACTGTGTGTGTGTTTGTGTGTGAGAGTGGATGACTGTGTGTGTGTTTGACTGTGTGTGAGAGTGGATGACTGTGTGTGTGTTTTTGTGTGTGTGAGAGTGGATGACTGTGTGTGTTTGTGTGTGTGAGAGTGGATGACTGTGTGTGTGTGTGTGTGTGTGAGTGGATGACTGACTGTGTGTGTGTGTGTGTGTGTGTGTGTGAGAGTGGATGACTGTGTGTGTGTGTGTGTGTGAGAGTGTGATGACTGTGTGTGTTTGTGTGTGTGAGCAGAGTGAGATGACTGTGTGTGTGTTTGTGTGCAGTGTGAGAGTGGATGACTGTGTGTGTGTTTGTGCGTGTGTGAGAGTGGATGACTGTGTGTGTTTATTGTGAGAGTGGATGACGTGTATATGCGTGAGTGGATGACTGTGTGTGTGTTTGTGTGTGTGAGAGTGGATGACTGTGTGTGTGTGTGTGAGTGGATGACTGTGTTTGCGTGTGTGAGAGTGGATGACTGTGTGTGTGTTTGTGTGTGTGAGAGTGGATGACTGTGTGTGTGTTTGTGTGTGTGTGAGTGGATGACTGTGTGTGTGTTTGCGTGTGTGAGAGTGGATGACTGTGTGTGTGTTTGTGTGTGAGAGTGGATGACTGTGTGTGTGTTTATGTGTGAGAGTGGATGACTGTGTGTGTGTTTGTGTGTGTGTGAGAGTGGATGACTGTGTGTGTTTATGTGTGTGTGTGAGAGTGGATGACTGTGTGTGTGTTTGCGTGTGAGAGTGGATGACTGTGTGTGTGTTTGCGTGTGAGAGTGGATGACTTGTGTGTGTGTTTGCATGTGTGAGAGTGGATGACTGTGTGTGTTTATGTGTGTGAGAGTGGATGACTGTGTGTGTGTTTACTGTGTGATGAGAGTGGATGACTGTGTGTGTGTTTATGTGTGTGTGAGAGTGGATGACTGTGTGTGTTGTGTGTGAGAGAGTGGATGACTGTGTGTGTGTGTGTGAGAGTGGATGACTGTGTGTGTGTTTGTGTGTGAGAGTGTGACTGTGTGTGTGAGAGTGAGTGGATGACTGTGTGTGTGTTTGTGTGTGTGAGAGTGGATGACTGTGTGTGTTTGCGTGTGTGAGAGTGGATGACTGTGTGTGTGTGTGTGAGAGTGGATGACTGTGTGTGTGTGTTGGATGACTGTGTGTGTGGAGTGAGATGATGACTGTGTGTGTGTGTGTGTGTGAGAGTGGATGACTTGTGTGTGTGTTTATGTGTGAGAGTGGATGACTGTGTGTGTTTGTGTGTGAGAGTGGATGACTGTGTGTGTGTTTGTGTGTGTGAGAGTGGATGACTGTGTGTGTGTTTGTGTGTGAGAGTGGATGACTGTGTGTGTGTTTGTGGCGTGTGATGGATGACTGTGTGTGTGTTTGTGTGTGTGTGAGAGTGGATGACTGTGTGTGTTTTGTGTGTGAGAGTGGATGACTGTGTGTTATGCGTGTGTGAGAGTGGATGACTGTGTGTGTGTTTGTGTGTGTGAGAGTGGATGACTGTGTGTGTTTGTGCATGTGTGAGTGGATGACTGTGTGTTTATGTGTGAGAGTGGATGACTGACTGTGTGTGTTTGTGTGTGTGTGTGAGTGGATGACTGTGTTTATGCGGTGTGAGAGTGGATGACTGTGTGTGAGAGTGGAGTGACTGTGTGTGTGTTGTGTGTGTGTGTGAGAGTGGATGACTGTGTGTTTATGTGTGTGAGAGTAGATGACTGTGTGTGTGTGTGTGTGTGTGAGAGTGGATGACTGTGTGTGTTTGTGTGTGTGAGAGTGGATGACTGTGTGTGTGTTGTGTGTGTGGATGAAGTGTGATGAGTGTGTGTGTTTGTGTGTGTGTGAGAGTGGATGACTGTGTGTGTGTGAGAGTGTGTGTTGTATGTGTGTGAGTGGATGAGTGGTGTTGACTGTGTAGTGTGTGTGTTGTGTTGGCGTGTGAGAGTGGATGACTGTGTGTGTGTGTGTGTGTGTGTGAGAGTGGATGACTGTGTGTGTGTTTGCAGTGAGAGTGGATGACTGTGTGTGTGTTTGCGTGTGAGAGTGGATGACTGTGTGTGTGTTTGTGTGTGAGAGTGGATGACTGTGTGTGTGTGTGTTGGATGACTGTGTGTGTGTTTTGTGTGAGAGTGGATGACTGTGTGTGTGTGTGTGTGTGTGAGAGTGGATGACTGTGTGTGTGAGAGAGTGGATGACTGTGTGTGTGTTTGTGTGTGTGAGAGTGGATGACTGTGTGTGTGTGTTGTGTGCGTGTGAGAGTGGATGACTGTGTGTGTGTTTGTGTGTGTGAGAGTGGATGACTGTGTTTGCGTGTGTGAGAGTGGATGACTGTGTGTGTGTTTGTGTGTGAGAGTGGATGACTGTGTGTGTTTGCGTGTGAGAGTGGATGACTGTGTGTGTGTTTGTGTGTGTGAGAGTGGATGACTCTGTGTGTGTTTGCGTGTGAGAGTGGATGACTGTGTGTGTGTTTGCGTGTGTGAGAGTGGATGACTGTGGAGACGGACGTAGAGATAGCTGATTTCATGTAATGCATGCATCACTTATATATTCTAGTTTTGTCTCATATTAGTGGCCGCTAATATATCAGGATCTGTTTCCTCTCAATGATACTATGACTGAATTAAGTTTGTAATAAAATAAATAAAACAATGATATTACATTTTTAATGTGTCTAGACGGAATTATGCACTAGCGTAAATTCATGCCCGCAGTTAACGTTCAGTTCTGCGCATGCTCGAGAAGCCCTCTGCTCGCGCATGCGTACTGGCTGCGCTCGAATGCGTCTGCTTCTATGGAAACCCAGCGTGAAGCATGGGATGTTCGCTGTTTGGAAAACCGGAAGTGGAGGGAGATTCAAAACAAAGCGGATCAAACAGACGGGGAATGTGTTTATTAAAGTCATGGGATGATGGTAGAGTATAACGACACTTTAATGTCCGTTTAGGACTGTACAGAACTTCAGTGTGTGTGTGTGTGTGTGTGTGTGTGTGTGTGTCGTGTTTACAAACTGCAGCTAACGGTATTCCTGCGCATGCTAATGACAGTTGTTTATAATATCGGTTTCTTGGCCTGTTAGCGTTTACAAATGTTTCTTTAATGTGGAATAAAGGATGTGTTTGTGCTGATAATGTAACTTAGCTGTTGTTATACCGTGTTTTGGCTGCTGATGTGATCTGCTGCGGTTTAATTATGTAAAATAATACTAATATGGTTAATTTTAGATTCGATATTTACTTAGCCTCCCAGGAAAAGTCTTTTTGAATGTAGTATTTTCATGTCTTTACAGTAGGCCATCACATTTAGTAAGCAAGCTCAAGTGTGTGTGTGTGTGTGTGTGTGTGTGTGTGTGTGTGTGTGTGTGTGTGTGTGTGTGTATGTCAGTGAGTGGGTGACTGTGTGTGTGTGTGTGTGTGTGTGTGTCAGTGAGTGGGTGGGTGACTGTGTGTGTGTGTGTGTGTGTGTGTGAGAGTGGATGACTGTGTGTGTGTGTGTATGTCAGTGAGTGGGTGACTGTGTGTGTGTGTGTGTGTGTGTGTGTGTGTGTGTGTGTGTGTGACTGTGTCTCTCTGTGTGTGTGTGTGTGTGTGTGTGTGAGAGAGAGTGGATGACTGTGTGTGTATGTCAGTGAGTGGGTGGGTGTGTGTGTGTGTGTGTGTGTGTGTGTGTGTGTGAGTGACTCTCTCTCTGTGTGTGTGTGTGTGTGTGTGTGTGTGTGAGAGAGAGTGGATGACTGTGTGTGTGTGTGTGTGTGTATGTCAGTGAGTGGGTGACTGTGTGTGTGTGTGTGTGTGTGTGTGTGTAAGTGACTCTCTCTCTGTGTGTGTGTGTGTGTGTGTGTATATGTATGAGTGGGTGACTGTGTGTGTGTGTGTGTGTGTGTGTGTGTGTGTGTGTGTGTGAGAGAGAGAGAGAGAGAGAGAGAGAGAGAGTGTGGGTGACTGTGTGTGTGGCTGAGAGTGTGTGAGCGTGTGTGTGAGTGAGAGTGGGTGAGCGTGTGTTTATGTCAGTGAGTGTGAGAGTGGGTGACAGTGTGTGTGAGAGTGGGTGACTGTGTGTGTGTGTGTGTGTGTGTGTATGTCAGTGAGTGTGAGAGTGGGTGACAGTGTGTGTGAGAGTGGGTGACTGTGTGTGTGTGTGTGTGTGTGTGTGTGTGTGTGTGTGTAATGCATGAGAACCAGTGTGGTTTTGGTCATAATACTATATGTGATGTATTCCAGGGGAAACTTTTCAAACTAGTTACGCAATCAGATTACTTTTTCCAAGTAACTAGTAAAGTAACACATTACTTTTAAAATTTACAGCAAAATATCTTAGTTACTTTTTCAAATGTGACGCAAGTTATTGTTTTCCCGTTTATTGACTGACAGCTCTCCCGTCCCTATGTTGGGACAGTTCGTAAGTGCAGAGGCGTTCATAATGATTACTCTAGTTCTAGACTAAATGTGAGATTGCATTTACTAATCTCACTTGCACAAAAAAAACAGATTCAGTATTTCTCAAAATTAATAAAATCAGTGAAATGCAAAATCAGAATACTATGCAAATCTCCAATAATTAAATAAATCTCCAAAAAAGTACAAAAAAGTAATGTAACACATTACTTTTCTTAAAAAGTAACTAAGTAACACAATTAGTTACTTTTTAAGGGAGTAACACTTTATTGTAATGCATTACTTTTCAAAATAACTTTCCCCAACACTGCACATCAGTGTCTGCTTTCCATTTCAAAGCAATAAATGTTTTAGCTATTAACGACATTTCAGTAAGCTTAATAGTTTAGCTTGACCCTTTCGGAGATTAGAGTTGGCAAAATTACACAATAAACACACCCCCGGATCCACTGTAAAATCAATTCCATGAATCTGATATATGATCACATACTTGCACCCAAAACACCTTCACTTTAGTAGCCTGGGAAAACCCAGACAACTTCTGGCAAATTTAGATTTGCTCTGTAAATTAGTCTGGCAAAGAGCCCATTCAAGCCCATTTCTAATCCCTCGAAATCGCGGCACCAATCAGAAACGTTGAAGTCAGACGTCCGTTGGTGTCGCCCCTTTGGAAATTATTTGTCTATGAAGCTTTGCCAGACCATAACTCCATTACTACTGAGAATGGTCTGGTCTGGTCTGGCTATCACTTTAGGGCACAGTCGGGTAGAATGCAGTTTCAGGATTGTTTTTGTTTTTGTTCACAGATGATCTCAACTATGTTATGAAAGATATAACTGGATGAATTGATATACCATTTTTCTTTATGCAATATGTGGGTAACATGGCCATACATGGGTTTTCCCATGAGCAACATGTAGTGAAAAAAGTGTAATAATGGGAGTAATAGTTGGCAACATTTCAATAATTATATCTAATATTTCATAGGAATATTGATATGTAATGTCTTTCCCTGTTCACTTGTTGTGTCTCCCAGAATGCCTGATAAACATGATTTAAGTCCCGGTGTCTCTATTGTGTATGAAATCAATGCCCTGTTTTCTAACAGAAAGTCATAGTTTGATTAGAAACCCCATAATCCCTTTTTCCTGAGATGTTGATTTATAACAAACAATTAGTTTCAAATCAGTCAGATTTAAATGATAATTACAAGAGATTATCATATGTCCATAAGAGTGCTAAATCTGACCATTCAGTCATTTTTAAAGACCAGAAGTTGTTGTCCTGGTGAAACCTCAAAACAAGTGGTATCTCTTTACAGGACATCCCGACTTAAAACTGTGACATGTATGGAGTCAGAGAAATTCAGTAAAATATAATGTCCTCGTACGTGGACAGAGGCACCCAGGAGGTTAAATGCTTTATATTTGATTTATCTTACTAACTTAAGTGCTGTGGTTGAACTTTGTAGTAAATTGTAGTCCTATTATAAGCACTTTTCAATCAAAATATGTGTGTTTATTTGTGGTTGTACTGATGATTTAGCTGTAAAACAGATAAACACTGCATATGATTCAAAGGCTGTATTATGCTCTGCTTCAGTGTCTTGTTTAATATGATATGTGGGCTGTAAATATGATTCATTGTTTCTCTATGCTCTTTTTTAATGTTTACGAACCACATGAAGCCGAATGTTGTGGGATACAGAGCGTCTGGACGTCCTCTGAAACTCACCGTCAGTGCTGAGAATGGAAGTGAAGTTGGAGGTTTTGTTGTCGTCCAGCATCAAGCGCAGGAAGCCGTGGCCCAGATTCTGCTGGCTGGGCCGGGTAAGATCGTACTTTTATACATTTTTACTTTTTGAATGCTTTGAAGCTTGGGTAATTTCAATACACGTCCGTTCAAAATGGGTTAGATTTTTTAATGATTGAGAAAGAGTCTCCTGCTCATCAGGGCTGCATTTATTTGATCAGAAATACAATAAAAATAGTGAAATATTATTCCAGTGTAAATCAGCTGTTCTCTATGTGAATATATAGTAAAGTGTAATTTATTCCTGTGATCAAAGCTGAGTTTATCATCATTACTCCAGTCTTCAGTGTCACATGATCCTTCACTAATCATTCTATTTAGAGATGCACCAATACAAAATTTTGTATTACAAAAAATACAAAATCACGAACGATGAACGAACAGCAGTGCGACCGTGAACGATGAACGAACAGCAGTGCGACCGTGAACGGTGAACGAACGGCAGTACGGCCACGAACGATGAACGAACAGCAGTGTGGCCACGAACGATGAATGAACGGCAGTGCGACCGTGAACGATGAACGAACGGCAGTGCGGCCACGAACGATGAATGAACAGCAGTGCGGCCACAAATGATGAACGAACGGTAGTGCGACCGTGAACGAGCGACAGTGTGACCGCGAGCGACGAACGAGCGGCAGTGCGGCCGCGAGCGACGAACGAGCGTCAGTGCCGCTGTGAATGGACGACAGTGAACAATGAACGAACGGCAGTGCGGCCACGAACGATGAATGAACGGCAGTGCGACCGTGAACGATGAACGAACGGCAGTGCGGCCACGAACGATGAATGAACAGCAGTGCGGCCACAAATGATGAACGAACGGTAGTGCGACCGTGAACGAGCGACAGTGTGACCGCGTGACGACGCGAGCGGCAGCGGCGCGGCGGAAGCGATTTAACGAGCGCAGTGCGCCGCGAAGCGACGAACGAGCGGCAGTGCCGCTGTGAATGGACGACAGTGAACAATGAACGAACGGCAGTGCGGCCACGAACGATGAACGAACGGCAGTGCGACCGTGAACGATGAACGAACGGCAGTGCGACCGTGAACGATGAACGAACGGCAGTGCGACCGTGAACGATGAACGAACGGCAGTGCGACCGTGAACGATGAACGAACGGCAGTGCGGCCACAAATGATGAACGAACGGTAGTGCGACCGTGAACGAACGGCAGTGCGGCCACGAACGATGAACGAACGGCAGTGCGCCACGCGAACGATGAACGAACGGCAGTGCGCCACGAACGATGAACGAACGGGCAGTGCGCCACGAACGATGAACGAACGGCAGTGCGGCCACGAACGATGAACGAACGGCAGGGCGGCCGCGAACGATGAACGAACGGCAGGGCGGCCGTGAACGATGAACGAACGGCAGGGCGGCCGTGAACGATGAACGAACGGCGGGCGGCCGAACGGAGCGACAATGATGAACGAACGGTAGTGCGAGTGGAACGCGCCGTGAACGATGAACGAACGGGCAGTGCGCCACGAACGATGAACGAACGGCAGTGCGGCCACAAATGATGAACGAATGGTAGTGCGACCGTGAACGAACGGCAGTGCGGCCACGAACGATGAACGAACGGCAGTGCGGCCACAAATGATGAACGAACGGGTGAACGCGAACTTAACGCAGTGCGGCGAACGAACGCAGTGCGCACGCGAACGATGAACGAACGGCAGTGCGGCCACGAACGATGAACGAACGGCAGTGCGGCCACGAACGATGAACGAACGGCAGGGCGGCCGTGAACGATGAAACGATGAACGAACGGCAGGGCGGCCGTGAACGATGAACGAACGGCAGGGCGGCCGTGAACGATGAACGAACGGCAGTGCGGCCGTGAACGATGAACGAACGGCAGTGCGGCCGTGAGGCGAACGAACGCGCAGCGGCCGCGAACGATGCGAACGGCAGTGCGGCCACAAATGATGAACGAATGGTAGTGCGACCGTGAACGAACGGCAGTGCGGCCACGAACGATGAACGAACGGCAGTGCGGCCACGAACGATGAACGAACGGCAGTGCGGCCACAAATGATGAACGAATGGTAGTGCGACCGTGAGAGCGGCAGTGCGCTACGAACGATGAACGAACGGCAGTGCGGCCACGAACGATGAACGAACGGCAGTGCGGCCACAAATGATGAACGAACGGTAGTGCGCGCCGTGAACGAGCGGCAGTGCGCCACGAACGATGAACGAACGGCAGCGCGCCCAGCGATGAACGAACGGCAGTGCGCCGCAAATGATGAACGAATGGTAGTGCGACCGTGAACGAGCGGCAGTGCGCCACGCAACGATGAACGAGCGCAGTGCGCCACTACGATGATGAACGAGCAGCGGATGAACGAGTGCGCCGCGAAACGAGCGGCAGTGCGAACGCGGCGGCAGTACGCCAGCGAGCGCGGCGAGCGGCAGTGCCGCCGCCACGAGCGATTTAACGAAAGCGGCAGTGGCCGCGCGAAGCGAGCGGCAGTGCCGCCGCGAGCGACGAACGAGCGGCAGTGCCGCCGCGAGCGACGAACGAGCGGCAGTGCGCCGCGAGCGACGCACGGCGCAGTGCGCGCGAGCGATTCTAACGAGCGGCAGTGCGCCGCGTGCCGCAATTTAACGAGCGGGCAGTGCCGCGCGAGCGAGCGGCAGCGAGCGGCCGAGCGCGCGCGGCAGTGGCGGCGCGCGCTGGCGGCGAAAGGCATTTAACGAGCGGGCAGTGCTACGCGCGAGCGGCGATTTAACGGCAGGGCAGTGCGAGCGCACGCGAGCGGCGATCTTGCACAACGCGCGGCGCATTTATTGTTTGACTTTGGTGATAAAATGGAGAGAATTTGAAAGATGGCACTGTTTGTTTCTAGAAGTAATAAAGCAAAGTGATATTTGCCATTATTGGATAAGAGGCGCGCTTCAAATATGTTTAGTGTAGGGAAAAACACAGACCTGGCAACCCTGGTTTGAACTAGGGGTGATCCATAGGGTCAAATAGATCCTGAAAATTCAGCATCATGAGACACACACACACACACACACACACACACACACACAGTATGAGTTGAAGACAGACGTGTTTTTCCACACACTTTTGACAGGATGCAGGTGTTGTGCCGAATTTCGATCCCCTGCTAAATTATTACCCCCCTCGTTGAAGTCAATACCTGATTGCCTAATCCTAACCCCACCCCTAATCCTAACCCCTCCCCCACAATTTACCCTAAACCTACCAATACATGGGGGGTAATAATTTGCCGGGGGTCGGAATTCGGCACAACAACGGCCCTGATCATCGGCTGTTTTTAAACAATAGACCGACGGCCGAAAGTGGAAATAATAGCTTTTATTGGCCGATACTTCAGTGCATCTCTAATTCTAAAATGCTGATTTGATGCTCAAGAAACATTTATGATTATCAGTGTTGACAACAGGATTCGATGAATAGAAAGTTCAAAATAACAGCGTTTATCTGAAATAGAAAGCTTTCAGCTGTTCACCGTTCAGCAGTTTAGGGTCAGTAAGCTTGAAAGAAAAGAAAGAAATTAATACTTTTATTCAAGGACTTTAAATTGATCAAAAGTGACAGTATAGACATTTATAATGTTACAAAAGAAATGCTGTTCTTTTATCTATTCATCAAAGAATCCTGAAAAAAATTGTATGCAACTGTTTTCAACACTGATAATAATCATAAATGTGTATTGAGCATCAGATCCTCATATGAGAGTGATCAGTGAAGGATCATGTGACACTGAAGACTGGAGTAATGATGATAAATTCAGCTTTGATCACAGGAATAAATCACACTTTACTGTATATTCACATAGAGAACAGCTGATCTACGCTGGAGGAATATTTCACTGATCTACTGGAGTTATGATCAAATAAATGCAGCCTTGGTGAGCAGAAAATTAAAAAATCTTATTGTCTTTTTCAGGAAAAAGAGGGTGTTTTTCTGTTAGATGACAATCGGATTTGTGAAGTGCATTTGCTTTCGGGACGGACCAAAAAGAAGATCCCCAAACTTCAGCCGCTGTTGCAGAGGGTGGTGACCATGTCAGCGTCTCAGAATGGTAAACGAGTGTCTCTCATCATTGTGTGTGTGTGTGTGTGTGTGTGTGTGTATGTGTATGTTGTGAAGGGATCACACGTGTGCTCATTAATGTTATCCGCAGGCGTGTGGCTGGTGGGTCTGCTGGTCTCTGGAGAACTCTTCCTTTGGAACAAAGACAAGGATGTGCTAAAGACAGTCTCAGCCGTTCCTGCGGTTCATCAGCTGGTCTCGTCCATCAAAGGTCTGTGTAAGTTCTGCTCTTCTTGATGCACATCCAGTAATCATCGTCAACTAACACGGCTTGTCTTATGAAGGTTTTGCGACTACACTAGGACTTTCTCTGCTGGTTTCGGAGAATGCACAGAGGGTTTTCCTGGCCGCTCTTACAGGACAGGTGTTCCTCTGGGAGTGTATGGCACCTCAGGATCTGAGCGGCCCGCGGGACGCCACCATCACGGGACGATGGAGTCACATATCATGCAATGAAAACACTCAACTGGCCTCCACAAAGGACAAAGAGGCTTCCGTTCATAGTGTGTTTGTGAAGAACCAGGTAAAAACTGTGGAAAGTGTCTTAATGTTGCTTAGGTTTCTTGCACATGTGTTATATTTCACTGTGGTGTCTTTAGGCAGTCGGTGACGCGTGTCTGAGCGCGTTTGTTTTCACCGCTGAAGCGAAGCTGACCGTCACCTTGCTGAAAATCCAGTGGGACTCGACATGGGAAAACAAACTCAGGTCAGATGATGTTAAATGTGCTTTTATTTATTATAATTCCAGCATATTTTGTTTGTTTAACACTGATTTATTATTTATTATATTGCTTTCAGCACTATTTTGCGGAAATAAAAAGCCACTTGAAGCTTTATAGAGATTGTTTTTAAAATATATGCAAGAAAATACAATTCAAATACAG
This sequence comes from Paracanthobrama guichenoti, assembly GCA_018749465.1. Lineage (NCBI taxonomy): Eukaryota > Metazoa > Chordata > Actinopteri > Cypriniformes > Gobionidae > Paracanthobrama > Paracanthobrama guichenoti. Next base: position 30,346,474 of record CM031952.1, read on the forward strand.
GGGTGGAAAACCCATAAAGGCTTATTTAAGGTCTCCAGCTACATCAAATTAATAAAAACTGAGTATTATTATAACAAATATCAAAAACCACAGATGGGCATATAGCATGTAAATATGTAGCTAATCTGTACAGTTGTGGTCAGAATTATTGGCCACCTTGGTAAATATGAACAAAGATTGCTGTAAAAATAAATCTGCATTGTTTATCCTTCTGATCTTTTATCCCAAAAATTCACTAAAATCTAACCTTTCATTGAAGTAAAAGAATTGAAAATGTGGGGAAAATCTCAATATGAAAAATGCTTTTCTCCAAAACACGTTGGACATAATTATTGGCATTTTATTCAACACTTTTTTCAATGTCCTTTTCCCAAGATAACAGCTTCTCCTGTAATGCCTGATGAGTTTGGAGATCAGAGATCATTCCTCCATCCAGAATCTCTCCAGAGCCTTTAGATTCCCAGCTCTTCTCTTCAGCTCATCACTCATTCTCTATAGGGTTCAGGTCAGGGACTGGGACGGCCTTCATTTTGTGTTCAGTGACACATTTTTGTGTTGATTTTGTCCTGATGGAAGATCCAACCACGGCCCATTATAAGATTTCTAGCAGAGGCCGTCAGGTTTTCATTTTTTTTATCTGCTGGTATTTGCTAGAATCCATGTGTCCTGAAGAAGTCCAGGACCTCCACCAAAAAAACAGGCCACAACATTAAAGATCCGGCGTGATATTTAACCGTGGGCATGGGGTGCTTTTCATCCCATCTGGTGAGTTTGCTGCCAAAAAGCTCTTGTTTTAGTGTCATCTGACCACAGAACCAGGTCCCGTCTGAAGCTCCAGTCGTGTCTGACACTGAATATGCTGGAGTTTGTTTCTGGATGAGCGAGGAGGATTTTTCTTCAAACCCTCCTGAACAACATGTGGTGATGTAGGTGTTGTTTAATTCTTTCTGACCCCAAAACTCTCTGCAATTCCCCATCTGTGACCCTTGGAGGGTCTTTGTCCACTCAAACGCTCCTCCTCGGCGTGCATTAGGACGATATACACACACGTCAGATTCATAACATCTGTAGTTGATTGAACTTCTTAATTATTGCCCTGATGGTGGAAATGGGGATTTTTTTGTTTTTTTGTTTTGTGAAGCTCAACCATCTTTTGCTGCACATCATGGGTCCTTTCTTCATACGTCGCTAACTCAGTTAGCTGGATTTGATTGTTGATGATTTGGCATGATCTTGGATTGTTTGGTTCTTCGAAGCTCATCCTGGTCTGGAAGCTTAAACCTGCATCTCATGTAAACAGGATTACATTTATGAATTTGGCAGATGCTTTTATCCAATGCGACTTACATTGCATTCAAGGTACACATTTTTACATTTTGTCAGTTCTTGCTTTCCCTGGGAATCGAACCCATGACCTTGGCGTTGCTAGCGCCACGCTCTTATTGTTTGAGCTACAGGAAAGGATTAGATTGCTTAATTGATACTTAAAATCTGTCCCAGCCACTGCTACTTTATTACAAGAGTTCATTACTGAACCAGGGGCAATAATAATTTTAAATAATAGTAATAATATAAAAATGTATTTGAAAATAATATTATAATGTTGTGTAAAAGGTGTATAATACTATAGACACAGCCACTTGATTTATTCGTGATGGAATAATTACTTTATAATGTTATTGGAGTCTTACACACATACTGTAACTCATTCATTTGAGTGATGACGGATATTATGGGATGGATCGATGCATCTGCCCTCTTTAGGGAACACAAGAATGCGCAGTAATCTCAGATAACTTAATCCAGATATTTTAATCCAATCCGCAAATTCCAGTAAAAAAAATAGCCAGAGATCAGTTATCACGATTAGAAGATCTGCCATCTGTCAAATCATCACAGGTGAGTTAAGCGAGGTACGAAGAACAGACCCCTGAACTATATTCTGTGGTTTTGCTCATTGTGATGATGATGAAGGGAATTTGGCTTTTGTGTTTCTTCATATTTATACTCTGTAAAAAATGTAAAAAATTAACGGGAATATACTTCAGAGATATTTTACTTATTATTCTAGGGGTGCCAATAATTGTGTCCAGTATGTTTTGCATAAAATCATTTATTTCATAATGTGATTTACCCCCACTTTCAATTCTTTTACTTCAATGAAAGATTCGATTATTTTTTTATTTTTAAATGAAAGATCAAAAGTATAAACGATGCAGATTTTATTTTTACAGCCATCTTTGATCATATTTACCAGGGGTGCCAATTATTCTGACCACAACTGTAAGTGTGCTTATGTACGTGCTTGTGTGAATGTGCATATACACTCACCTAAAGGATTATTTGGAACACCTGTTCAATTTCTCATTAATGCAATTATCTAATCAACCAATCACATGGCAGTTGCTTCGATACATTTAGGGGTGTGGTCCTGGTCAAGACAATCTCCTGAACTCCAAACTGAATGTCAGAATGGGAAAGAAAGGTGATTTAAGCAATTTTGAGCGTGGCATGGTTGTTGGTGCCAGACGGGCCGGTCTGAGTATTTCACAATCTGCTCAGTTACTGGGATTTTCACGCACAACCATTTCTAGGGTTTACAAAGAATGGTGTGAAAAGGGAAAAACATCCAGTATGCGGCAGTCCTGTGGGCGCAAATGCCTTGTTGATGCTAGAGGTCAGAGGAGAATGGGCCGACTGATTCAAGCTGATAGAAGAGCAACTTTGACTGAAATATCCACTCGTTACAACCGAGGTATGCAGCAAAGCATTTGTGAAGCCACAACACGCACAACCTTGAGGCGGATGGGCTACAACAGCAGAAGACCCCACTGGGTACCACTCATCTCCACTACAAATAGGAAAAAGAGGCTACAATTTGCACGAGCTCACCAAAATTGGACAGTTGAAGAGTCTCGATTTCTGTTGAGACATTCAGATGGTAGAGTCAGAATTTGGTGTAAACAGAATGAGAACATGGATCCATCATGCCTTGTTACCACTGTGCAGGCTGGTGGTGGTGGTGTAATGGTGTGGGGGATGTTTTTTTTGGCACACTTTAGGCCCCTTAGTGCCAATTGGGCATCGTTTAAATGCCACGGCCTACCTGAGCATAGTTTCTGACCATGTCCATCCCTTTATGACCACCATGTACCCATTCTCTGATGGCCACTTCCAGCAGGATAATGCACCATGTCACAAAGCTCGAATCATTTCAAATTGGTTTCTTGAACATGACAATGAGTTCACTGTACTAAAATGGCCCCCACAGTCACCAGATCTCAACCCAATAGAGCATCTTTGGGATGTGGTGGAACGGGAGCTTCGTGCCCTGGATGTGCATCCCACAAATCTCCATCAACTGCAAGATGCTATCCTATCAATATGGGCCAACATTTCTAAAGAATGCTTTCAGCACCTTGTTGAATCAATGCCACGTAGAATTAAGGCAGTTCTGAAGGTGAAAGGGGGTCAAACACAGTATTAGTATGGTGCTCCTAATAATCCTTTAGGTGAGTGTATATGTCTATGAAAAACATGTGAGCATATATTACATGTAAGTGCAAGCAGAGAGGATATTAATTTATATATATATATATATATATATATATATATATATATATATATATATATATATATATATATATATATATATATATATATATATATATAATATCTCTCAGAAATAATCACTAACAATATATGCCTTTTATATATAATAATCTTCTTTTATTCACATCAACTTGCATTGCATTCATGGCATATATTTGATCAGTTCATGCATTTCCTGGAATCATTCCCTGGCCTCTTGTTCTTGATGACTTTATTGTGTTTTGTTTGACAGTTCAGTAGGTTTCAGTGTTCACTGGGCCTCGAAGTGTTTCCCGTTCTCCCAGCTCCTGCCTCCGTGTAAACCGGTGAAGTCCAGAGGTGCTCTCGTTCCAGCATTCTCTCCAGATGCCCAACTTCTAGCAGTAGTCCTGAACCAGAAAGACCCGAGGGTAAACTCACCGCTACATTCATTACCAGTAAATCAGACATACAGACACAGGATTTAGATTTGTGCAGTGTTTAAAAGCTTTTTCTCTGTGATCTGGAAGGTGACACAGGTGTTGTTCATCAGCACTCAGAACTTTGTGACGGTGTCCAGCCTGTTAGGAGGATGTGGCATTAAGGCGCTCAGTATTCCAGCAAAATATGTGAGGTGAGTGTTTGAAAAGTCTCAGTTAGATGGCATCTGATTGGCTGGCTGTATGCACAGGTTTATAGTAGCTCGTAGGGAAAAATGTGCCCAAACTGTTACAGTGACGCATCGGATATTGATGAAGTTTGTGAGGTTGTTTCCCTCCCCATCTGTAAGATTCAGGATTCAAGGGTTTTTTTTTGTCACAGGCACAGTTAAATAAACTTCAAATAAATAAATAAATAGTTAAATAAATAGTAGGTAAAACAAGATGTGTATTAAATATAAATAAATGGTAGGTAAAATGATAAAATAAGATGATATAAGAAAATAAGATATAAAAATAAGATGCACATTAAATATGAAAAACACTAGGTAAAAATGGTAAAATAAAATGCACATTACATATAAATAATTAGCAGGTAATAATTATAAAATAAGATAAACACTAGGTAAATAAACACTAGGTAAAAATGATTAAATAAGAAATTAAATCTAAAATAAAATGTACTAAAATAAGTAAATTAAATCTAAATAAATAGCAGATAAAATAATTTGTGCATTAAAAGGTAAACATTATAAAATAAGATGTGCATTAAATATTAATGAATAGCAAGTAAAATGGTAAAATAATATGCATTAAATATAAATAAATAGCAGGTAAAATAACATGCAATAAAAAGGTAAAAATGATAAAATAAGATGTGAATTAAATATGAATAAATAGCAAGTAAAATGGTAAAATAATATGTGTAAATAGGTAAAAATTATAAAATAAGATGTAAATTAAATATGAATAAATAGCAGGCAAAATGGTAAAATAATGTGTGTAAATATGTAAAAAGTATAAAATAAAATGTGCATTAAATATAAATAAATGGTTGGTAAAAATACGATTTGCAGTGCATTAAATATAAATAAATCAGTTAAAAATGGCAAAATAAAATATATATATATATATATAAATAAGAAATAATGGAAAAAATAAGTAGTAGTAGTAGTAATATAATGAACAAAATGGCAGTAAGGCAACGAGTAGTCAAATGAACAGAGAATGTGCAAGAATAGGAATACAGAAAGGCTTCTGTTGCGAGGGAGTCTAGTGAAGTGTAAGTGAGAAACTTGAGAAATGTTGTGGTGTCCTGCAGGTCATACTGGGTGAGTTCTGTCAGCTGGACGCCGGAAGGGCTTTATCTGGCCTGTGTGCTCAAGAGAGGCTCTCTGCTCATGCTGGCACGTCTGGGGGGACTCGTCTCGCTGTCCACAACAGGATGCAGCATTGAGTTCGGTGCCGCCCACTTCCTGCCCCTTCACCCACTGGTCACCTACAGGTGATCTGATCGGTTCCTCTGGTTGACGTTTCTTACTGCCTCTTCTAAATGTCACTGAAGGAAGTTGATAGATATTGGGTGGTTTTTCTCATGCGGTGTTAGAAACACGAATGCAATCAAAAACCATTAAACATTAGTTTTTATTTTCAACCATTACGTTCTTCTTTTAAATCAACATTCTTACATCTGTATTCATTTTCATCCTACAACTTATACCTTTTAGGTTTTATGACATTTTATAAATAACATTTACATTTTTTCGATTTAATTTAAAAAAATTTATTTAATTTTTATAATGATATTAATTATACAAATATTTACACACGTAATAAAATTATTTAAAAAAACAAATTTTCTAAATAATTTCACGATTTTTTTTTTTTTACAAAGTGATTTTTTTAATTATAATGTTGTACTATTTCTTCCTCCAGCATATCTTTCAGGTTTTATGACAATCTTTTTAACTGTTTATAAATAACAATTCAATGTTTTCATTCATTTAAATTTAAACTTTATCTTTAAAGTTAAGTTAAATTTAAGTTAAATTTAAACTTTAAACTTTAAGTATTAATTGTACATTTTATACAAATATTTAAACGTTTAATCAATTAAAAAAATAATGTAAACTTTTCCAAATAATTACTCTTTTTTTTTTTTTATACAGTAAGTTGCATTTTAAACAAAAATATTAAATATTAATATCTTATTAAATAAATGCTTCTTCTTTTATTCAACATTCTTACATCTGTATTCATTTTCATACTTTTAGGTTTTATGACACACATTTTTAAATGCTTATAAATAACATCTTTTTATATGAATATTCACACATTTAATCAAATTTAAAAAATAAAATAATGAAAACTTTTCAAAATAATTACACTTAAATAATAATAATGTTGTAGTTATTAATATATATATATATATATATATATATATATATATATATACTATTACTTGTACAAATAATGACTTTTCTAATTAAATAAATATTTCATCTTTTAATCAACATCCTTACATCTGTATTAATTTTCTTCCTCCTCCTCTATTTAATGCTCTGTTCAGTGTAAGTACAAGAATAGTGAAATGTCTTTATCTGATAATCACATCATTGCATAAGGCATAATTTCCTCTCATATGCAATGTGCAACTCTATAAAAACATGAATGCAAGCTTTAGATCAGATGCGTGCTGTCATGCATGAATAATTGGTCGATTTTAAAATCATCCGTAGACCTCAAGTGCCTTTGCACACCCCAGACGGCGGCCTCTCCAGCTCTAGCGTGTCGCTCCGTGACCCCATGCGACAGCGGTACTCTGTCACCTGGCATCCTCGCCAGCCGCTTCTCATCGTGTCCGACGGCTACATGGCGACTGTGCTCAGGATGACCAAACCTCCGTCTGCTGCCGCGATCATGAGCGCCCTCCTGCTGGACGCTGCTCAAGGACTGGAGAACGTACGGGAGGTCCTGGCGTCATCTCAGGTCAGCGGAGGGCATGCTAAATAATGCTTTGTCATGTTTGATTGCGGTTGTGATGGTTTACTAGTGTCTTCTGGGTGTTTCAGCCTCAGCTCAGGTCCAGGCTGGAATCCATGTCCACTCTGACGTTCACAGGAAGTCTTCTGGCTCTTAAAGAGAAAGAAACCCCTGTGTCCACTCTACCTCTGTACCTGCAAGGCACAGGAGACCTCACACGATGCACTGAGAGAGCTCAGGTAAGCTAATGTCAAACGCTTTCTGCTTATAAATGGTCATTAACCCTTGTGCATCAATTAAAAAAAGTTACGCATAGGTCCATAGAGGACAAAAATGTCCATGTAAAAAAAAAAGAATATTGGGAGCACAGACTTAAGTTTGGTGTCATTTTAAAGTAAAAGTCAAAAAAGTTGAAAGTGAAACCAAAGTTTTCAAAGGTTTCAGTTTATGAAAATTATTTATGAATAATATTTTACAGAAATCTAAAAAAAGCTGTGTTCCAAATTTAAGGTTGATATCTCCAAAAATGAGCTCTCAGTAAGATTTTGTTTGGGCGCAGTGCCAACTTTCCGTCATTAGATGGCAGCAAAAATCCACTGGGACACACACACACACACACACACACACACACACACACACACACACACACACACACACACACACACACACACACACACACACACACACACACACACACACACACACACACACACACACAGAGAGGCTGGATTTGTTATTTGCAGTTGAATTTTACTCTCTCATATTACAAGCACACACATGCACACCCACACATAATGTTTTTATTACATACATACACACCACACTCTGACATCCATACTAACACACCCACACAGTTACAGCTGCATAATTTATCCAATTGGCTTTATAATATGCATAAACAGAAAACAGGAATAAAGTGAGTATTTGCTTTATACACTAAACCTGAAAAAATGTCACAATCTGGTAAAAAACTAGTCAATTTACATTTTGAAGCCTTGCCAACAGAATAAAAACCTATTAACAAAGATTGCATCATTTTAGTTAAATGGCAATGGGATTAAAAATGGCAGTTTTAATGGGTTTCAATGGGGACATTTTTGTCCAAAAGGCGCTGAGAGGAAGTATTTTGTGTACCTAGTGCAAAATAGTTTGTTTTAATGGAAATGGGGGTGAAATATTAAAATTCCAATAAAAACACACACCTGTGGCAGATTTTATGCAGTTAGCATTAACACAGGTAAAGTTATCAAAGAAAACAAAACTGAAAAAGCCAAAAATGCCCATAAGGATGCACAAGGGTCAAACATGAGACATATGAGAGGTCTTTGCACCATTAAAACATTCTGCAAGATTCAGAGTTTAAAGCATAGCATTTATTTAACCAAGCTTGAAAACCGGCTCATTTTGGATATTAGGTGACCTGTGATGTCACATGGGTAAACACATTTGCATATGCCCGCATCAGAGCACCATAGGCCCCGCCCACTGGTGTTCAGTCGCTTAGCGGCTGACGCTGGATGTGAGTGTTGCGTCAAAAGCAAATAGAAGCCATTATAATAACTGACGCAGTACATATCTGCAAACAGCTGGTTTGCATCTCTGTAGAGACTTCAGAAGGATTTTAATTTGAATGGCGTCCCGGATTGCGTCGGAGGATTATATGTTTGTTCGGAGCATATTGTTTGGTAAACCTGGCACAGTGTAATGGAGAATTCGCAGAGAAGCTTTTGTTGACAAGTAGCAGCGACTGTATTGGATCTGACAGCAGCTGCATCACAAATCGTTATTAAATGATTAAGTAATTTTATTTATTTACCTTTATTTAACCAGGATAATCTCTCAATCAGTACAATCTGTTTCAGACAAAACAGGTTAAAACACTTAATTACACATCATTGAATCAACTTCGAGAGACTGAATAATAGACTTAAAATGTACCATAGGCACCAAAGTTTGTCATTTCAATTCGAGTAAATAGCAATCAGACGGTGCTGCATACATAAAAGCCCTTTTTCCCTCTTCAGTTCGGACAAAAGGAACAGAAAGAGTATAACAATCCTGAGAACGGAGGGCATCAATTACAGATGGTCAAAACATTTACCAGTGTGCATTAGCGAGCGGGCATTGATACGTGACATTAGTCAATCATAACAGTGGCCGTTTACTGACAAGCCTTAAAGGAGCCGCGCTAAAAACGGATCATTTGAGACCGAGGGTTATCAGAATGAGGGTTAAAAAAGATTTTCCCCATGTATTTCAAAAATAAAAATTGTAATTAAACATCAAGGAACATAAAAAAATCTGTCATGGCCCCTTTAAAGGCCCTTTTAAAACAGCAGTGGCATTATGATGCAATGCAAAAAAAGCAATATGCAACTTTCCTTAAATTTTTTAATTTTTAAAAATACAAACACACTTTTACAATAGCACAATATTATAATAATTTTTTTATAGTTGTATTTATACAACGTTTATAATTTATTTTAAGGTTTAACTGTTACAACTTTTATAATTAAAAAATATATATTTATACATTTAAAAAAATTAAAGATAACTTTTACAAATGACACTTTTTTTTTTATCAAATGTATACTTTTTATTGTATGTGTGTGTGTGTGTGTGTGTGTGTGTATGTGTGTGTTTTATATATTTATTATGTTTTGCAAATGTTCTTAAATATATAAAAAGTAAAAGGTATATGACATTTGTAGAACAGTACTATAATTAACATCCGTTTATCTATATAAAGCATGTTTTAACACCAGAGTTCACAGTTCCTCATACAAATAGAAGCAAACCAAGAAAAATGATAGGCTAATGCTACCGTTTATTGACCGACAAATGACCGCACGTCGTATTTTACCTGTTTATAAATAGCAGTTCAGTTTGTTTTAAACAAATACACGCTTTTGCTTTTACAGTAACACAATATCATAAAAAAATTAATAATTGGATAAATTATTCAAAAGTTTATGATTAATCTTAAGGTTTCACTTTTGTAATTTTTGAAAAACCTAGTATAAAAATATTAACACATTTAATAAAATTATTTAAAGAATAACTTTTAAATAATTATATATATATATATATATATATATATATATATATATATATATATATATATATATATATATATATATATATATATATATATATATATATATGTTGTTGTGATGTGTGTGTGTGTGTATATATATATATGTATATATATATATATATATATATATATATATATATATATATATATATATATATATATATATATATATATATATATATATATGAACAATATTATCTCTTTAGGATGAGGAAGATCATGACTCTGATGAAGATCCGTACGCCTGCTCACAGATGGAAGATGGAGGCAAGCTTGAGTTTGCGTCTATGTTTGACACTCTTCATGCTCAGGCACACACGGATCCAGAGCCCACGTCTACAGGTCTGCAGGAGGATCTGAACAGAGTTCACAGGAACCTGCTGAGGGCTTGGGCTTTGGCCGTTTCTCTGGGCGGATCCATGGAGCAGAGAGAGCGTCTCCTCAGATACACAATCATGTGCATCGTTCGACTCGTAAAGCTTCTCAGGCTCAGCGACTCCACCGGCAGAAAGAGCAAGAGCACATGGCTCACACACGCTCTTCACACACTCAGGACTCTCCTGTCCTTTCTGCCGTGGGACGCCGCACACTCCACAGGCATCGGCTGTCTGGGCGTCACTGTGGAGCTCACCAGATGCTTCGTAGACATGTTCGTCCCACTTTCGTCATCAGATGTAGCACTTTCCTCCCAGAACTTCAATGCTGCACTCTTTGTCCTTCAGCAAGTGTCTCGGAGTGTGGATCGGACCTACAGCCTGCCGTCAAGAGCATTGCATCATGGGGAGGATGGCCAGCGAACATACACCTCTGACATGTTTTCTGTTCCAATATTACAAGAGGACATTGAGACAGTAGCACAAACAGCAAGACAACAACCTTCTAATAGGTACTTTTTGGTGTTCTTGAGTTGTAGGGTTTTACCTAACAATTTTACATAGTTACCACCCAGAACACCCTAGTAACTTCATTGCAACATATAAAAACACTCAGAACATATTAGAAACTACATAGCAACACCCTAGCAACCACTCAGAACCACCTAGTAACTTCATAGCAACATATAGAAAAAACTCACAACATCATAGCATTAAAAACCACATAGCAACAGCCTAGCAACCACGCAGAACACCCTAGTAACTTAATATAAACATATAAAAACACTTGAATATAAAAACACTCAGATAGTCTTAGCAACCACCCAGAACACCCCAGTAACTGCATAGCAACATATAAAAACATATTAGCAATCACATAGCAACACCCTAGCAACCACCCAGAACACCCTAGTAACTTCATAGCAACATATAAAACACTCAGAACATACTAGCAATCACATAGCAACACAATAGCAACCACCCAGAACACACCAGTAACTTCATAGCAACATATAAAACACTCAGAACATACTAGCAATCACATAGCAACACAATAGCAACCACCCAGAACACACCAGTAACTTCATAGCAACATATAAAAACACTCAGAACATACTAGCAATCACATAGCAACACAATAGCAACCACCCAGAACACACCAGTAACTTCATAGCAACATATAAAAACACTCAGAACATACTAGCAATGACATAGCAACACAATAGCAACCACCCAGAACACACCAGTAACTTCATAGCAACATATAAAAACATATTAGCAATCACATAGCAACACCCTAGCAACCACCCAGAACACCCTAGTAACTTCATAGCAACATATAAAACACTCAGAACATACTAGCAATCACATAGCAACACCCTAGCAACCACCCAGAACACCCTAGTGGCTTCATAGCAGCATATAAAAACATATTAGCAATCACATAGCAACACCCTAGCAACCATCATACTACTATTCACTATTTATTTATTTATTATTTTTTAATAACAGATGTGAGAAAATGTAGACAGCATAGCTGTTTGGCCTGAGGTCTATGTTGTGTTTTTCAGATTGGTGGTTATTTGGCGTGAGCTGTACAGGTTGGCTTTGCGGTACCAGGAGCAGTTATGTCACCAAAGAGGTCAAGGGCTCGTGAAAAATGAGTTGGAGAAGATGACAGTTATTATAGCTCAAGTCCAGCAAGCTTTACAGTCTGCTGGAGATCGTCTTGAGGAGAGCCACACATTGCGTAGTTTCACCGGTGAGCACCAGTAACCATAACAGAAGAGTCTTAGGTTACCATCATATTATAATAATGCTTTGCTGCGGTTCATCCTCAGGTGAACAGCACTTTATTTTAGGGGAATACGCGGAGAGTGTTCAGGTTTGGAGGGCTGAATTGTGGGCAGAGAGAGAGCGAGGTCAGTCACTGTTTTCAATCCAGCTCACATGATCATGTTAAATGTCACTTGTCGCTCACTACATCCGTCCTGCATCCCACAGCAGGGCCAATGACGTGTTACCTGGAGACACGCTACTGTCTGGCACTTCTCTACGCGCAGCTGTTTCAGTATCGACTGCGAGAGGCTCAAGGTCTCTGTGACCGTCTGGCACATCAACTACTGCCACATGCAGGACGACAGGAAGAGGACATGCCAAGAGGGGCTGGTAAGGTTATTACTTCTGCAGACACAATTTCAGAACGCTCAAGTATTTTTCAGATTAATTGTCTTGGCCAAACTATCAGTTCATAACCAAAACAAAGTTTTCTCTTGACATCTTCACTTAAAGGTGATCTATTATGCCCCTTTTCAGATGTGTCCCCAGAATATGTCTGTGAAGTGTCAGCTCAAAATATAATTTATTATAGCTTTTCAAATTTGACGATTTTATGTGTGTTCCTTTAAATGCAAATGAGCTGCTGATTCCCGCCTTTACAGGGCATGCTTCCGGCAAAAAGTCATTTTAATTTTATTGCACCTTAGTGCCGCCACCTTTAATCATTCTTCTTTGAGCAATGGGTTGAGCATTAAGGCTACAGCATTACACTGGTTTAATTATTACCTTAAAGGGGGGGTATCATCAGATTGGTGGTTATTTGGTGTGAGCTGTACAGGTTGGCTTTGCGGTACCAGGAGCAGTTATGTCACCAAAGAGGTCAAGGGGTCGTGAAAAATGAGTTGGAGAAGATGACAGTTATTATAGCTCAAGTCCAGCAAGCTACCTTAAAGGGGGGGTATCACACAGTTTATGTCACTCTCATGTTAATCTTGAGTATCTATAGAGTAGTGTTGATCCTTCATATCTCCGAAAAGTCTTATCATAAAAAACGTATCTTGTGGGCGGAGCTAAAAAGTCAGGAGCACACGCAGCTATTACGTTGAGACCGCCTGAAAGCTGTGACATCCTTAGAAAACGTGGAAAAAAACATTGTCCTAATTAAACAATGGCTATCAGTCAGATTCAGCCATACATATATGATCCAGAATCAGATCCAGAGGCTGAAATTGAAGAGGAGCAGCAGCAGCGACTACAGCAGGACGTCTCTATGTGGTAACGTTATGTACTGTAACTTCTACTTCAATTTCTACTTTCATTATGTTGTCATTCATTATGTTCAATTTTTTTTTTTGTGCCCATTTTAAAAGGTCTACATGTGGGAAGTGCACATGGCATGCTCCATTGATAAATTAACCATTGATGTTTGATCATACTCGATGTGGCGATAGCCAACAACACACACAGACATTTGAAGCACTTTTACTCACCGCCTGCGGTTCATGACCGTGAACCTTTATCGTTGGGACCGCTCCATCTTTCAGCATTAGACGATCAGCAAATCCGGAGTTGAACTGGGCCTTGTTTATAAAACAATCATCACTGAAATGTAGGGAACAAACTGAACAGGATTGTCTAAACACACTTCTTTGGTGACACTGTTGATTTGGTGAAGTCCTGTGACCTGTGCAGCGCAGCCGACGTCTTTCGCTCTCTCGCTCTGGTCGACGTGTGCGCGTGCTCTTCCGGGAGAAGTGCCTGTACGGCCCGTACAAGGAAATTCCGGCCTTGTTGACGTCACGCAGACCCATACTCGAAAAAACTTTCCGAAACTTGTGAGAAACTGGAAGGAGTATTTTTGGCACAGAAACTTGAAACTTTGTCCATGTTTAGCATGGGAACCCAAGTCTTTAACAGTGGAAAAAGCTCAGTATGCACGAAACAGCATTCCCCTAATGTTTTTTGGCCAGTTTTCCTCATCCACTGCTTCTGTGCCCTCAGGGGTCCGTTTTGGAGCCGATTCTTTTCAGTTGTTACATGCTTCCATTAGGCAATATTATTAGGAAATTCAACATCTCTTTTAATTTCTATGCTGATGATTCTCTGCTGTAACTCCCACTAAAATCTGGGTGTTATTCTTGACTCTGAGCTCCGTCTGGATACACAAATCAGTTCAGTTGTTAAAAGTAGTTACTACCACTTGAGAATTATCACCAAACTTAAATCAATCTTTTCATGATCTGGAAAAATTATCCATTATCATTCTAATTAGGGATGCACAATATATATCGGCCACCATATCGGCGCCGATATATGTTACTTTTTGTCATTTTGCTCATTTTATGTTATGTTCATTGTCATCGACCTGACATGAGAATGTGTCCGATATATTAAAGCTGATTAATAATGTATTATTTCCTTCAGATGTGACTGTTCATCATGACGGGTTTGAATTGCTTGAAATATGATTGGAATCACTTCAAAAGAGGAAAATACAGTTCAGAGCAACATGAGCAGCGCAAGTCTGTCATATAGACAACATAAAATTATAATGAGAACATCATCATTGTGTGTTTGGGACATGGCTTTTAATGCTGAGACTTTTGTTTTTGTCATCAGGCTGTCAAATATTATATACAAATTTGGATTTAGATTTATCGGTTAATATATTGGCTATCGGCTTTCAAATATGAAGAATTATCGGTTATTGGTATCGGCCAAAATTTTCATATCAGTGCATCCCTAATTCTAATATGCTGATTTACTGCTCAAGAAACATTTGAATTCCTGTATTGCTACTGTGAGGGCAGTACCAGATTTATGCCCTCGCTTATACCCTGCAGATGAGGCCGTGTTTGAGTGCTGGCTCTCGGGACCGGTGGGGAGGGAAGCGGCCTGCGCAGTGGTTCAGTCTCTGGGCAGGTTTATGGCTGCGTACTTCACCAACCGCCCGCTCTGCATCCTCCCGCCACACAATGTGGACGTGCTGCCGCCTCTTCACTTAACACACAGTGAGTTCAGGGAACACCAAAATGTGAATGTGTGCCATTTATGCGCACAGAATGCAATTTGTTTGATTGCATGGAATGTGTAGTATACAGGTGCTGGTCATATAATTAGAATATCATCAAAAAGTTGATTTATTTCACTAATTCCATTCAAAAAGTGAAACTTGTATATTATATTAATTCATTACACACAGACTGATATATTTCAAATGCTTATTTCTTTTAATTTTGATGATTATAACTGACAACTAAGGAAAATCCCAAATTCATTATCTCAGAAAATTAGAATATGACTTAAGACCAACACAAAGAAAGGATTTGTAGAAATCTTGGCCTACTGAAAAGTATGAACATGAGAAGTATGAGCGTGTGCAGCACTCAACACTGAGCCGGCGCTCCTTTAGCCTGAATCACTGCAGCAATGCGGCGTGGCATGGAGTCCATCAGTCTGTGGCACTGCTCAGGTGTTATGAGAGCCCAGGTTGCTCTGATAGTGGCCTTCAGCTCTTCTGCATTGCTGGGTCTGGCGTATCGCATCTTCCTCTTCACAATAGCCCATAGATTTTCTGTGGGGTTAAGGTCAGGCGAGTTTGCTGGCCAATTAAGAACAGGGATACCATGGTCCTTAAACCAGGTACTGGCTGCTTTGGCGCTGTCTGCAGGTGCCAGGTCCTGTTGGAAAATGAAATCTGCATCTCCATAAAGTTGGTCAGCAGCAGGAAACATGAAGTGCTCTAAAACTTCCTGATATACGGCTGCGCTGACCTTGGACCTCAGAAAACACAGTGGACCGACACCAGCAGATGACATGGCACCCCAAACCATCACTGACTGTGGAAACTTTACACTGGACCTCAAGCACCGTGGATTGTGTGCCTCTCCACTCTTCCTCCAGACCCTGGGACCCTGATTTATTTTCATCAGAGAACATAACTAGTTCAAGAGTGGCTTGACTCGAGGACTGCGGCAGCTGAAACCCATGTCTTGCATGCGTCTGTGTGTAGTGGTTCTTGAAGCACTGACTCCAGCTGCAGTCCACTCTTTGTGAATCTCCCCCACATTTTTGAATGGGTTTTGTTCCTCAATCCTCTCCAGGGTGCGGTTATCCCTATTGCTTGTACACTTGCTTGTTTTTCTCCCACATCTTTTCCTTCCCTTGGCCTCTCTATTAATGTGCTCGGACACAGAGCTCTGTGAACAGCCAGCCTCTTCTGCAATGACCTTTTGTGTCTTGCCCTCCTTGTGCAAGGTGTCAATGGTCGTCTTTTGGACAGCGGTCAGGTCAGCGGTCTTCCCCATGATTGTGTAGCCTACAGAACTAGACTGAGAGAGCATTTAAAGGCCTTTGCAGGTGTTTTGAGTTCATCAGCTGATCAGAGTGTGGCTCCAGGTATCTTCAATATTCAACCTTTTCACAATATTCTCATTTTCTGAGATACTGAATTTGGGATTTTCCTTAGTTGTCAGTTATGATCATCAAAATTAAAAGAAATAAACATTTGAAATATATCAGTCTGTGTGTAATGAATTAATATAATATACAAGTTTCATTTTTTGAATGGAATTAGTGAAATAAATCAACCTTTTGATGATATTCTAATTATATGACCAGCACCTGTACAACCAGAGCACACTGCATGATATTGTATCCCACAATGTGTCTAATGTGACGGTTGAACCTGAAACGATCTTTAACATCTATTTCTTGATTTGACTTGATCAGCTCACAAGTTGATAAGTTCAGACATTTTTACACAAAATTTGGTTCAAGTGCAAAAAAATAAAAACATTTTTTTAGATTGGACATGCAGTGACGTAATGAGGTCATGTGACAGCCAGTGTTTTTATTGTTAACTCAAAAAAATAAAACTATTAAAAAACATTTTTGTTAATTGAAATAATGCTGAAATAAAATAAAATATGAATGTTAGATGGAAAAAAAAATTAGGCAACTTACTGAAATAAGTTTAAGTACTAATATTGAAGAAAAAACTGAAATAAAAATGAATTAAAGCTAAAAATATATATATATATATTTGTTAAGTGCATAACAAAATTACTAAAACTGAAACTAAAATTAAGTTTTAAAATAGTTTTTAAAATGTAAAATTAAATATAAATATTAATAAGTACTATAAATAATGCTGATGTAACACTGGTGACAATAATGCATATGTTTGAGATACTGCGTGCACGCGTTCACATAATATTTTATAATGTAAAATCATATGCTAGTATTATATAAAGATTTGTTTTTTAAGTTTCTTTAAGTATACTTAAACTCTGAAAAATAAATATTATATAAAAAACGTGAAAGAAAATCATAAATATTGTCTTGCAACTAACTGAAATAAATAAATATGATTGTTAATCTACTAAAATCACTAAAACTGAAATAAAAATAAATTGAAGCTTAAGTAAAAAAAAAAAAAAAAAAAATGACAAAAGTGCATAACAAAATTACTAAAACTTAAACTGAAAATAAAATGAAAGCTGAAAATATAAAAATAAAAGCATGTTCAAAATATTAATACTTTAGATGAAGATGTAGAAATGTTGCCTGATATAAAACTGAAAATAAAGCTTACTTAAAATAATTAAATACTTAAATATATAAAATTACTAAAATCTAAACTAAAATTAAGATGAAAACTTTTATTTGTATATTTTCAGGGTTTTTTTAAGTTTATATAATAATACATAAATTATACTTAAGAAATGACTAAAACTGAAATAAAAATGAATGAAAGCTTAATATAAATTATTAAAAATGACAAAAGTGCATAGCAAAATTACATAAACCTAAAATTAAAATGAAGCTGAAAATATATAATAAAATATTAATACATAATGCTGAAATAACACTGGTGACAATAATGTAGTATGCATATGTGATATGATAATGCATATTTTCACATAATATTTTATAATCTAAACTGATATGCTCGTATTCCTCTGAGCCCAAGTGTCATATGGCGGATAAGTGAGTGTATGATTAGCCGAGTTGAACTGTGTCAGACGCAGGTGTGCGTGTGGTGGAGCTGTCCCAGGCCCGCGCAGCAGTGGCGGTCCGCTCCGAGCAGCTGTCGGAGGTGTGGACGGTGGATTACGCTCTAGAGCTCCTCCTGCTGGGCGGGCTGCTCCCCGAGGCCGTGTGGATGGCACAGCGTCTGGGCGACTGGAAGATGGCGGCCACCCTCGGCCTGGCGTACACCAGCTACTGCAGTGGCCATGTAGACTTGAGCAGGTTTGTTGTCAGCATGAAGGTCTGGTATCCTCTTGCTTTAGATGCCACAGTGATATTTCTCATTGTTCGGTCCTCAAGCCTGCAGTGGAGAGAGCTGCACCTTCCCACCGAGCTGAAGCCTGCAGTGATATTCCAGGATCAGCTGGAGAAGTTACTCGGCCGAGTGGCTGGGTCGGAAGGAGATGGTAGCAGAGGTAAAAATATGATTAACAGGGTGTGAATAATGAGACCTGTACTCCAGAGTTAATCGAGGTCTGGGAATGTTTTAATTCTGCACATTACATAAGGAACATTTGGCAAACATCTAAAGATATTTAAAGGGCCTTTTTCACCATTATAGTTTTACACATCACAACTTTAATGTTTTGTTTTAAAGATCTGTAATATATTTTAAATTTGGTGGTGTCCTTAACTGACTGACTAAAATATCTGTAAAAACACTTATCTTCCTGAAAATCATTGTATAATTCACACACTGTATATAATATAATATAATCTTGTTTATTTATATGAGTAAATGTTGTTATTGTTAACTACAACTATTATATAAATCAAATATATAATGTAAAAAATATATATTTATATTTTTTATTATTATTATTATTATTATTATTATTATTATTATTAAAAATAAGTATTAAATATATTATTACAATTATTTGATTAAGTATAAATATTAGATTAAACACTTAATTGAAAATTAGAAATATTACTTTGGCAACTAAATGAATAAAATTACTTAAATTGAAACAAAAATTATTTAAAGATACACAATATATAAATATAAAAAACTAATAAAATCGACAAGCACATAAAATTACAAAAAAATAATATTTAATATATGTATATATATTAAATTAAAAAAGATATATAAAATAAAAGATACATAATCTATAAATATAAAAAAATTATATATATATATTCGTTTTTAATATTTATACATTATGTATCTTTTATTTTATTTTATATATATTTAAATATACATTTTATTTTTTTTATTTATTATATATATATATATATATATATATATATATATATATATATATATATATATATATATATATATATATATATATATATATATATATATATATATATATATATATATATATATATATATATATATATATATATATATATATATATATATATATATATATGTATATATATATATATATGTATATATATATATATATATATGTATATATATATATATATATATATATATATATATATATATATATATATATATATATATATATATATATATATATATATATATATATATATATATATATATATATATATATATATATATATATATATATATATATATATATATATATATATATATATATATATATATATATATATATATATATATATATATATATATATATATATATGTATATATATATATATATATATATATATATATATATATATATATATATATATATATATATATATATATATATATATATATATATATATATATATATATATATATATATATATATATATATATATATATGTATGTATGTGTATTATATAATACTATATAAATAACAAAAAATAATGTTTATACATTTGAATAATACTAATTATTATCGTTTTATTTTATTATTATCACTAATAATAATAACAGGTTAAAAAAATATATAATATGATAAAGTTTGTTTGTCTCTCCTTTAGACACAGTGGTGGTTGAGGACGTGGATCTGCTTCAAGTCTCTGTGCAGGAGATCCTGAAGGCGTCTGTCATGGCGGAGGTGGACGTCGTCTCTCAGCCTCTAACACGACTGCTGAACGCAGCCAAAGAGCGAGCGACATCACTTCCTGCTCTGGTTCCTCCTGCGTTCTACCTGCCTGCCCCTCCTCTGTACTGTCCACAGCCTTCACCAAACACACAGGTCGGTCACGCACGGAGACGCCCGACTGTCCCGTCTATCTCTGTCTTTCTCATCTTTAGCTGTATTTGGATCTCCTCAGGACTCCGTGAGAGATGCAGCTCTGGTTCTGGAGACGGAGTCTCGCTGTCAGGTGTCTGGGCTGGTTCAGAAGGTTCTGATGATCCTCAGGGCGGCACACAGCTCTCTGCCCGCCGCGCAGTGGTACATCAGCAACCTGCATCGCTGCAGACACTTACTGCACAAGGTGCGATCAGACTTTATCTTTGCCGTTTCCCAGTGTCCACCTCACAATTAACATGTTTGGACTAGGGCTGTCAAACGATTCAAATTTTAAACAAATTACACAATGTGGGGATTAATCAATCACAAAATAATCACACATCAAATCTGGCTGAGAAATTACTCCCAAAATATAATTTATTGTGTAAAACATCAAATAGACATTACAAAAAGCAGCTTCAGAAAGAAATATTTTGTGTGGACTATACCTTTAATGTTTGTTTTTATTAATATGGAAATATGAAATGATTTTTTATTAAATTATACTCTAAATTGGAAACTAAAACTGCCAGTAGGTGGCGGTAAATGTCTAATTGAGTCATTCATTCACTTGATTCGTTCAAACGGCTGATTCGTTCAGGAATGATGTAAATGGTTCTCTTTATGGTTCATTGAATCATTGGTTCACCCGATTCGTCCAAAGTGTGGCACTTATTACTCGAAGTTGCAGATGAACATTTCTGCTTTGTCTTTATATTTTCGTTGGCAAAACTGAGCAAAACAGAAAATATTAGCCTTTGTTTAAGACTTATTTAATTTATTAAACTGTTGTATAAGATCAGTATCGCATTTGCACTCGTGGTATTCTGGACAGAAAAACAGAACTCATGTGATATTGCTTATACTGTATATTATGATGTAAATGTGAGGGTGTTCACACTGGCAGTTTAGTTTGAAACAGGGCACGGTTCACATGAAACATTGGTCATGTGACCCGGGTGAGCTGAGCTCAGGGGAACTGAATTCGACTGCCTGAAGGAGCTGGTCTGAGTGCGGTTGCGCTGGAACTGTGCAGTGATTCACGTGAATGTGAAAGGAACACGGACTCGGGTGCGCAAGAAAAGCAACCTGTGCATGTGTTTTATCAGATGACGATAAGTTCATTAAAACACATGTGCGGGACGATAGGGATACGAGCGAGAGTGAGCCTGCAGTGTATTCGCTCAGAGCACCAGTGGGAACAATCACGCTCTGACGTGGACCACAACAAACGTGCCCAGTGTAAAAATGCTCTGAGAGTAAAACTCAAAACTCACATTTTGAATTTTATGGCCATTCTAACTTCATTCTATAGGCGTCATCACAGTGAGTTGCTGCCCTGCATCATATTCTTCATCAATCAACTGTATGAAATGTTAGATGACATAAGTAGGTCTGCGGCGGGGTAAGTGTGTTAAATGCATTAATCATTTTAACGCATTATTTTTTTTTACCGTAGCTAATTAATCTAATTAACGCATTAATCGACAGCCCTAGTTTGGACATTTCAAAGTCAGCATGAGATTGAAGTTGCGCTACACATTTCTTCCCTATGGTGCCGTATATCGAGTGTAACGGCTTCTCAAACAAGAACAAATGTAGGGCGGGGCTTGATTTTGTCTGTGGGGAATTGATTGGATGGTTGTGGTTTGCTATTGGAGGAGCTCTTGTTTCATGTCATCAGAGAAGAGATGCTGCAAGAGGGAGGGGCGGTTATTCTGAGCAAAGATTACGAAGCATAGATTTAAGAAATTATGTGCAAGGATAAATCATTTATGATAAATACTGCAATATTACATTTAAAAATCAAGAATTATCCATTTTAATTTAATGGTGCTTTAAGAAAGTTCTTGATGTTTTCTGTTGGTAGATCCAGAAGAACGTGTCCGAACCCAAAGCCGAATTGATTCCTGATGGACTGAAAAAATTCTTCACTCATCGTGGCTTCTTCCAGTCAGGACCCAGCAAAGACATGGATAGTGTCACCACGCAAATCATAAGTATGTTTAATTGAATTAGCCGTCAGCAGATCTTTTAGTTTGTAGTGTCCATTTGAAGTTTTGTGTATTTATATGATTTTGTGCCTGTGTTCAGTGTGTTTCCGTGAGTTGTGCGCACTTTGCTGGATGCTCCATGTGAGGGACCAGCTCACTGTTTCCTGTAGACGGTACCAGACTGCAAGGGAACGGGAGAAAAACACTCAGGTGCGTTTAAAGAAAGCATATGTGAATATTGCAAAGATACAAGACGTCGATCCATGTTTTTGTGTCTCAGA
This sequence comes from Paracanthobrama guichenoti, assembly GCA_018749465.1. Taxonomy (NCBI): domain Eukaryota; kingdom Metazoa; phylum Chordata; class Actinopteri; order Cypriniformes; family Gobionidae; genus Paracanthobrama; species Paracanthobrama guichenoti. The sequence goes on from CM031952.1 coordinate 30,369,198, forward strand.
TCAGTGACGTGAGTGTGTCAGATCTGTGTGCTGAGGCTCTGTGCTGGGCGCGCCGCCTTCTGCCGTTCTGCCGTTTCCTGAATGCAGAGGAAGCACTGCAGGATTTGGTGCTCAGCCTGGTGTCAGAACTGCCGCCCAGCCATGTGGTAATGTACATCACTAAACTTACACTCATTTAGGATACTCAAGGTCTGTCAAGTAAAACTAGCAATGACCTTTTGTGACAAAAATAAAGATTACTAACAAACTTAATAGGTTTGTAATTTATGGACATGTACCGTTGTAATGTTTAAGTATTCTTTGGGAGTTAGTTAAGATCATAATGTAACCAGGTTAAAATAAAGGTAACTAACTAACTAACTAACTAACTCTACTCAAGGTCTGTCAAGTAAAACTAGCAATGACCTTTTGTGACAAAAATAAAGGTTACTAACAAACTTAACATGTTAGTAGTTTTTGGGCATGAACCATCATAATGTCTTAGTATTCTTTGGGAGTTAGTTGGTAAGCTTTATTTAACCTGGTTAAAAAACAAAGGTAACTAACTAACTAAATAACTAACTAACATGTTAGTATTTTTTGACATGGACCATTATAATGTCTTAGTATTCTATTGGGAGTTGGTTGGTAACCTTTATTTAACTAGGTAAAAAAATAAAAAACTAACTAACATGTTAGTAGTTTTTGGACAGGAACCATCATAATGTCTTAGTGTTCTTTGGGAGTTAGTTGGTAGCCTTTAAAAACAAAGGTTTAACCTGGTTAACTAACTAACAAGTATTTTTTGACATACCATTATAACTCTTAGTATTCTATTGGGAGTTGGTTGGTAACCTTTATTTAACTAGGTAAAAAAATAAAACTAACTAACATGTTAGTAGTTTTTGGACATGGACCATTATAATGTCTTAGTATTCTTTGGGAGTTGGTTGGTAACCTTTATTTAACTAAAGTAAAAAACTAACTAACTAACTAAAACTAACTAACATGTTAGTAGTTTTTGGACAGGAACCATTATAATGTCTTAGTGTTCTTTGGGAGTTAGTTGGTAAGCTTTATTTAACCTGGTTAAAAACAAAGGTAACTAACTAACTAACATGTTGGTACTTTTTGTATATAAACCATTATAATGTCTTAGTATTCTTTGGGAGTTAGTTGGTAACCTTTATTTAACTAGGTTAAAAAAATAAAGGTAACTAACATGCTAGTACTTTTGTACATGAACCATTATAATGTCTTAGTATTATTTAGGAGTTAGCTGGTTAGTAATCTTAATATTGGACCTGGTTAATTAAAGGCTACTAACTAACTCTTAGACAATACTAAGACATTATGATGGCACGTTTCCATGTAAATATCAAAGTCTAATCTAAATAATTGTATCTGATACATCACTGTACCATCACAGTACTTTGTGTAGCGCCTCACTCGCCTGTTCAGTGACTCACAAACTTTGTGTGTCATTTCTGATGTTCAGACAGCAGAAACTCTAGCGAGAGTGTTTCCTGAAGAGACGGAGTCTGTTCGCGTGCCACTGCGGGAGAAGTACACGTCACTGGTGCAGAGACTGAGACCTGTGATGGTGCCAAACACCTTGACACCAGGCAAGACCTGCTTTAGCAATAACACCCAAAATAATGATTCTTTGCTTTGTTTAGGAAACCAAGCATCTGATCAGCAGTTCAGCCCCTAACCAGATGTGCTCATGTTCACAGATGTGGCGCCAGGAAGTGAGAGGGAATATGAAGGCGGTGATACCATGATGATTCTGATCCAGGATCAGCTAAGGCAGCGACGCCGGGAGCTTCGGCGCCTGGCAAAGTATCTGGGAGCACCGAAGCAGTTCTTGTGGGAGAGAGAGGAGGAGGAAGACAGGGGAGGTGCTGCCTCCATACTGAAGCGACTCTCTCTCGGGACTAGTTTGAGTGACAGCACACTGACGGACGGTGGACGCCCCCTAGTGTACAGTGAGGGAGACACAGTCGAGACGCTGTCGGAGCCTCTTTCCCCAGAGCTGCAGACCAAATCTGCACACAGGTAACCCTGTTAGCGTGTGCTGTACATACTGTATTAGAGCTGCACGATATATTGAAATAAAATTAATCGCAATATGGCTTAGTGCGAATATCTAATCGAGCAGGCTGTGATTTAATTAAATATATATAGGCCGTGTAACTGCCCCTTTTGAGCACTGCGCTCATTGTGCTCTGTATATCCATCCATCCATATATCCATCTGTCTGTCTGTCTATCCATCCGTCCGTCCATCCATCCATCCATCTGTCCGTCTGTCTGTGTATCCGTCCATCCATCCATCCATCTATCCGTCTGTCTATCTATCCATCTGTCCATCCATTCGTCCAACCGTCTATCTATCTATCTATCTATCTATCTATCTATCTATCTATCTATCTATCTATCTATCTATCTATCTATCTATCTATCTATCTATCTGTCCATCCATTCGTCCATCCATTATCTAACTATCTATCTATCTATCTATCTATCTATCTATCTATCTATCTGTCTGTCTATCTGTCTGTCTGTCCGTCCGTCCGTCCGTCCGTCCGTCCGTCCGTCCGTCCGTCCGTCCGTCCGTCCGTCCGTCCGTCCGTCCGTCCGTCCGTCCGTCCGTCCGTCCGTCCGTCCGTCCGTCCGTCTTTCTATCCATCTATCCATCCATCCGTCTGTCCATCCATCCGTCTGTCCGTCCATCTTTCTATCCATCTATCCATCCATCCATCTGTCCGTTTGTCTGTCTATCCATCTGTCTGTCCGTCCATCCATCCATCCATCCATCCGTCCGTCCATCCATCCGTCTGTCCGTTTGTCTGTCTATCCATCCGTCTGTCCGTCCATCCATCCGTCTGTCCGTTTGTCCGTCTATCCATCCGTCTGTCCGTCCATCCATCCGTCTGTCCGTCCATCCATCCGTCTGTCCGTTTGTCCGTCTATCCATCCGTCTGTCCGTCCATCCATCCGTCTGTCCGTTTGTCCGTCTATCCATCCGTCTGTCCGTCCATCCATCCGTCTGTCCGTTTGTCTGTCTATCCATCTGTCTGTCCGTCCATCCATCTATCCATCTGTCCATCCATCCATCTGTCCGTCTGGCTGTCTATCCATCTGTCTGTCCATCCACCCATCCATCCATCCATCCATCCATCCATCCATCCATCCATCCATCCATCCATCCATCCATCCATCCATCCATCCATCCATCCATCCATCCATCCATCCATCCATCCATCCATCCGTCCATCCATCCATCTATGCATTTGTCCACCCATCCATCCATCTGTCCGTCAAGCTTTTAAAACTACTTCAAACTTTCTGGCTAGGCTTTTTCAAGCCAGTTTAAAGTTTGTCTACAAACTTTTTTTATCAGTTGTGTATTCTGTGCACAATATAAATGCTGCATACTGAATTTTTTTTTTTGCAAAGTATTAAACTTGAGTAACTAAATTTAAATGAATGTGCTAAATTGTACCTCTTTTGGTGTTTGTAGCTCTAAGACAGCAAAGTTTCATGATGAACCTGAGAAATCAAAACAAGCCCGAAAAGGAAACCGATCTGGCTCAGTGGAGCCCAAAGAACCAGAGTCCAGCCATATGGGCTCTTCTGTTCCCACAGTGGGAACCTGGGAATTTGAGTTGGAGGATGAGGAGTACATGCTCTTCCTGGATTTGTTCCTCAGCTATGTGCTGGGAAAGGACAGACTGGACACCGAGGAGTCCGAGCTGCCTTTGCTGAGTAGTTTCTCACAGCGTCTGCATACTAGAGAGCTGCACTCGGCGACCTTTGACATGCTGACCACTCTCAAACGCCGTCAGAAGGATGGACGTAAGCAAGACACAAGTTTGCCCCTGTTCCGTGCCGGTCACTGCTTCCAGACTCTCCCGGTCACCCCTGAACCTCCACCGTCCATCGGTCCGGTTCAGTCCAACACTCTGCAAACTACAAACGCCACGTCTGCTTGGACTCTTCCTGGACTCCATGGGAAACATCAAGGTCTTTTCGGCCTTCGTCAACACCCTATGTTAATGTCCAAAGTGAATTCGACCGGCTCAGATGTCGAGTCCAGGGCCTTTAAGATCCTCTCTCAGGCTGAAGTGGGTGTTCAGATGCAGCTGGACTCCTCGCTGGAGAAGCGCTTTCCTCAGCTGGCTCGGTTGCTCGAGTGGATGATGCGCTGGGCCGACAGGCGGGTTCTGCTCTCTCAGCCAATCGGAAAGACGTCAGAGGGAAGTGATTCGGTGGTCATCCGGGTCAAAGGCTCGACCCCGGCAGTGCTGTCTGCACTAGAGCTGCTGGAGCAGAGATACAGCGCCGCCCTTCTGGGAGAAAACACAAATCACTCCCATTATACGGTAAGGTGTGGTTGCGATTTTAATTAACATTTAAACAAATATCATAATAATGTTTATAATTAATAATATACATAATATACAACAAATTAAATATATTTTTATTTGTTTAACATTTTAATTTTATTTTATACTATTATAGATTTTCTTAATATTTTGAATTAGCTTTTTGTTTTCATTTTATTATTAGTTACATTTTTAGTCATTTACTTTGATCTTTTGTTTTATTGTTTAATAACATATAGAAATAATAGTTCAAATTGTGTATATATATATATATATATATATATATATATATATATATATATATATATATATATATATATATATATATATATATATAATATATATATATATTGTTAGTGGTTGTAGTGCTTATTTAAATTTTTTTTTCATCTAATATTTCTAATAAACTTTATTTCAATTAACAAAAAGTTTTAATAGTTTTAGTCAACAATAACTACCCTTATCATGCAGTAACGCACTGATATAGCAAGTGTTTAGCTGTGAAATCAGATCCTTCTCTTAATAAGATCCAGTCCCATGGAGTGTGTCTCTCGAGTGAGCACTTGATCAGATCACCTGAGATGGATGATCATACCAGATAGTCCGTATTGTAGTTCGTAGGGCTTCAGCTGAAAAACCCCTGGAACCCTTGATCCTGCTCATGACACCACAGGGACTTGAGCAGAAATGTGAAACAGACTCTCTGTTCAAAGCAGCTCCATCGGAGGGAGGGGCCTGATGCTCCAGTGCCTCAGCCAATCACAGGCTGGAGGAGGGACAGAGAAAGCAGCGTGGACACGGGATACCCGGGGTCAGCAGGGACGCCCATCACACTCCCGGAGCTGGACACCCAACACAGCCTCAGCCATGAGTGAGTCACACATCTGACAAAAGCATGACTGATGTTTTTTAATACAAGACCCATTAATTCATTCATTTATAGCCATATTTATTTAATTTATCAATAATATAATAAAATATGTACAGTATATATAATATTTATATATAATATATATTAATATTATATATACAATATATGTTTTATTTATTAATAATAGGACTTAAGTAATATAAAATTATATTTATTACATTTATGTATATCATTATATTATGTTAATTTATATAAAATGAATATTATGAATTAATCCGTTGCTCCATCCATCATTCAACGCACTGACCCCTCTGTCGTTCCATCAATCCATTCCTCCCTTGTTTCATCCACTGCCGTTCCATCCATCCATCCATCTGTCATTCTATCAATTGCCGTTCCATCCACCCACTGATCCATCCGTTGCTCCATCCATTGACATTCTATCCATTAATCCGTCATTCTATCCATTGCCCATCCATGTTCAATCCATCCATCGTTCTTTCCATTGCCGTTCCATCCATCCATCATCCGTTGTTCTATCCATTGTCCATCCATCTGTCATTCAGTCCATCCATCCATCCATTGCTGTTCCATCCATCCATCATCCATCCAGTCTTTCGTTCTATCCACTGCCGTTCCATCCATCCATCATCCATTCATCTGTTGTTCTATCCATTGCCCATCCATCTGTCATTCAGTCCATCCATCCATCCATCCATCCATTGCTGTTCCATCCATTCATCATCCATCCAGTCTTTCGTTCTATCCACTGCTGTTCCATCCATCCATCCATCCATCCATCCATCCATCCATCCATCTGTCATTCTATCAATTGCCGTTCCATCCACCCATCCATCCACCCACTGATCCATCCGTTGCTCCATCCATTGACGTTCTATCCATTAATCCGTCATTCTATCCATTGCCCATCCATGTTCAATCCATCCATCGTTCTTTCCATTGCCGTTCCATCCATCCATCATCCATTCATCCGTTGTTCTATCCATTGCCCATCCATTTGTCATTCAGTCCATCCATCCATCGTTCTGTCCATTGCCGTTCCATCCATCCATCCGTTGTTCTATCCATTAATCCATCATTCTATCCATTGCCCATCCATGTCGTTCAATCCATCTATCATTCTATCCATTGCTCTTCGAGCCATCATCCATTCATCCGTTGTTCTATCCATTGCTGTTCCATCCATCCATCATCCATTCATCCGTCGTTCTATCCATTGCTGTTCCATCCATCATTCATTCATCCGTTGTTCTATCCATTGCTGTTCCATCCATCCATCCGTCGTTCCATCCATCCGTCATTCCGTCCGTCCGTCCGTCATTCTATCCATTGCCCATCCATCTGTCGTTCAATCCATCCAGTCATCTACCCGTCATCCCATCCATCCATCCGTTGTTCCATCAGTTGCCGTTTCATCCATCCGTCATTCATACATTCGTTGTTCCATCCATTGCTGTTCCATCCATCCATCTGCCGCTCCATCCATTCTTCATTCCATCCTACCATCCGTCCGTCTGTTGTTACAAATAAGTAATTATGAACATCAAAAAAGTGCATTTGACCACAATTAAAGGCAACTGGGTAGAATTAACAAGCAAAAATGCAGTTTTAACGTTGCTGTGGGATGTTTGATCACAGTGTGTGTGAAGGCGAGGATGCCGTGGATCAAACAGACGATCAGCTGTCTGAGCATGAAGACACGATGATCTCTGATGAACAGGATAACGTCACTGAGATCAGACAGGCGTCTGCGGCTGAAGACGGTCAGATCTCGGCTCCAGTTCTACACTACACATCATAAACATTTGCATGCCTTTATTTTGTTTTGCAGGTTTCTGTTTCAGAAAACATTTAATTTAATTCTGTCTTATTTAATTTTGTCAGTTTTTTTTTATACTGATCACTATTAATGTTACTTATGTTTCTATTACTGATCAATTAAAGTCATATTATCCACTGTTGTTCATTGTTGTTTTGTTTACAGATGAGAGCAGTGCTGCTGATGTCATAGAGGCATCATGGGCCAATCAGAGCAGAGCTCACAGAGATCAGGTGATTCAATTCTATAAAATTCCATTAAAACACTGGGTAACACTTTATTTTACAGTGCTTTTGTTCCATATGTTGCATGTACTTACTGTAGTAATAACAGAACATATTGCATATTTACATGCAACTAACCCAGATCCAAATCCTAACCCTATAGTAAGTACATGAAGTTAATTATTATTACTCCGTACTTATTACTCCATACTCCGTAACCAAACACTGTTCAAAAAAGACATAATTACACGGATCAGTCATTGTTTATTCAGTCTAATGACCCAAACTCAGTCAGGTGATTTCCTACATAGCTATACTGTTTTCTTTTTCCTTTTCTTCCTTTATATTCACTTCATGACATGTTTTGTTTGAATTGTATGTGTATATATATATATATATATATAAAATCATCAGACCAGGCAACATTTTTCCAGTCTTCAACTGTCCAATTTTGGTGAGCTCGTGCAAATTGTAGCCTCTTTTTCCTATTTGTAGTGGAGATGAGTGGTACCCGGTGGGGTCTTCTGCTGTTGTAGCCCATCCGCCTCAAGGTTGTGCGTGTTGTGGCTTCACAAATGCTTTGCTGCATACCTCGGTTGTAACGAGTGGTTATTTCAGTCAAAGTTGCTCTTCTATCAGCTTGAATCAGTCGGCCCATTCTCCTCTGACCTCTAGCATCAACAAGGCATTTGCGCCCACAGGACTGCCGCATACTGGATGTTTTTCCCTTTTCACACCATTCTTTGTAAACCCTAGAAATGGTTGTGCGTGAAAATCCCAGTAACTGAGCAGATTGTGAAATACTCAGACCGGCCCGTCTGGCACCAACAACCATGCCACGCTCAAAATTGCTTAAATCACCTTTCTTTCCCATTCTGACATTCAGTTTGGAGTTCAGGAGATTGTCTTGACCAGGACCACACCCCTAAATGCATTGAAGCAACTGCCATGTGATTGGTTGATTAGATAATGGCATTAATGAGAAATTGAACAGGTGTTCCTAATAATCCTTTAGGTGTGTGTGTGTGTGTGTGTGTGTGTGTGTGTGTGTGTGTGTGTGTGTGTGTGTGTGTATATATATACATATATCAATAATATGTATTAAATATAATATAAACCATCAAATTTAATAATTTATCAATAATATTTATATAATTTAGTAAATAATATTTATTTTTTATATTTATCAATAATTTATATTTTCCATCTATCAGTATCAATAATATTTGTTCATGTATTAATTAATAAATACATTTATCATTCATAAAAATCATTTAAAATTAAAATATATATCAATAATACTTTATTTATCATTAGTAATTTACACGTAGTATATGTTTAATAATTATTTGTTTATCTATATATCAATAATATTTATTTATTTAATAAGTTGGCAATAGTTGATAAGCAAATGTGCGGTTGGTTCAGTAGATCCATCCTCCCAGTCAGTGTCAGATCCATTTGTGAAACTCTCCTGATGTTTCCTCAGACATTAACAATGGCTGATCTCCAGTGTCCGGACACAGATGAACATTCATTACAGTCACAGTGAGTCTGTATATGTCAACTTTAACCTTTGAAACATGCTTGATGGTCTTCATTTACATATGAAGAGGCTGTTTGTTTGTTGGAAAGGTTGTTGTTGATTGTGCAATTGTGTAATACTTGTTTAAGTTCAAGGTATTTTGTTGTTGTAGCTTTCAGTCATTTATCACAGGCAGTGTTTCGGTTGTCATAGTGCCGATAAACAAAGCTCAAGCGCTCAGGTTACCTTCATCTGTCTGATATCAGCTGATGTTTGCGTTTCAGATCTTGTTCCGACTCCGAGGGAAATCACGTCTCCTGCGGAACGCACAGGTGAAGATGACCTCACTGTCATGAAGGAGAGTTTGAGATTGTCTCTCTGTAATATCTCCTGTGTTTTCCTTTCAGACCTGAGGTTTCTGTTTCCGTAAGTGTTCAGCAGGCAAACGGGCTGACGCCCACCATGACACCACCGCGGTCAGAGAGACATAGCAGCGGTCATCCTCCTCCCAGCGGAGATCAAACACAGACGGACCCCGTCAGACAGCTGCTCCAGGACGAGTTATTCAGACTAGTGCAGGTGCATTTGAGCTGTCAATCAAACTGCTGGAAAACCTTGCTTTGGACATGTTTCTAAATGCCATGACGCTTTCCTGATGTCCTTCTGTTTCAGCTGCAGCAGATCAACTTCATGAGTCTCATGCAGGTGGTGGGCACGTCCTTCGCAAACCTGCCGCTGTCTCAAGCCAACATGCGTCAGTCTAATGTGAATCTACCACAGACCCCTGCGATACCTGCACAGCAACAGGCTCAGCCCATCTCTCTTACCCAGAATGCCCAACAACACACTATATGTGATGATACCAACCTCCCAACACGAGCTACCAGGCCTGAGAGGGTTAATAACAGCCAGGATGATCACACACATCCCATGAATGTGAATTCTGGATCGGCTCTGAATCCACATAATGAGATGGAGCAGAGAAACCCACCCCTCAAAACTCAGGTACCATATACACTATTAATGCTTTTATTCAGCAAGGAGGCATTACATTGATCAAAAGTGACAATAAAGACATTTAAAATGCTACAAAAGATTTTGTTTCAGATAAATGCCTTTTAAACCAACAAATAAATCCTGAAAAAATGTATCATTGTTTCCACAACAGTTTCCAACACTGATAATAATCATAAATGTGTGTTGATCATCAGATCCTCAGAATGATCAGTGAAGGATCATGTGACACTGAAGACTGGAGTAATGATGATAAATTCAGCTTTGATCACAGGAATAAATCACACTTTACTGTATATTCACACAGAGAACAGCTGATCTACATTCTAATAATTTTTCACTATTTTTACTGTATTTGCATTTTTTTCTGTATTTGCCTTTGATGTTTGCAAATTTTGAAACTACTTTTAATGTTATTTAAATAGCATTACATTTAAAATGATTATTTTTTAAATTGCCAATTAAAAGAAATGTGATTACTAGTCAGAGCCAGTAATCCAAAAATATTAATTAAAGAGGCGTGATCAACGGGCATAGTTCAAATGACTCTGTATGCAATTGTCCTTCTTCAACCAATCAGACCACAAGAGGCGTGATCAACGGGCACGAGCCATCGCTTCTCTATCCGTCATCGTCTTAAACCCGCCAATAGCGTGCCAGGTGGATAAGCCAGTCTGTGATTGGTTCCCGCAAAAGTGTAGAAAAATCAAATCGCCGGCAGATCAGGCTGGGTTTGCCCAGTCTATGTTTTCCTTTCATTTTTTGTAAAAAGTTGAATAGGGTGACTAACGACCCGAGGTGTCTAATAGTGCACAACAATAATTAAATCTTTATTTCACGAGGTGGCAATGTCTGATGCGCAATGATGAAGTATCATCAGCAAAACTTGAAATGGCTCAGTGATTTACTGCAGAGCAAGTTCTGAACGCAGTCAGCAATCAAAGTATTGATTTTGAACATGTTGAAAATGATAGTTTTGAGAATAGCTTTGAGATGATGAATATTGAGCCAGATGCTGAATATACTGGGAAATGAGCTCTGACGAGAACAGTGATGATGGTGTAAAACATCTGCTCAAACTGAACCCTTCCAAGCTCCAAAAGGTACCAAAATAGGCTTTATTTTATCCTTCTGTCATTATTACTCTAATATCAGGAGGGTTTTATATTATCGCGACAGGTAGAGATCCATTTGTGTTAGATATAGATCCGGGTCGTTAAAGACCCGAATATGTAAGAATGATTGGCAAAACATACATGCATTTAAGGGTTAAAAATTATAATATTTGCAGATACTGTACATATGTGATCACTGATATAAGCCATCTTTACACAGCTGATTTAAATGCCTGCTCAAAATTCTGTGAAGATGTAATGCTGACTATATCATGCCCAGTATAAAAGTATACTATTAAAATTGCTGAGTAAATGCATTTATTCCACCTCTTAGCAGCATTAAACTGTCTGTGTAAAGACGCCTGAATGCCACTTCAGAGGCGTCATCTGTGCCACCTTTACAGTGTGCATCTGTATCTCCCACAGGAAATTCAGCAGTTGACCATTCACTCAGACTGGCCTGAGGACAGTCAATCTCACGGCAGGAGTTTCATCCAGACGTCACAAGGGCTTTTAACCACAGCCAATAATCACCCGTCCCTGCATGCGTCCTGTTATGACGCCCAGCCGAGAGCTGCTCCGATAACACACGGCCTCAGACTACTGCAGCTTCATCCGGCTCAGAGATCTCCTCCTGTTCATCTTCCTGTGAAAGATGCCTGGGGTCCAGATCTCACCTCATCTCACGGCAACTTCCTCCCGAGTCAGTCTGAACCCTCATCCGTCCGGAGAGCGGAGGATCGAGGCAGGACCCGAGCCGAAGCATCCGTGGCTCCTCCATCACACCTTTCCTCGAGCCGTTATAACACACAGGGACCTCTCCGTCTGCCTCCGGCTCCTCACAGATCAGCCCCTGCTGTCGCTCTTCCTCTGCTGCGATTTCACCCTGATACCCAGCGACCTGTGACATTACCGCATATCCCACAATCCATCATGGCAAAGCCCAGTCTTTGCATCACAGCCACGGGCCACTATCCCAGAATTCAGCTGCTGCACAGAGAGCCGGATCCACCCGCCGCCGTGAGTCTACACCAAACACTAAATACCAACAACTGATAGTTTGTCTTTGGGAGTACTTTACTATCGACTCTGAGCAAGAATCACATTTACTCGTCTCTTTACTTAAGATTAATGCCTTTATAATTGAGATAAAATAATTTAGTTTTATAATAATCGTTTTTATAATTATAATATTAATAATACAAAATCTAGTTTTTTTATTATATTATATTACAATGCACATCACTGTACATATAGTTAATTTATTTATAATTTTACATAATAATTGGATATTATTTATAGTTTTTATAATAATAATAATACAAAATATAATTTATTTCCTTTTGACTTACTATTCACTCTGAGCAGTAATCACGTAATTTACCCATCACTTTACTTATAATTAAATTATTTATAATTTTGCATAATAATCGGATATTTTATAATTATTATTATTATTATTATTATTCAAAATAACAAAAATGTTTTGTGGATTTGTATTATTTACTCTGAGCAGTAATCACATTTACTCTTCAGTTCACTTAAAATGAATGCCTTTATAATTTTGTATAATAATTTATTTTTATAACAATCTTTTTATAATAATAATAATATTAATAATACAAAATATGATTTTTTTATTTTACTATTCTATTATATTACAATGCACTGAGAGCAGGAATCACATTTTCTCATCACTTTACATATAGTTAATTTATTTATTATTTTACATAATAATTGGATATTTTTTATAATAATAATATTAATAATATAAAATATAATTTATTTCCTTTTACTTTTACTATTCACTCTGAGCAGTAATCACGTCATTTACCCATCACTTTACTTATAATTAAATTATTTATAATTTTGCATAATAATCTGATATTTTATAATAATTATTATTATTATTATTCAAAATATAATTTCTTGTTTTGTTTTTTTAAAGATTTTTATTATTTACTCTGATCAGTAATCACATTTACTCTTCACTTAGAATTAATTACTTTTTAATTGTGTATAATTTTATAATAATAGTTTTTAATATTAATAATATATATTTTTAAATAACACAAAATATAATTTCTTGTTTTATTTATTTTTATCTTTTACTCTGAGCAGTAATCACAAATATTTATTAATTTATTCATACATTTTACATAATTTATTATTTTATAATATTTATATAATAAAATACAATAATTGTTATAATTCATTAAAAATGTAGAATTTTTTTTTTTATGATTTACTCTTTATTTATAATTATATAGTGTTTACACTTTAGTTATAATTAATTTATTCAGATTTGATATATTTTATTTAAAATGGAATTAAAATATATTTATAATAATAAATCTTTTTTTCATAAGATTCACTTAAACATTAAACAATCAATTTCAACTCAAAAACCCCATACATGTTCTTTTTGGGAAATGACTCGAGCTCGCAACAAGCACAAGCAGGAGGTCCTGATCTGTGCATTCACATCAGTAAATGTGACGGAGTCTCAGCAAAACAACATTGATTTTAGATGCATAGATATTCTGCTTATATGTGAAAATAAACGGTGTGTTTGTAGGATTTGCGGTTCAGCGCTCCTCCTGTACGGACACCTCGTCTCATCCCGCTGGAGGAGCTGATGAAATGGACCGCAGCGACGCAGACGGGCGCTGAGACCAAACTACAGCTCTTAAAGACGGACACCGTCCCGGAGAACAAGCGCACGGCCAGCCCGTCCAGCAAGAGGTGACGCGTTCTCACCCTTTAGTTTAGTCCAGGGCAGCTCTAGATTCCTTTTATTGACACGAGCAGGTCATGTGCTTGTCCTTAAGGAAATCTGTCATTCACTTGTCCAAGTAAAAAAAATTTTTTTATTTTTTTTTGTGTATATAATATAATTTATTCTGGAGCAATATTCTCTCCACTGTTCAGTCAGCTTTGACATATTTAAATCTGCATATTTGTTATATTTAAAAGGACATTTATTTTCCCTAATCTTATTAAATATAGGCTATGCTTCAGCTTTCATTTTATATTCTTAAATTTGATCAATAAATTCAATTAGAATGAGACACTATAGGGCTGTTACCAATCAAATTAAATAATTTACACTGAAAAATTACAACTGCATTAAATAATGTTATGAGATTGTTTTAAATATTTTTTGAATATATACAAATGAGAAATGCTGGAAAGAATGTTTAAACATGGAACTGAACTGCCAGTAGGTGGCGCAGGTGACCGTCTGAATGAGTGAGTCATTGAGTCGATTCATTCAACAGTCTTAACGAGTCATTGAGTCGATTCATTCGACAGTCTTAATGAGTGAGTCATTGAGTCGATTCATTCAACAGTCTTAATGAGTGAGTCATTGAGTCGATTCGTTCAACAGTCTTAACGAGTCATTGAGTCGATTCATTCGACAGTCTTAATGAGTGAGTCATTGAGTCGATTCGTGCAACAGTCTTAACGAGTCATTGAGTCAATCCGTTCAACAGTCTTAACGAGTCATTGAGTCTATTCATTCGACAGTCTTAATGAGTGAGTCATTGAGTCGATTCGTTCAACAGTCTTAACGAGTCATTGAGTCGATTCGTTCGACGGTGTTAATGAGTGAGCCATTGAGTCGATTCGTTTGACAGTATTAATGAGTGAGTCATTGAGTCGATTTGTTCGGCAGTGTTAATGAGTGAGCAATTGAGTTGATTCGTTCGACAGTGTTAATGAGTGAATCGAGTCGATTAATTCGACAGTGTTAATGATTGAGTCATTGAGTTGATTCGTTCGACAATCTTAATGAGTGAATCATTGAGTCGAATCATTCGACAGTCTGAATGAGTGAATCATTGAGTCGAATCATTCGACAGTCTGAATGAATGAATCATTGAGTCGATTCGTTCGACAGTCTTCATGAGTGAGTCATTGAGTCGATTTGTTGAAACGGCTGAATCATTCAAGAATGAGGCAGTCATTTATGAACAAGTCATTGAATCTTTGATTCAACCGATTCATTCAAACGCTGAATCATACACACACTGTTGATGTGAGATGCGTTATGGTTCTGCTGTGATCTTTGTTTGGAAATATTTTATAAAAACTCCACATTTTGAATGATTACCGCAGTGTTTACTGAGTGTCTCTGTGTGAGTTACCGTCAGTTCATTATACATGATATATTATTATCCACTATCATTCGCCACTCACACTAATGAATGAATGCAGAATCATTCTCCCTAGTTATTTTTGTTATTGACGTTTTAATCAGGATACTTGTCCGGTCGGGCGAGTAAAATTCTGCTATGAAGATTTATGTTTTGCAGATTTATGTTTTCTGTCTAATTTTTTGGCTTTGTCTCATTTAGACGGAAGAGGAGAGAGGAGAAGAAAAAGGAGGATGCGATTGGAGTCACTTTCAGACCGGAGGACTCCATCATTCCTCCGGATGAGGTACTGCGTCCCAAAACTGTATTTATGCTCAAGTATTCCTTTAAGATGTCCTCTTGAATGTTTTTCTGTTTTGCCAGCCTGCAGAAGATGTGCCAGATCAGAACGATGCTTACTCCATTCCTTTAGGTGATTTTTAGTATTATTATTTATATACCATTATAGTATTTATTAATATTTTGCATTTATTAATATGAATTTTTTTTTTGAATTGTGTTATGTGTTTTTGTCATTTTTATTATTATTTTTTTAATTTAGTTTAATTTAGTTTTAATTCATATTATGACAGTTTTAGTC
>CM031952.1:30392395-30412395 GCA_018749465.1 Paracanthobrama guichenoti
TGCAGAGCCTAATGAAGATCTCGTAGGGAAACACTAAAAAGCATCATAATCGAATTAAATAATGTTTTGGGTGTTTGAAACTCTCCCTTTGTTCTTATGGTATTATTGTAGAATCCCGAGGGCCGGAGGTTTATCAATGTGATCGATCTAACAGACGACCCTCTTCTCCAAAGTCTGCCTCCATCGCCCCCGTCATCTGCTCAGCTCCACCTACTAGCAGCTTCTGTCGTAAACCCCGCTCCCAAACCAGCCTTAAGCTCCGCCCCCAACCACACTGAGCCCTTGATTGGAGAGATTCCAGGTGCACTGATCATTTACATGATGTAAAGAACTACTAATAAGGGAAGGGATTTCCAAACATTTTTGTCCTCCAAACCCCTTTGACTTGAATAAAGTTAATTAATCGCACATTTGCATGTTCATGGTTCTCTGATGTCAGTTAATGAAATGCAATGTTCTTGAAATTAAATTAGCAATAATTATATACACTGGCAGTCAAAAGTTTAGAATAATTATGTTTTAATGTTTCTGAAAGAGTCTCTTCTCACCAAGGCCAAAAATACAGTAATATAGTGAAATATTCCTCCAGTGTAGATCAGCTGTTCTCTGTGTGAATATACAGTAAAGTGTGATTTATTCCTGTGATCAAAGCTGAGTTTATCATCATTACTCCAGTCTTCAGTGTCACATGATCCTTCAGATCATTCTCATCATAAAATCTTATCCAGTCATCAGCTGATAGATACTGTACATTACTCTAGTAATTATAACAACCTGCCGGTCAGACCACCCTAAATGTAGTGACCTGGTCTGTATTTCCCGCAGGTCCCTCAGTAGTGTGCGTCTCTCCTGAAGCTGTGCTCGGCGGAGACCCCGTGACTCTGAGCGTGCTGAAAGCTGTTGAGACGCCAGGTTTGGAGCGGGCGTTGATGTCCAGGAGTCAGATCTCAGCGCGGCTATCAGAGATGGACGCTCAGCTGCTCAGACTGCAGAGCATCGCTGATCACATGGACAGAGAGTTCGCCAACACCAGACTGGTGAGAGACCAAGGGCCCTATTATAACGATCTGATCGCATGGTTTGAAGCTCACGGCGCAGGTGCTCTTAGGGCGCACCCCCGAAAAATGTCGTGGTTCAATGCAGTCGTCCCTCGTCTCTTAATGATGGGTGTGTTTTGGGCGTAACATGCAATAAACCAATCAGAGGCTCATCTCCCTTTCCCTTTAAAAGCCAGCTGTGCTCGCACCATGAGCGGATTCACTTTTTACATGAGGAGAGACTGAATGCTTCTCATATTTTTCATATTGAAACGTGTGTGTGTGTGTGTGTGTGTGTGTGTGTGTGCTGTGCATCCCTGTGTGTGTAATAATCGGAGTGTGTGTGCGATGTGCTCCGCCTATTGCCTCATATTACTAACACACCCTTTAAATAACACACAAATACTGCACTATTGACTTTAGAGCAGGTTTGTGTTGGTCAGTGGTCAGTGGTTTTCAGTTCCTCACAATAGCAACGCTCCATCAGTGCTCCTGAACACACCGGGTGTTCAGACCAGACGCCCATGGGTGAACAGATGTGCCAGTGCGTTTGATATTTATTTTTGCTGAAACTAGCAAACACTGCGCCGCGCCTGGAGTCACAATGCACCGGGAGTATGATAGGGCCCCAACAGCGCATGTTGGGTAAGACCGTTCTGTCAAACACAACCAACAAACAATCTTAGATTTAAATCACAGAGAGAGAAGTGCCCCCTATTATGCTTTTTGTATGACCTTTCATGTAGTGTGTAAAGTCTGAAAAGCTTCAAAGATCAGTGCATGAACCGAGTCGTCAGTAATTTCAGTCTCACTTCCTGTTACAAACCTACAGTCAAAACAAAAATATATTCAGACACCAGGTATAATGTTTCACTAGTGTGTGCAGGACACTATGGTTCATTAATACGAGGAGAGCAAAATAAAGTCAACGGTGACACATTATACCCAAACATTCTTCATACAGTGACTAGCAGTAAAACTGATAAAGATTTGGGAGCAAAATGATCCAGACACTTTGAACTGAGCCTGTTTTGCTCCAGTGTTTGTTCTTCAATCGCTAATGTGACCTTTGACCCCACAGGCTGAACTAAATGAAGCATCGCTTGGTCATTGGTCGAGCTAAACTGGTATTATCTCATTGTGTCCTTAAATTTAACAGCTGATTGGTCGATTGTGATCCATTACATCCCTTTCTATCAAAGTGATCTGACATTATCAATGAGTTTGTTCTGACTCTGAGTTCTTGTCATGTTTTATTACCATTTTCTAAACTATAGCAAATAAACTGATAATGTGAGAAAGTGTTGAAGGTGTCTGAATAAATTTTGGTTTGACTGTAGGTTTGTAACTAATTTGCATAATGCCAGACTATGGTCTTGATTGGCTGAACGGTCTCTTTGCCCCGCCCTCACACAGTAGTGTAGCTGAGCATGGAAGAGTTTGGTTGCTGTTGTTCATGTGGAGAAGACGCAGATTTCTGCTGAGATTGATACGGTAAAACCGATGGCATTGTTTTGTGTCCTCTTCTCCTTCAGTTGGTGAACACTATTGAGACGCTGAGCCCTTCAGTGACGGCCGGCGTGGAGAAGAAACCTCTCTCCAGCGCACTCAGAGTCATACAAGAAGGTTAGAAGGCTTTAGTAGCTTTATAAAGAAAATAATACATAAAGCCACTGAACACGTGTGTTTCTACTGAATCTGAACAGTGAGGAGTTACTGTCCTTCACCACATCGGTTTGGAAGGACGGCCGGCCCAGAGAGAGAAGATCAGGAGGTTTTGTCTTCTGTATTGAGCCGAAGTTCAGTCCATCACGAGCGCTCTCCTCCTGCAGGTACATCATCATCATCATCATCATCTGTACTCGCATACACACCTTTATGTGCTTTTATGTTTGCTTTTAATTCATTTTTTTTAATTTTACAGCATTTTGGTGTACTCTAGTTTTTAAAGTGCTTTATAAATAAAATTGAATTAGCTGTTCACTGCATCACTTTGTGTATTAATCCAGTGTCTCGTGTGGTTTAGGTTCCTCACGCCCTCAGTTTAACATGATCTTGTTGTTTTCAGTGAAACCAGAGCAGTGTGAGCGAGATACCAATCCAGGTGAGAGACCTGCATCTCACACACACACACACACACACACACACACACACACACACACACACACACACACACACACACACACACACATGCACGTGTAACATACACCTACAGCTGCAGTCATAGATGTGTGTGTTGATTCTTTCCCTGCAGGTTTGATGGAGGGTTTGTCGGAGTCTTTGCTTGAGAATCCGGGGATGTAAGTTTGTATGAACGTATTTAACCCCTTCAGCCTTTGCCGGTGACGTCTCTGTATCTGTCCTTGTGATTTTCCTCTGTTTGTGTGTGATCAGACCGGTGGAGGAGACTCTCGGTGTGAGCGGCCTCAGTGACGTGAAGGACATCTTGTGTGAGTTAATCAGGGACGGGGCTTTATCCCGATCAGCGCTGGATCTGTCTCCGTCAGGAACGCTTCACCTGAGCAGGTGAGACTCACAGAAATCAGCGAACGAGGATGCTGACGACTACAAGTAGTTGTAACTTATATTTCTTCCCCTGGAGTGCCAAGATGGTGTTAGTCAAAGTTTCTTTCATCAATAAACAGTTGAGTTCAGATGCAATGTTATTTTACTATCATTAATATGCCATTATAGTATTTTGAATTAGTATTTTTGTTCAACATTTTTAAGTTTTGTTTGTTGTAGTTTTGTTGTGCTTTTATTTGTATGTTTTTAAATATGTATATATCGTTTTTATTAATTTTTATTTCAGTTTTAGTCACTCATTTTAGTATTTCAGCTTAAACTAAAAGGAAATTAGAAATGTTACCTTTGCAACTAACTGAAATATTTTTTATAAATATTTTATGTTATGTTATTTTTATTTTTTATTTTATTCTTTTATTTAATTTCAGATAGCAAACATGTTTTAAATAGTTTAAGTTGTCTACTCTTTCCCTGTTTGGATAAAAGTGTCTGATTGATGAACATCTAAATGTAAATTATCTCTGTTATGATTGGCTAACAACAGCCCTCTTAAGTAGATTAGTGAGGGATGTGTGACATATTTACTGATTGATTTGATTGGTCTGTTTATTTGTGGTGGGCGGCAGGTCAGAGGTCACGCCGAGCGGAGCCATGATGGAGGAGGAGCGGAGGGATCTGAGGATGTGGATGAGGAGGAAGCAGAGAGAGCGACTGACGGAATACCGTAAACAGAGAGAAGAGAAGAGAGAGAGCGAGCGCAGACCCTTCGTCTCTCCTCTTACACATGTGAGACACTTCTCATCAAACCTGTCACTGATTACACTGTCAAACTGTTTGCTATTAACTATAGCTATTCTCACAATCAGTGTTCTTCATGCAAAGCCTTATTTCTGTTGGATTATGAACCATGTATTATTTGCATATTGATATCATTTATATATATATATATATATATATATATATATATATATATATATATATATATATATATATTGATAAAATAGCATCATTACTCCAGTCTTCAGTGTCACACGATCCTTCAGAAATCATTCGAATATCATGATTTGATGCTCAAGAAACAAATTACAATTCGATCATATATAAATATTAATAATAATGTTATATATAAGGCCGTACATTACAGATATTTTCTTGGAATAAAGTGCAGCTTTAAATTAATTTCTTCACAAATACTTCAATACTGAAGTAAACTCCAGATAAATAATCTTTTCCCTTCATTTTGCTTTGAATCTGGACAGTCTCTAGCTCTTTTCCATATGTTTTGAAGTCTATAAGTAAAGCTTGAAGCTTTGGTTTTGCACAAAACTCTTGATAACTTTACTTTTCTGAATAATTCACCCCCGTTGCAGAATCTAACCTCTGTAGATCTGGCAACCAACAAGAAAAGCAAAGAAGAAAGAGACAGGTATGATTCTGTGTTCACATGTGTTAAACTAACATTAGTTATCGACTCAACTGTCTAGTGTATGAATTTTATATGGTTATTTTGTGTGATAGCCCTGCACCTTCCAGTAAATAATCAACCCTCATCCTTCCTTTGGGTCATTTTGAACTGAAACTTTTTTTTTTAATTGAGTGCTCATTGGAGTGGACCCTTGGACTTTTGTCGCACTTGAACCATGAATGCACAAAAAATGACTGGATTCAAGGAGTTTTGTTGTTGAAATTTAAAAAAAGTAGTAAGTTCTTCCCTCACGGGTCCATTTGACCCCCATAGGAATGAATGGAATGTGAGAAATGCTTCAGCACACATAGAAAAACCTTTAAAAAAATGCTTAAAATTCTACCATAAAACCACCAAAAACATATTTTGTAATGTCTACATGTGTATCTGAATGTATACTGAAGAGAAACTGACTTTAGGACCCAGCGGAACAGCTCATCCGCTCCATATAGAGCTATAAGGCCATCTAGAGTCATGAAATATCATGTTATATTATACACTCACCTAAAGGATTATTAGGAGCACCATACTAATGCTGTGTTTGACCCCCTTTCGCCTTCAGAACTGCCTTAATTCTACGTGGCATTGATTCAACAAGGTGCTGAAAGCATTCTTTAGAAATGTTGGCCCATATTGATAGGATAGCATCTTGCAGTTGATGGAGATTTGTGGGATGCACATCCAGGGCACAAAGCTCCCGTTCCACCACATCCCAAAGATGCTCTATTGGGTTGAGATCTGGTGACTGTGGGGGCCATTTTAGTACAGTGAACTCATTGTCATGTTCAAGAAACCAATTTGAAATGATTGGAGCTTTGTGACATGGTGCATTATCCTGCTGGAAGTAGCCATCAGAGAATGGGTACATGGTGGTCATAAAGGGATGGACATGGTCAGAAACAATGCTCAGGTAGGCCGTGGCATTTAAACAATGCCCAATTGGCTCTAAGGGGCCTAAAGTGTGCCAAGAAAACATCCCCCACACCATTACACCACCACCACCAGCCTGCACAGTGGTAACAAGGCATGATGGATCCATGTTCTCATTCTGTTTACGCCAAATTCTGACTCTACCATCTGAATGTCTCAACAGAAATCGAGACTCATCAGACCAGGCAACATTTTTCCAGTCTTCAACTGTCCAATTTTGGTGAGCTCGTGCAAATTGTAGCCTCTTTTTCCTATTTGTAGTGGAGATGAGTGGTACCCGGTGGGGTTTTCTGCTGTTGTAGCCCATCCACCTCAAGGTTGTGCATGTTGTGGCTTCACAAATGCTTTGCTGCATACCTCGGTTGTAACGAGTGGTTATTTCAGTCAAAGTTGCTCTTCTATCAGCTTGAATCAGTCGGCCCATTCTCCTCTGACCTCTAGCATCAACAAGGCATTTGCGCCCACAGGACTGCCGCATACTGGATGTTTTTCCCTTTTCACACCATTCTTTGTAAACCCTAGAAATGGTTGTGCGTGAAAATCCCAGTAACTGAGCAGATTGTGAAATACTCAGACCGGCCCGTCTAGCACCAACAACCATGCCACGCTCAAAATTGCTTAAATCACCTTTCTTTCCCATTCTGACATTCAGTTTGGAGTTCAGGAGATTGTCTTGACCAGGACCACACCCCTAAATGCATTGAAGCAACTGCCATGTGATTGGTTGATTAGATAATAGCATTAATGAGAAATTGAACAGGTGTTCCTAATAATCCTTTAGGTGAGTGTGTTATATTATTATTTCTCTACAAGAGGTCGGGAAAGACACTCAATGTAAAATATTTTGAGCAGGGTTATGCATGAAATTGTGTTGAAACTATGTGAAGAATGTGCTTAAATTACTATTTATTGATAAAATCTAGTAATTTAAAGGTAAATAAAAGAATGAATAATATTTTTTTTTAATTAATAATAAAAAAATATTATCAAAATTAAATAAAATAAGCTTTCTGGACCAAAAAAAAATATAAGTATAATTTTAGGGCTTCGGGTCATTTGGACCTGCGAGTGAAGGATTTGTTACAAAGTGCAAGAGAGGGATGAGTTAAAGCTGTGACCGTTGAATGCATGACGTGTCCAACATTTGTTTCTTCGGTTAAGTGCATTTGCAAGCATTTGAAGTGTGAATACACTATTTATACTACAAAATGGCGTAAAATAGTACCTCAGTATTAGGACACACCTCTCCAGTGGTTTCCCACATGCTTCATATTATTCCATGTGCTCTCAGGATGGTTCTTCAGGAGCATCATGAACAGAGAGCTCGTGACGCCTGCAGTCTGATCACTGACCTGCTCACGACACCGCTGAACCTTCCCACAAATCCCCACGAGACACTCAGGTCAGTGCCATATGTGTTATTGTTCCTTCTGTCCCGGCTCTGTGCAATGCCTTCTGCAATCAGCTAAATGTGATGCATCTTTACAGGAACTTTTTGGCAGCTCGCTGTGTTTTTGATACAGAGCCAGAGTGTTTTGTTTGGAGAAGGAGCACAAATCACGCTAAATGTCCTGCTCTGTGTTTCAGGAGCAGAAGTCAGTCCTCTGGGAAAAATAAGAGAACTCCCAAGAACCAGAGCGGACCACACAGACGCTCGGCATCTTCTCTCGGAAAGACTGTTGTGCTTCAGAGGAAATCTGCTGCTAAAGTCCACGGCTCATTGAGCGGGAGGCTCGGGCTGCACAGACCAGGTTCATACTTTATGATTTCATTTATTAATGTTGATTGTGATCATTTGAAAACCAAGTATCGCTTCAATCTCGCGTTTCATATTCAGCCAGCGATCTTCCAGGCGACCGGTTATCCCAGGTTACTCGCCGCGGGATGCTGTCCGACCCGAGAACCAGACAAGGGACGAAAACCGTTCATCAGAGTATGGAGTTTTTGAATGTTTTTTTTGTAAAAATATCAGAATCAGAATGAGATTTACTTATGCACTTATATATACACTATATTACCAAAAGTTTTGGGACACCTGCCTTTACATGCACATGAACTTTAATGCCATCCCATTCTTAATCCATAGAGTTTAATATGGAGTCGGCCCACCCTTTGCAGCTCTAACAGCTTCAACTCTTCTGGGAAGGCTTTCCACAAGGTTTAGGCATGTGTTTATGGGAATTTTTGAGCATTCTTCTAGAAGCGCATTTGTGAGGTCAGCCACTGATGTTGGACGAGAAGGCCTGGCTCGCAGTCTCCGCTCTAATTCATCCCAAAGGTGTTCTATCGGGATGAGGTCAGGACTCTGTGCAGGCCAGTCAAGTTCCTCCACACCAAACTCGCTCATCCATGTCAACCCTCTACGCACACCTTGGCAATATAATCACCATTGGCTAGTAAATCTTTTAGTTTACTCGCCAGACTGTGCCAAATCGATTTATCGCGATTAACTGCATCCAAAATATAAAAAAACTTAAATGTATACATTTAATGTGTGTGTATTTATATATACATAATAATTATACACAGTACACACACACACGTATGAATGCATGTTTGATATTTTAACTGAACTTAGGACTGGTGGTGGTGCTAAAGATATTGTTGGCCACTCAGTGTTTCTGTAAAAAAACATATAATAGTAATAGATCATATTAATTATTAATAAGATAATACTTCTACTAATTCTACTACTAATAACAATATACAACGCACTAAAGACTGATGAGCTGCTGGGTTCATGAATATTAATCACGTTGTCAGCGTTGCTCAAACTGATTTGCTGAAATCAAAACAGTGAAGGTAATGGATGAGCGCCAGCCAATGAGATTGCCGTTTGCGCATTAGTCCCGCCCACTACCGCATTTCTTCTGCTTGTTCTTAAAAGCTGAATAATTCCAAATGAACTCAGGAAAATACAACAAAGAATATGCTTACGTGTGTGTGTGAGAGAGACAGAGAAAGAGAGAGACAGAGAGAGAGAGACAGAGAGAGAGAGAAACAGCACTCGGGCAAAGCGACGGCGAGTTGTGTGCCTTCACACTAGATTTTACGGTACGTCAGATACAGGTTACATCCGTTGAGCTGAACTGAAAAATTTGCGGAGAGCGAAACTGTTTCTGTACAGTGAGTGAAAATATATCTATGTTTAACTTATTCTTAGCCTCTAACACACACACTGGCGAGTAAAATCTAAGCATTTTTTAACCAATGGCTAATGATAGATATTATTTAGTCACCCAGAGTGAAGATTTACTCGCATTGTAGAGGGTTGCATGTCTTTATGGACCGATGCTTTGTGCACTGGAGCACAGTCATGTTGGGACAGGAAGGGGCCGTTCCCAAACTGTTCCCACAAAGTTGGGAGCATGAAATTGTCCAAAGTGTCTTGGTCTGCTGAAGCATTAAGATTTCCTTTCACTGGAACTAAGGGGCCAAGCCCAACCCCTGAAAAACAACCCCACCCCATAATCCCCCCCTCCACCAAACTTTACACTTGGCACAATGCAGGCAGGCAAGTCCCGTTCTCCTGGCAACCGCCAAACCCAGACTCGTCCATGGGATTGTCAGACAGAGAAGCTTGATTGGTCACTCCAGAGAACACGTCTCCACTGCTCTAGAGTCCAGTGGCGGCGTGCTTTACTCCACTGCATCCCACGCTTTGCATTGCACTTGGTGATGTAAGGCTTGGATGAGCTGCTCGGCCATGGAAACCCATTCCATGAAGCTCTCTCCGCACTGTTCTTGAGCTCATCTGAAGGCCACAGAAGTTTGGAGGTCTGGAGCTATTGACTCTGCAGAAAGTTGGTGACTTCTGCGCACTGTGACCCTCAGCATGCACTGACCCCGCTCTGTGATTTTACGTGGCCTACCACTTTGTGGCTGAGTTGCTGTTGTTCCCAATCGCTTCCACTTTGTTATAATCCCACTAACAGTTGAGCGTGGAATATTTAGTAGTGAGGAAATTTCAGGAATGGACTTATTGCACAGGTGGCAACCTATCACGGTACCACGCTTGAGTTCAATATAGTGTATATACAGATAGAATTATGCAAGGATATATGCAAATATAAGACATTCCTTCATCTATTCATGTCTGTTCTTCTGTAGGGATGAAAAATGGGTTCCACACGTCTACATCAAAACAGAGATCAGAGAAAGATCAGACACATGTGGAAGACAGAGACGCAGTGAGTCCAGATGACATCCACAGGTTTCTTCTGTTGGAGGATCATGACATCAGACAGGTGAGAAGTTCACAAACGCAAACAAATGTGACTTACCAACCTAGCAAAACCTAGTTAGTTGCCTCGATAGATGTCCTTTTAACCATTCAGTTGTCTTCGTTTTAGACAAAAACGTTTAAAATTTTGAATTTTTACTGCATCCGAATGGTACAAAACTTAGTGACTTGACCAAACTTACTATATGAATACACGCACAAAAAATATGAAATAATAAGAAAAGGCTAAATGGCCAAAAATGATAGGAAATGAATGGGAAATACAATAGCAATTTATTGGGGTACAATCTACAAACCAGCCACAATGAAATATTTTAAATGTATAAGTATATATATATATATATATATATCCAAGTGCAAAACCTAATAAAATGAAGTCATTATGTTTGAAAATATTCATATAAGCATCTAGGACAGCGGTCTCCAAACTCGGCTCTTGAGGGCCACTGTCCCGCACAGAAAATGTGCTCATTGTGACTCATTTTGCCAGCACGGGTCACATTTATACACCCTCTGGCTCCACCAGCTACGGTAGTCACGCCCCAAACTCATGCCATTGGTTGAGCTGGAAAGTGATTGACAGATCTGAGCAGAGCGCTCAATGCCTCAAAATCTTTTATACTTAAACTGCATTAATTCAAAATATGAAATATTTTTTCTAATAATCATATTTTTATATAGAAATAATTTAGAAGTGAATATTGTCTAGTATCATGAAATGGAAAATACAAAATAATAAAGAATAAATAATATTTAATAAAAAAAAAAAAATGTCTTATGACTTCGGTCTGTTTGGACTGCAGAGTGAGGAATACTATCTGGTATTAGTATGTCATATGGAGTCTTGCAGTGTTTATAAGCAGTGCTGACAGTATCTGTTCCTTGTATGCATTTTGTTTGTTGTGTTTTGTAAATGTAATTTTTTTTAAAAAGAATAATAAATGAATATCACAGGGTTAAGACAAGTATACAGTACATACTGCGCTGGAAACATCACACTAGTATTGAGTTCTGAACATGCGCCGTCCTGCACAGCAGCTCATGTGATTTTTGTGTTCTCCAGAGTGATGAAGTGTTCACAACCGTCGATCCTCTGCTGGATCTGGATCTTTCTCAAAGCACCGGCAGCGTTCTGAGCAAACTGGACTGGGCCGCCATCGAGAGGATCGTGGCAGAGGAGGACGACGAACAGCAGTGAAGGGATGCTTTCCAAAATCCTCCTGTTTTCACTCCAGATGTTGCGCAGCTGTTGACTGTGAATGATTGTGGTATTTGTGTATGTGTATCATTTGTGTTTTGACTGTTTGAGTAAGTTGTCGGCACAGATTTGTGTGGAATAAACTAGAATCGCTCGCAGGTGCGTTGTTGGTTTGCTTCCACATTGACTCATTTCTGGATGTGTGAGAGAACTCCTTCCCACAAACGATAAGACAAGCCTTCAAATGTCTTTACCATTCACTTTGTGTGGGTTCTTGGTAACACTGTATAATAAGGTTTCATTTGTTAACATTAGTTAACTACATTAGTTAATACAAACTAATACTTCTACAACATTAATTAATCTTAATGTTAATTTCAACATTTACTAATGTTTTTAAATCAAAAGTAGCCACGCCCCAAACTGTCTGCCTACTACAGTAGCCATGCCCCAAACTCATCTGCAACCGCAGCCATGCCTCAAACTGTCCGCCTACTACAGTGGCCACACCCCAAACTCATCTGCAACCGCAGCCATGCCGCAAACTGTCCGCCTACTACAGTGGCCACACCCCAAACTCATCTGCAACCGCAGCCATGCATAAACTGTCCGCCTACTACAGTGGCCACACCCCAAACTCATCTGCAACCGCAGCCATGCATAAACTGTCCGCCTACTACAGTGGCCACACCCCAAACTCATCTGCAACCGCAGCCATGCCGCAAACTGTCCGCCTACTACAGTGGCCACACCCCAAACTCATCTGCAACCGCAGCCATGCCGCAAACTGTCCGCCTACTACAGTGGCCACACCCCAAACTCATCTGCAACCGCAGCCATGCCGCAAACTGTCCGCCTACTACAGTGGCCACACCCCAAACTCCATCTGCAACCGCAGCCACTCCCGAAACTCTCTGCCTGCTACAGTAGCCACGCCCCAAACTCTACGCCTGCTACAGTAGCCACGCCCCAAACTCAACTTTTTATTGTATTTAATGTAATTGTATTTTTATTAACTAAATAAGTGCTGTATATTGCTGATTGTTAGTTTATGATAACTAATGCATTAATTAATGCTAATGAAAGGGACTTTACTGTAAAATGTTACATAGTAATTTAGTCTTAAATTTGTCTTATTGAATTTCTAAGATTTGTCTATTTGACAATCCTTTAATAAAATAACGTGAAACTGAAGATCTCATATCTCCCATTTATTAATGACATCTGTATTATCAAATGTGAGTTCTGAGGAGAAATATTGTCATCTGGTTAAGAGAAGCACCATTTCTAAGAAGAAATATAATTGTTTGCTTTTAATTAAGTGGCAACACTTTACAATAAGGTTCTGTTTGTTAACATTTACTAATACATTAAGATCAAATGTGTATGTGTTAACGTTACCTTTGTTATTCAGATTATAATGAAAGGATTTCGTCTTCAGATTTTGTGTATTTATATTATCAGCTTCAGAAAAACGTCATAATTATTATTAATGCTGTATGAACAAATACCATAGACAAACATTTCTCAAAAGGAACTGGGGACTTGTATTTAGAAGGGACTTTTATTTTGGCTTCCGGCGTCCCGGAAGTGCCCAATGTTATTGTCATGGCTGACCAGAGCAGTGATGCTGGTGAGTTTGTGAGTTTTATTCGTCAGTCGTGAAGTGTTTCTCTCATATAAGTGAGATAAATGTGTTAAAAGTGCAGGAGAGTGTTTCGCTGAAAGCTGCGATGATTTAACGAAGTCAAATCCAGTCAGAGCAGCGGTTATGATCATCAGACTCCTGAAGCACATGTGATTCTGATTATTATTTAATAATAATCCACATACAGGAGCGGTATCCTTCGCTTCCGTGACATTGACTGCCGTATGAGTGAAAATACACATGTTTGCAATGTCATGTTGTTTGCTGACGGAGCCCTGGATATAATATACGACACAAATAAAGCTATACTGTAGAAATGCTGTAATCATTCTCATTATCATTGGCTTATAGTTTGTATTTCTTTTGTTCAAAGGTTGAAATTATTCTCTTATTTTCCCTTTTGATTACTATTATTGGCTTATCACCCATAAATTATGAATCGCTATAAATACATATGTACATAAACTTTATATTTTTTAATTTAAAAGTAATACAAAATTCCAAAATATAACTTTAATTTCCTCCTTTAGACTATTATTTATTATTAATATTTTTTGCCTACCACCCACATATTGTTCAACATTTGAAATAAATATACCCTGTATTTCTTTTTGTAAAGGTAATAGAAATTATATTATAGTGATAGAAAATCTAAAATCAGATTTTATAATTTATTCATCCTTCAAAATGAACCCATAAATATACACTACTACTTTTTATGAAGGTAATAATAGAAATTCTGTAATAATTAGTACAATTATATATAATTAATTTTTATTTTATGAATTTATTCCTACCACTCATGCATTATACATCGTTTAAAGTAATAATAAAATGCATGTGGATATGAATGCTTAGTTTGTTGGCTGTGATTGACAGGTGACTCCAGTAACGATGCAGACGTCTCGTCGATCATGGGCTTCTCTGGGTTCGGTGAGTGTTTCAGCACCGTGTGTGTGTGTGTGTGTGTCAGAGTCACATGTTCAGTTGTAACATTTCTTTCACTCTCAGGAAAGAAAGCGCGAACCTTTGACCTGGAGGCCATGTTTGAGCAGACGAGGCGGACGGCCATCGAGAGAAGCCAGCGCGCTTTAGGTCAGTGCGATTATTTGATCCACTCTTCACGTGTGATCCCGTCTCAGTAGACGCCATTTCAACCTTGACCTTTACTGTCACAGAGGAGCGTCAGAGACAGGAAGTGCAGGAGAGCAGCGGCGCTCGTCCCGTCAGCCTCAAAGAGAAGCCGTCCACATCCATGTCCAGGTAACGTCACTAGTTGATGAGGACAAGCCGTTCAGCACTTCATCTCAGTCACCGCCATCTCTCCTGTGTTTGTGTGAACAGGAAACAGGAAGCTGACAGCAGCAGCGACAGTGACTCTGATGTCATCGGCCCGCCGCCGCCTCAGAAGGAGGAGGAAGATGATGATGAGGATGTTGTCGGACCACCCCTGCCGCCCGGATACAAGCGCAGCACCGCTGACAGCGACGACGACGATGATGATGATGAAGATGATGATGATGATGATGTGAGTGTATTTTTCATCTTCTCGCTCTCTCTCACACACACACACACAGTTTCTGCCAGTCTCATGTTAATCTGGAGTATCTGTAGAGTAGTGTTGATCCTTCATATCTCCCAAGAGTCTTTAGTTTATCATATTTATAAAAGACAGATACACTGAACCGATTCTTTCTGGAAACAGCCGAGCTCGTGGAGGCGTGTAGTGGGAGGAGCTAATGAGTCACAAACACACAGACACACACACACACACACACACACACACACACACACACACACGATACGTTGGTGTTGTTCACATTATATGCACTTACACACTGATTGCCAACAAAACACACACATCTGATGCAGTTTCACTCCCGCCTGTGGTTTCCACTCATGACCGGGAACAAACACACACACCTACAGAACTCCGGAAACACAAACTGCATCCACTGTTCCCTTAACGCTGGGTTATTTGGGAAGCTGAACAAGGGGATCTTTCCCTCACAGCAGAAACACACTTCTTTAGTGACATTGTTGATCTCGTGTCTAAAAACACAACGCCAGGATTGTCAGGTTTTCACAACAAAACCCGCCCAATTCCTACTCAAAACTAGTCCAAAACAAGCCCGATCACTTTTCAGGGGGGTTCCCCAGTAAAAATCATGATCCGGGGGTAAAATCTGCATTATTGGTGGGGTTCCCCTGCTAAAATTCATATTCCCGGGGCTCAATGTCACATTATTGGGGTCGCTTCAACCCACGGACATGAAAAACCGCATGCTTGGCAACACTGGCCACGGGTTTCATAACCCAAACGAAGCTCGTTGATGGACGCGCTCTTGGTCTCGCTCTGGGTAATGTGTGTCTGTGTGTGTTTGTGTGTTTGTGTGTGTGTGTGTGCGCTCATCCGGGAGAAGTGCCCATATAAGGAATTCCACCCTTTGTGATGTCATACAGGGCCATACTAAAAAAAAAACTTTCCGAAGCTTGTTTGAATCATGAAGGAGTGTGTTTGGCACAGAAATACATGACAACTTGAAAAATTAGAAACTTTAGGGGCGCAACTTTTTCTGCATTTATATGTCAAACACACTGTAACAGATTCTGCCATATAGTGTTATTTTAGTATCACTGAGATACTGTATAGTTTATATATAGTTTTGTTAATATTTTGAGTAAAAATTCTAAGAGTAAAAAATAAGAGTTTTAGTAATTCTGCTGTTTTGTCTTTTTTTATTTTATTATTAAATTTTTTTTTAAATGTCTGTGTAGTTTTTATAAATTATTTCAGTTTTAGTTTGGTACATCAGGTTAATGAAGCTAAATAAAAATAAGAAAGTTTAAGTTTTTTTAAATATTTTATTTTATGTCAGTTAACATTAATTTATTTCAAGTAAAGAGATGTTTTTATGGTTTTAGTTTGTGTTAACTACACTCACCTAAAGGATTATTAGGAACACCTGTTCAATTTCTCATTAATGCCATTATCTAATCAACCAATCACATGGCAGTTGCTTCAATGCATTTAGGGGTGTGGTCCTGGTCAAGACAATCTCCTGAACTCCAAACTGAATGTCAGAATGGGAAAGAGCGTGAAATTTTGAGCGTGGCATGGTTGTTGGTGCCAGATGGGCCGGTCTGAGTATTTCACAATCTGCTCAGTTACTGGGATTTTCACACACAACCAACTTTGACTGAAATAACCACTCGTTACAACCGAGGTATGCAGCAAAGCATTTGTGAAGCCACAACACGCACAACCTTAAGGCGGATGGGCTACAACAGCAGAAAACCCCACCGGGTACCACTCATCTCCACTACAAATAGGAAAAAGAGGCTACAATTTGCATGAGCTCACCAAAATTGGACAGTTGAAGACGAGTCTCGATTTCTGTTGAGACATTCAGATGGTAGAGTCAGAATTTGGTGTAAACAGAATGAGAACATGGATCCATCATGCCTTGCTACCACTGTGCAGGCTGGTGGTGGTGGTGTAATGGTGTGGGGGATGTTTTTTAGGCCCCTTAGTGCCAATTGGGCATCGTTTAAATGCCACGGCCTACCTGAGCATTGTTTCTGACCATGTCCATCCCTTTATGACCACCATGTACCCATTCTCTGATGGCTACTTCCAGCAGGATAATGCACCATGTCACAAAGCTCAAATCATTTCAAATTGGTTTCTTGAACATGACAATGAGTTCACTGTACTAAAATGGCCCCCACAGTCACCAGATCTCAACCCAATAGAGCATCTTTGGGATGTGGTGGAACGGGAGCTTCGTGCCCTGGATGTGCATCCCACAAATCTCCATCAACTGCAAGATGCTATCCTATCAATATGGGCCAACATTTCTAAAGAATGCTTTCAGCACCTTGTTGAATCAATGCCACGTAGAATTAAGGCAGTTCTGAAGGCGAAAGGGGGTCAAACACAGTATTAGTATGGTGCTCCTAATAATTCTTTAGGTGAGTGTATAATAACACTGATACTAGTAAAGTCTATATATTTAATAATATGCATCAAATAATATTCTTAGTCTCTCCTTTCAGTGGCGAGGCGTCCCAGACAGAAGATACAATACTTTACTTTAAATTCAATGGAAATTAAATTAAATTACACACGGTTTGTGTAACCAAATAATAACCAGGTGTGAATCGGACACACGGCGTGACTTTTATTTAATAAACGAGCCTGAAATACAGCGGGACTCTTATTTTGAAATGTCTTTATCGCAGGAGCTCATTCATATTACAATATAAACACCGTACAGTAAACACTGTCATAATTGATCAGTTCATAAGCAATCGCTGGCATAAATGTGCACTATTTATTGATCGCGCGCACCAGTGGAACGCACAACAGCGCCACCGTCAGGCTGAGAGACGTGAAGCGCTCACATTTTATTAATGAAATCAGAGCCTTATGAAGATTAATAGTCACATCAGGCAGTATCACGATTTATGTTTTTCCAGCTCCAAAATACAAGACGCCTTAAAATGATCATTAAGACGCTTGTTACACCATTTAAGTTATTGAAGACTTTTTAATGATCTTACATTTAAACTGATCCGCAGGGATTGTTTATTCGCACACGTGCTCCAAAATACATCGTACAGTTCACACACACATCTATATTTAGTCGCAAATGTGAGTGAGATGCTCACACTGTTGAGCCCTGGGTTACCATCATGTGGCTCCAGACTTCGGCTCAGTTTGGTTGAACCTTTAAGAGTTGCAGATCTGATGAAGGTTGAACTCCATTTATATAGTCAATAGAATCATATATCAAAATTCCTGCTTTGTTTCACGTTGAAATATGTCATTTTATGGAAGTAAAATAGCTTTTTGACCGTATTTATTTGCCGTAGAGCAGGAGTAGTGTACTATTTGAATGAGATTTTCAGCCTAATTGTCGTCTCCATCATTGTGTATGATGAGTGATGTATGATCTCGTGTGTGTGTGTGTGTAATGTGTCCATGGCACCACTAGAGGGCCACACTGCCATTTATCATCACTAGAAATCTATTTATTTATAAAACAACCATAGCTGACCAATGTGCTGTACAGTCTTCTAAAAAGAATTATAAATACACAGAATCCAATAAAAAAAGTTCATGTGCGGTTATGGTCAAATGACATAAATATGAAAGACTGAAGAGTGTGTGAGGTTTGTGTTTTGTGTTCTTCTCTGATGACCAATGATTTAAAGACACTCTTCCTCTGACCTCCATCCTCCATTGAGCTTTTCAGAGACGTTCTGTTCTTTAGTTTGGACCAATCTCATGGAGCCGCTGAAGAATACAGCTGGCTCATATTTCATTTTAAACAATATGATATAAAATAAAATTGTATTTTATGTAAAGAGTAAAGACACATTTTGTCCCCAAATTCTCATTTGTTTAATGCAAAAATATATATAATACAAATAAAAATCTACATATACATAAAACATACAAATTATATATTTTGTTGTAAAAATTGCAATATGTTTGTAGTCCTTTATGCTTATATAAATAAGTGTATATGTGATTTTTATAATTCATGTTTTATAGTAATTTAATTGGAAAATAACTACATACTAAACTATAATATTAAATGAAAATTAAATTTTACATAAATATTTTTATATAGTATTATTATTATTAATTATATATTTATATTATTTTTTCAATATTCAATAATCCAGTGAGATTTTTGTATGCATAAAGAGTCTGATAATAGTCTCTGTGCTCACATGGAGATCTGATCTCATCTTCATCGAGTCTGTCTGTGATCACATGAAGAAACAGAAAAAACTGAGCTGGACTAAATCCAGAAGAACTGAGGCAACGTCTCCAAAACCTTCCTGCAGAACTACAGGAACAGCTGTAGGAATAGATGCAGTCATTTTAAACGCAAAGGGTGCTCACCCCAAATATCCATTTGATTTAGTTCATAGAAGTTCATTGATAAATAAAAGCTATTTATGTTATTATTTTTGACAGCATTCTGACTTTAAAGCATTCTGACACGTGTAGTTCTGCAGGAAGGTTTCCTCAAGTGTCTGGGAGACGCTGCCTCAGCTCTTCTGGATTGAGTGGGGAGATTAGATCACACCGGCTGCTGGCAGACTTCTTGTGCATAAAAAAAAAAAAAAATCTCACTGGATTATTACAATTAATTGCAAAATGAATGTTTGGAAATGTAAACTGATATTTCCTACTGACCCTACAGTAAAAGATATTAATAACTGGATTAAAAACATTTTTCGTATGAAAATACCAACGTGCCTAAGACTTCAGTACTGTATATTATGAAGATTTAAATGAATTAATATAAATTATTGAAGTGTATATTATTTAAATTGTACTGTGAAAATGAAACATTATGATAATATTTAATGCAAAGCTACACTCACCTAAAGGATTATTAGGAGCACCATACTAATACTGTTTGACCTCCTTTCGCCTTCAGAACTGCCTTAATTCTACGTGGCATTGATTCAACAAGGTGCTGAAAGCATTCTTTAGAAATGTTGGCCCATATTGATAGGATAGCATCTTGCAGTTGATGGAGATTTGTGGGATGCACATCCAGGGCACGAAGCTCCCGTTCCACCACATCCCAAAGATGCTCTATTGGGTTGAGATCTGGTGACTGTGGGGCCATTTTAGTACAGTGAACTCATTGTCATGTTCAAGAAACCAATTTGAAATGATTCGAGCTTTGTGACATGGTGCATTATCCTGCTGGAAGTAGCCATAAGAGAATGGGTACATGGTGGTCATAAAGGGATGGACATGGTCAGAAACAATGCTCAGGTATGCCGTGGCATTTAAACGATGCCCAATTGGCACTAAGGGGCCTAAAGTGTGCCAAGAAAACATCCCCCACACCATTACACCACCACCACCAGCCTGCACAGTGGTAACAAGGCATGATGGATCCATGTTCTCATTCTGT
>CM031952.1:30417395-30424895 GCA_018749465.1 Paracanthobrama guichenoti
CAGTTCAAACATCTAATGGAACTAGATTAAACTCAGTTCAGTTCAAACATCTAATGGAACTCAATTCAGTTCAGTTCAAACAACTAATGAAACTCAATTCAGTTCAGTTCAAACATCTAACAAAACTAAATTCAGTTCAGTTCAAACATCTAATGGAGCTAAATGAAACTCAATTCAGTTCAAACATCTAATGGAACTAAATGAAACTCAATTCAGTTCAAACATCTAACGAAACTAAATTCACTTCAGTTCAAACATCTAATGGAGCTAGATGAAAATCAGTTCAGTTCAAACATCTAATGGAGCTAGATGAAAATCAGTTCAGTTCAAACATCTAATGGAGCTAGATGAAAATCAGTTCAGTTCAAACATCTAATGGACCTAAATGAAACTCGGTTCAGTTCAAACATCTAATGAAACTCAATTCAGTTCAGTTCAAACATCTAATGAAACTCAATTCAGTTCAGTTCAAACATCTAATGAAACTCAATTCAGTTCAGTTCAAACATCTAACTAAACTAAATTCAGTTCAGTTCAAACATCTAATGGAGCTAAATGAAACTCAGTTCAGTTCAAACATCTAATGGAACTCAATTCAGTTCAGTTCAAACAACTAACGAAACTAAATTCACTTCAGTTCAAACATCTAATGGAGCTAAATGAAACTCACTTCAGTTCAAACATCTAATGGAACTCAATTCAGTTCAGTTCAAACAACTAACGAAACTCAATTCAGTTCAGTTCAAACATCTAACTAAACTAAATTCAGTTCAGTTCAAACATCTAACTTGAAACCAAATTCAGTTCAGTTCAAACATCTAACGAAACTAAATTCAGTTCAGTTCAAACATCTAATGGAGCTAAATGAAACTCAGTTCAGTTCAAACATCTAATGGAACTCAATTCAGTTCAGTTCAAACAACTAACGAAACTCAATTCAGTTCAGTTCAAACATCTAACTAAACTAAATTCAGTTCAGTTCAAACAACTAATGGAGCTAAATTAAACTCAGTTCAGTTCAAACATCTAATGGAACTAAATGAAACTCCGTTCAGTTCAGACATCTAATGAAACTCAATTCAGTTCAGTTCAAACATCTAATGGAGCTAAATGAAACTCTGTTAAGTTCAAACATCTAATGGAGCTAAATGAAAATCAGTTCAGTTCAAACATCTAATGAAACTAAACTCAGTTCAGTTCAAACATCTAATGGAGCTAGATGAAAATCAGTTCAGTTCAAACATCTAATGGAGCTAGATGAAAATCAGTTCAAACAACTAATGAAACTCAATTCAGTTCAGTTCAAACAACTAATGAAACTCAATTCAGTTCAGTTCAAACATCTAATGGAGCTAGATGAAAATCAGTTCAGTTCAAACATCTAATGGAGCTAGATGAAAATCAGTTCAAACAACTAATGAAACTCAATTCAGTTCAGTTCAAACAACTAATGAAACTCAATTCAGTTCAGTTCAAACATCTAATGGAGCTAAATGAAACTCAGTTCAGTTCAAACATCTAATGGAACTCAATTCAGTTCAGTTCAAACATCTAATGAAACTCAATTCAGTTCAGTTCAAACATCTAATGAAACTCAATTCAGTTCAGTTCAAACATCTAATGAAACTCAATTCAGTTCAGTTCAAACATCTAATGGAACTCAATTCAGTTCAGTTCAAACATCTAATGGAGCTAAATGAAACTCAATTCAGTTCAAACATCTAATGAAACTCAATTCAGTTCAGTTCAAACATCTAATGAAACTCAGTTCAGTTCAAACATCTAATGGAACTCAATTCAATTCAGTTCAAACATCTAATGGAATGAAACAGTTCAGTTCAAACATCTAATGGAACTCAATTCAGTTCAGTTCAAACATCTAATGGAACTAAATGAAACTCAGTTCAGTTCAAACATCTAATGGAACTCTAATTAACTGTGTTTTAACCCCCCAAACCAGCATGTTGTATCCTGTATCTGATGAATCTGTGATTTGTACAGGTTTCAGCTTTGGCTTTGGACCCTTCCGGTGCTCGACTGATCACCGGCAGCTTCGACTACGACGTGAAGTTTTGGGACTTCGCTGGGATGGATGCTGCGCTGCACGCCTTCCGATCGATCCAGCCGTGTGAATGGTGAGTCCCGGTGCCGGCCCATCTGACATGCGTTCATCCCTGTCTCTCTCCTCGACCGCGAGTGCTTCCTGGGGTTTTGATGTGCGTTACACCTCATCCGTCTGGAATGAGACCAGTCAGATCAGCCTGACCACCTGATTGCACCCAGATGCCGTGTATTTTTGTTCTTGTCTTTTGTTTTTCCTAGAAATCCTGCTAAAATTGGAACCCAATTGTCTCGAGATATTGGAAGCCAATTGGCTGAGCCAGAGTGCTCTTTCGTGTGTGCGATTCGTAAAACACCACGCCACATTAACAAGTTCATCAACCCAGGTGCGGTGCCATCCCTTTACCAGCAGACATGGCCAAAGAAAACACATGTGGAGCCCATAAAGCCAGTGACCCGGAGAGGGTAACCGTGCCCGTGTTTTCTGTTATTGAAGCTTCTGGGCTCTTTCATTGACTCCAGTTCTCGTTTACAGTCAGAGATCAGAGCTGCAGCACTCAATGTGTCTTTAACTGGCCTGTTTATTGTTGTTTTTAGCGAGATGTTCATGACCACATTTTTATATGTGTGTGTGTGTGTGTATATATATAATGACCTTGGAGCACAAAACCAGTCATAAGTATATTTGTAGCAATAGCCAACAATACATTGTATGGGTCAAAATTATCAATTTTTCTTTTATGCCAAAAATCATTAGGATATTAAGATCATGCTCCATGAAAATATTTAGTAAATTTCCTACTGTAAATATATATTAAGAAAATGTATTATTAGTAGTAATGTGCATTGCTAAGGACTTCATTTGTATAACTTCAAAGGATTTTCTCAATATTTTGATTTTTTCGCACCCTCAGATTCCAGATTTTTAAATAGTTGTATCTCGGCCAAATATTGTCCTGTTTTTTAATATTGGCTTATTTATTCAGCTTTCAGATAAATCTCAATTTCAAAAAAATGACCCTTATTACTGGTTTTGTGGTCCAGGGTCACATGTGTGTATATATACACCTCTCAAGCTCCATCAGGTTGGATGGGGAGCATCAGTGCACAGCCGTTTTCAGATCTCTCCAGAGATGTTCAATCGGGTTCAAGTCTGGGCCACTCAAGGACATTCACAGAGTAGCCACTCCTTTGTGATCTTGGCTGTGTGCTCGTGTTCATTGCCCTTTTGAGGTCCAGACCACTCTGGACTCAATGCTATTTGTTTTTAATTGAAAGAATAAATAAAAAATAATTTAATTGACAATAATTTACTTATTAAATTTTTTTTTAATTTATTTTAAGTAATAAATACTTTTGAAACCTGACCTTGAAAGTCCTAATGTTATTTGCTATCAGACCAATGCCTGTAATAAAAAAAGTCTGATATGGTCACTAATATATATTGAGCATATATGTGAACACTTCTCAGAAATCAGGTGTGTGTGTTTACAGTCATCAGATCAGATCTCTGCAGTACAGCGTCACTGGTGATGTCATTCTGGTGGTGGCGGGAAACTCTCAGGCCAAAGTTCTGGACCGCGACGGATTCCAGGTTCTTGAATGCATCAAAGGGGATCAGTATATCGTGGACATGGCCAATACCAAGGTAACCACTAGTGCTTTACTGCAAATTTAAATGCATTTGCATATAGAGATCTTAAAGGTGCAATAGCACAAACAACATGTATAACTGTAAACTGCAAATGAAAAACTGAAATATGAAAATATGCATCTTATAGTTGTGCATATGCATATATAAGTTTCAACCGGTATGTGGCTGCATTAACTAAAACTGAAACTAAAACCATAAAATATTAATAAAATGTATAAAAGAAATGTTAATAAATAAAAGAAAATGAAATGTATATATAACATTGTGTCCTTGAATAAAAGTATTAATTTCTCTTTTTTGTAAAACAAAGCAGGGCTCGACATTAACGCTTGTCCGGTGGATTTTTGAAGGGGCAAGTGAAAGAGAATTTTACTTGCCCGACCGGACAAGTATCCTGATTAAAACAACAATAACAAAAATAACTATGGAATCACCATAATGCAAGAATGATTCTGCATTCATTCATTAGTGTAAGTGGCGAATCATAGTGGATAATAATATATCATAATATATGTATAATGAACTGACGGTAACAAGGTGGCACTGTTGACGCTCACGCAACCTCTCGAGGAGAAAGTTTTTGTTGTTTCAGCAGCGAAAATAGTTCCAAAAAAAGATCACAGCAGAACCATAACACACTTCACAGCAACAGAACAGTGTTACTGAATGATTCAGCGCTTTCAATGAATCGGTTCAATCAAAGATTCAATGACCTGTTCATAAACGATATTGAATGAATCAGCCGTTTGAACTAATCGACTCAATGACTCACTCATTAAGACTGTCGAACGAATCGACTCAATGACTCACTCATTAAGTCTGTCGAACGAATCGACTCAATGACTCACTCATTAAGACTGTCGAACAAATCGACTCAATGACTCGTTAAGAATGTTGAACGAATCAACTCAATGACTCACTCATTAAGACTGTCGAATGAATCGACTCAATGACTCACTCATTAAGACTGTCGAATGAATCGACTCAATGACTCGTTAAGACTGTTGAACGAATCGACTCAATGACTCGTTAAGAATGTTGAACAAATCAACTCAATGACTCACTCATTAAGACTGTCGAATGAATCGACTCAATGACTCACTTATTAAGACTGTCGAATGAATCGACTCAATGACTCGTTAAGACTGTTGAACGGATCGACTCCAACAGTCTTAACGAGTCATTGAGTCGATCCGTTCAACAGTCTTAACGAGTCATTGAGTCGATTCATTCGACAGTCTTAATAAGTGAGTCATTGAGTCGATTCATTCGACAGTCTTAATGAGTGAGTCATTAAGTTGATTTGTTCAACATTCTTAACGAGTCATTAATGAATCGACTCAATGACTCGCTCATTAAGACTGTCGAATGAATCGACTCAATGACTCGTTAAGACTGTTGAACGGATCGACTCAATGACTCGTTAAGACTGTCGAATGAATCGACTCAATGACTCGTTAAGACTGTTGAATGAATCGACTCAATGACTCACTCATTAAGACTGTTGAACGGATTGACTCAATGACTCGTTAAGACTGTTGAACGGATTGACTCAATGACTCGTTAAGACTGTTGAATGAATCGACTCAATGACTCACTCATTAAGACTGTCGAATGAATCGACTCAATGACTCGTTAAGACTGTTGAATGAATCGACTCAATGACTCACTCATTCAGACGGTCACCTGCGCCACCTACTGGCAGTTCAGTTCCATGTTTAAACATTCTTTCCAGCATTTCTCATTTGTATATATTCAAAAAATATTTAAAACAATCTCATAACATTATTTAATGCAGTTGTAATTTTTCAGTGTAAATTATTTAATTTGATTGGTAACAGCCCTATAGTGTCTCATTCTAATTGAATTTATTGATCAAATTTGAGAAAAAATGCCCTTTATAAAGGTAAGAATATCACAAATATGGAGATTTAAATATGTAATATATATGCATGAAGCAAAAACCTTAAAATGATCTCTGCCAAAGTAACATTTATTTTTATTTAGTTTAACTTGATGTACTAATATAATTAAATCTTAAACTGAAATAAAAATGGTTAAAAACTATATAGATATATTAAAAATAAAACACAGCAAAATTACTAAAACTTTAACTAAAATTAAGATGAAAGCGGAAATACAAAAATAAAAACTAATAGTTTTTATATTTGTATTTCCTGTTGTTTATTATAGTTTTATTAATATTTTTTTAATTGGCTTTTATTTTTATTTTTGCTAAAAAAATGTATGTGCTTTTATATTTTAAATTAAATTAAATAAATAAAAAAAGAACAAATTTAGGTTTCATTCATTTTTATTTCTGTTTTAGTTTTATTTATTTCCAGTTGATAATTTTAGTGCTTCAACAGTTTATCGCCAAAGCAACCAATATTTATATTTCATTTTAGCAGAAATGTTTTTAATGTTTTAGTTCAAACTCTGCTAGTATCTCAGTGGCACTGCAGTAGCCCTGGATAGTTCAGCGTTTTGTGTGTTTGCTGCATCTGGACGCTGTTTGTTGACTGGGATGTAATGAGGTGTAGATGAACTACATCAGAGCGGCCACTAAATCTTGCACCTGGTCCTTTGCCCCGTCCGCGGACACACACCGTCCCTCTGCGTCCGTTTATGTGTGTAATGTGCGTATCAAGTGTGGCTCAATGACGGTCGCATCACTAATGTAGTGTGTCGGCATGCCATAGTCGCTGTTTTCTGTCCTCTCCGGGTACGTTGTGTACACTAGCAAGTGCATTTCAGTGTCGAGTGTAAATATTGTTCTCTTCAATCATTGTCAGTGTCATGTTTTGCCAACTGGACGTCCATAATAGAAATACTTGAATTCAGTTTTATTATCATAGCTATTACTTCCACATGTGAACACACTTGGTAATATTACACACTGTGGTATTATTATATGCTATTATACTATTTATGAGTATATTTTTATTTTAGTTTAAGTTTTAGTAATTGGTTAAAAGCAAGTTTTTTTTGCAGTGTAACGTTTGGAATAATTAAGATTTTTTATGTTTTTGAAAAGTCTCAAGGCTGTGTTTATTAGATCATAAATACAGTAAAATAGTGTAATATTCCTCCAGTGTAGATCAGCTGTTCTCTGTGTGAATATACAGTAAAGTGTGATTTATTCCTGTGATCAAAGCTGAGTTTATCATCATTACTCCAGTCTTCAGTGTCACATGATCCTTCACTGATCATTCTGAGGATCTGATGATCAACACACATTTATGATTATTATCAGTGTTGAGAACAGTTCATATTTGTGTGGAAATCGTGATACACTGCCATTCAATGTAAGGAATATTTTGTTAAATAAAGAAATTAATACTTTTTAGGGATGCACTGATACCATTTTTTCAGAACCGATCCGATACCAGTGCAGTTTAAAAATTCAATGTATAATTTGTATACCTCAGTGTTGAACTGATAATCACTCTTTTGTGTGTTCAACATAACTAACTACAGACAACTTCATTATAAAGACAAACAACATATTAAAAATATATATATATAATCACAATCAATGACAAAATACTACTCTCTCTCTCTCTCTCTCTCTCTCTCTCTCTCTCTCTCTCTCTCTCTCTCTCTCTCTCTCTCTCTCTCTCTCTCTCTCTCTCTCTCTCTGTCTCTCTCTCTCTCTCTGTCTCACTGTCTCTCTCTCTCTCTGTCTCTCTCTCTCTGTCTCTCTCTCTCTCTCTCTCTCTCTCTCTCTCTCTCTCTCTCTCTCTCTCTCTCTCTCTCTCTCTCTCTCTCTCTCTCTCTCTCTC
>CM031952.1:30429895-30502395 GCA_018749465.1 Paracanthobrama guichenoti
GACATGAACAGCACAGAGCTAATGGTGTGTTCACATCAGTGCTTGCTTGCAGTGCAAGTCTTGATTGGAAGAAAGTGAGCGAGTCAGCCATTTTGCAACGAGACGAGCCGGCTGGCAGAAGCCCCTCTCATGACGTGAATTCACATCTGTTGTGAAGTGAATGTCATGCGCGAATGAAGCGAGTAAACTCAAACTTTTTATTTTGCGCAAGTCGTGTCTGATGTGAATGATTTTGCAGATTAATTGACACTGATAGCTGATTGGTGGAACAATCGT
This sequence comes from Paracanthobrama guichenoti, assembly GCA_018749465.1. Lineage (NCBI taxonomy): Eukaryota > Metazoa > Chordata > Actinopteri > Cypriniformes > Gobionidae > Paracanthobrama > Paracanthobrama guichenoti. Next base: position 30,430,172 of record CM031952.1, read on the forward strand.
TATCGATTACCGATAGTTTTTCCGGGTTGCGTCCATTGCTGGAGCGGCTGAGAACGGTGCGCTGTCATCACACAGTATGAGAGCTCTGAGAAGGGCCTGCTGGCATTATATAGCACGAGAGCGCCCTCTAGAGGCCAAATAACAGCTATCACTGACGTTGTTTACATTGACACATGAGGCTGCGCACTGAACGTAGAGCACACGCTGCACAGAGCGCGCTGACACATTAGATGCGTGTTTAAAACACAGACAGGGAAACAGTATAAATACAGAACATTTCAGTACATGTTGCCAAATCATAATAAGTAATTAATTTGTTGACTAGATGCTGCATTAGCAGGGAAAGAACAGCAGTGTGTATGTACTTTGTAAAAAAAAAAATATTTTAGATTTTTATTTTGATCTGTTAACCTTAGTTCACTATGAACTAACATGAATAATCATGGTACAATTTTATTGCTCAAATATTAATACATGCTGTTGTATTGTTTAAATCAATTTCTGTAGAATTAGTTCTGTTAGAACTTCTCATTTTAATATATTCATATTTTTAATCCAGTATCCATTTTAATCGGCTGATTAATCGGTTATCGGCAAATGCGGGCCAACCTAGTTATCAATATCAGTAAAATCCATTATCGGTCGACCTCTAATGGATATCATTCAATTGTAATTAATAAAATTATATATATATATAACTAGGTTGGATATTGATAACTAGGTTGGCCTGCATTTGCCGATAACCGATTAATCAGCCGATAGTTTTAAAATAAAATAAATAAATATATATATATATATATTATACATACATACACACTCACCTAAAGGATTATTAGGAACACCTGTTCAATTTCTCATTAATGCAATTATCTAATCAACCAATCACATGGCAGTTGCTTCAATGCATTTAGGGGTGTGGTCCTGGTCAAGACAATCTCCTGAACTCCAAACTGAATGTCAGAATGGGAAAGAAAGGTGATTTAAGCAATTTTGAGCGTGGCATGGTTGTTGGTGCCAGACGGGCCGGTCTGAGTATTTCACAATCTGCTCAGTTACTGGGATTTTCACACACAACCATTTCTAGGGTTTACAAAGAATGGTGTGAAAAGGGAAAAACATCCAGTATGCGGCAGTCCTGTGCGCAAAAATGCCTTGTTGATGCTAGAGGTCAGAGGAGAATGGGCCGACTGATTCAAGCTGATAGAAGAGCAACTTTGAGATTCAAGATTCAAGAGTTTTATTTGTCACACACACAGTTATATACAGAATATACAACCGGCAGTGAAATGTAAACAGGTCTGCTCCATGGACAGTGCAAATTCACAGTTAAAAACACAAGGAGGAAATTATATAGAAATAGGATAAAAAAATAAAAAAAGTACTATCTATATATATATATATATATATATATATATATATATATATCTGTAGAATTATAAATAATCAAGTCAAGATAAAAAAAAAAAAGGTAACAAATAAGGATAAAGTGGAATAAAATAATTGAAGTAGACTGTGCAGTGAGTAAACTGTAGACTTATAAATATGTGGTTAACAAATGTATGAAGAGTATAATGTGCAAACAGGTTTATAACAGGTTGTTACACAGTAACAACGAGAACAGAAAGTGCAGTGCAATGACAGTGTATCGATGTTTATCCTGAAGTGAAGTCACGTGACGTTAAGTTCAGGAGTCTGATGGCCTGGGGAAGAAGCTTCTCCTGAGTCTCTCAGTTTTGGCCATCAGGCTTGAAGCGCTTACCAGATGGCAGCAGCGTGAAATGAGGGTTTGCAGGGTGATTAGAGTCCTTGATGATCTTAGTAGCTCTACCTTTGCAGCGTTTGGTGTAGACGTCCTGCAGAGACGGGAGAGCTGACCCTGAGATACGCCGGATAAGCGCATCGACTCTTTGCAGGGCTTTGCGGTCATGACTGGTGCTGTTCCCATACCACGCTGTGATGCACTGAGTTAAAACACTTTCTATCGCCCCTAAATAGAAAGTTTTCAGGATAGCTGGTGAAACCCTGAATTTCCTCAGCTGGCGCAGGTGGTACAGTCTTTGCCTGGCTTTTTCACCTGTGTCTGAATGTGAGCAGTCCAGGTCAGGTCCTCGGAGATGTTTACTCCCAGGTACTTGAAGCTGCTCACTCTCTCTACTGGTGACCCGCTGATCATGAGGGGGAGTATGTCCGTTGCTGTCTCTTCCTGAAGTCCACAATCATTTCTTTGGTCTTGCCAACATTCAGAGAGAGACAGTTGTCCTGGCACCATGATGTTAGATGCTCCACCTCGTCCAAGTATGCCGTCTCATTGTTGTTGGAAATGAGGCCCAGGACAACAGTGTCATCAGCAAATTTGATGATAGAGGTGGAGCTGTGTGTGGACAAACAGTCATGCGTGTAGAGAGAGAGAGCAGGGGCTCAGGACACAGCCCCGTGGAGCTCCCACACTCAGGGTGATGGAGGAGGAGGTGGACTGGCCTATTCTCACCACCTGAGGCCTGCCAGTGAGGAAGTCCTCAATCCAGTGGCAGAGAGAAGGATTCAGGCCGAGATCCAGGAGTTTGGAGGTTAGCTTGGTGGGAACTATGGTGTTAAAGGCTGAGCTATAGTCAATAAATAGCAGTCTCACGTAGTTCCCACTTTTGCTGTCGATGTGAGTGAGGAGGAGTGGAGGACATGAGAGATGGCATCTTCAGTCGATCTATTGGGACGATAGGCAAACTGAAGAGGGTCCAAAGTGCCAGGAATGAAGGCGCAAATGGTGTTTTTAATGAGTCTCTCAAAGACCTTCATGACTATAGGCGTGAGAGCCACTGGACGATAGTCATTTAGGCAAGAGGGTTTACTGTTCTTAGGGACAGGGATGATGGTGGATTTTTTGAAGGAGGTGGGGACCACAGATGTAGTGAGGGACTCATTAAAGATAGATGTAAACAACCCGGCGAGCTGATCAGCACAGGACCGCAGAACACGACCTGAAATACCATCCGGCCCGGCAGCTTTCCTGACGTCCACACGCTTGAGTGTGCTCCGAACTTCATCCTCTGAGACAGAGATCACGTGGTTGTTGCTGCTCTGAGTAATTTCCTCTGACGCGGCACTTGGCGGATTCGCGTTGCCGCGGTTACAGTCAAAGCGAGCGTAGAAAGAGTTTAACTCGTTCACGAGCAACGGATCAGCGCTTGCCTCTGCAGAGGATTTAGATCCAAAAGAGCAGATGGACCTCAGACCTTGCCACATGCGCCGCGAGTCGTTGAGTTGGAAATGAGACTCCACTCGGTCTTTATATCGGAGCTTTGCGGCTTTAACTGCACCCCGCAGAGCATAACAGGACGTTCTGTATTCAGTCATATTCCCTGAATGGAGACCGGCGTTAGGCAGCAGTGCGTATGCTCACTGCCGCAGCGGATTGAATTGTCCACCCACGGTTTCTGATTTGAGAAGGACGTTATTGTTATTGTTTGCGTGGCTTGCTCTGTAAGCGTGTCGATGAAGCAAAGCGCCACATCTGTGAACTCACTGACGTCAGCTGAAGTCGCTCGGAACATGTCCCAGTCAACGTCATCCAGAGCTGCCTGTAGCGTGGTCTCTGAATCGGGGGACCAGCGCTTAACTTCCCGCCTCACCGGGGGTTCCTGGAGGAGCTTTTGTTTGTATTCGGGAGTGAGGAAAATGGCGGCATGATCCGATTTGCCAAACGCTGGAAGTGACCGCGCTTTATAGGCGTTCTTAAACGGGGTGTAGCAATGATCCAGTGTGTTTGCTCCTCGTGTGGGGCAGGAGACGTGCTGGTGAAAGTTTGGCAGGACTTTCTTTAGGTTAGCTTTGTTAAAATCGCCCGCGACAATGAATGCCGCGTCGGGATGTTGGTTTATGATGCCGCTGGTTACATCATGAAGGCCAGATAAAGCCAGCGCTGTGTCTGCCTGCGGTGGGATGTAAACGGCGGTCGCGACAACCGCAGAAAACTCCTCGCAGATAGAATGGGCGGCAGATGATTGTTAAATGTTCCAGATGAGGCGAGCAGGACCGCGAGAGAATGGTGATGTTCCTGGGATCGCACCATTTCTTGTTGATCATGAAACACACTCCACCGCCTTTGGATTTACCGGCCTCGGCTGTTCTGTCCATCCGAAAAACAGAGAAGTTCTCCGACGGTGTCACAGCTGTGTCCGGGACCGCGGGCGTGAGCCATGTTTCGGACAAACAGTAGATATTACAGTCTCTCATGTCCCGTTGAAAACTTATCCTGGCTCTAAGATCGTCCATCTTATTATCCAAGGATTGAACTAGAAGAATGCTCGGGAGAGGAGGTCTGAATGCCCTTTTCCTACCATACCAGCGCGTTTCCCACGGTGTTTCTTGATTCTTCGCCGTTGACTCGTCTGTCCATTGTTCAACTCGGCGTTGCGAAGGATCTCAGATGGGGAGACACAGGGGATCGGTTTCTTACCACTGAAATAACTTTGACTGAAATAACCACTCGTTACAACCGAGGTATGCAACCGAGGTATGCAGAAAAGCATTTGTGAAGCCACAACACGCACAACCTTGAGGCGGATGGGCTACAACAGCAGAAGACCCCACCGGGTACCACTCATCTCCACTACAAATAGGAAAAAGAGGCTACAATTTGCACAAGCTCACCAAAATTGGACAGTTGAAGACTGGAAAAATGTTGCCTGGTCTGATGAGTCTCGATTTCTGTTGAGACATTCAGATGGTAGAGTCAGAATTTGGCGTAAACAGAATGAGAACATGGATCCATCATGCCTTGTTACCACTGTGCAGGCTGGTGGTGGTGGTGTAATGGTGTGGGGGATGTTTTCTTGACACAGTTTAGGCCCCTTAGTGCCAATTGGGCATCGTTTAAATGCCACGGCCTACCTGAGCATTGTTTCTGACCATGTCCATCCCTTTATGACCACCATGTACCCATTCTCTGATGGCTACTTCCAGCAGGATAATGCACCATGTCACAAAGCTCGAATCATTTCAAATTGGTTTCTTGAACATGACAATGAGTTCACTGTACTAAAATGGCCCCCACAGTCACCAGATCTCAACCCAATAGAGCATCTTTGGGATGTGGTGGAACGGAGCTTCCGTGCCCTGGATGTGCATCCCACAAATCTCCATCAACTGCAAGATGCTATCCTATCAATATGGGCCAACATTTCTAAAGAATGCTTTCAGCACCTTGTTGAATCAATGCCATGTAGAATTAAGGCAGTTCTGAAGGTGAAAGGGGGTCAAACACAGTATTAGTATGGTGTTCCTAATAATCCTTTAGGTGAGTGTATACTAAAATATATTTATATAATATTCCATACTTTATCAGAGCTTGACAGACAGAAATATTATATTTTTTGACATTAGACAGGTTAATTAATAGATTATAGCCTGTTATTATTAATTTATCATTTAGCTAGGCTATATTAATCATACATAATAAATAATCCTGTCATATAAAGTTTGACATTTAAAAAAAAAGAGATAAAAATGGGACCTAATTACATAATAATATAGTAATAATTTAAGTAAATTAATAAAACATTAAATATTTTTGAATTTCATAATTGTCAAAAAAGTGATTACTGGTTCAGAATGACTGCTTAAAGGGACAGTTCACCCAAAAATGAAAATTCTGTCATTATTTACTCACCCTCAAGTTGTTCCAAACCTGTATAAATGTCTTTGTTATGTTTTACACACAGGAAGATTCATTCCTACTATGGGAGTCAATGGTGCCTGGGTCTGGGTGTCGTGAATGGGTGTCCCTTATTTTGCCACTGAAGGTGGCAACCCTACGTGTGTGTCTCCACTCTTGTGCATCAGCTGTGTCCTCTAAAACACTCTGAAGACTATTATTTTTCGCTTCAGTGATGTTTGGCTGATGTCCTGAATTTGTGAGATTGACTGCTAATAACATCTGCACAGTCGTTGAGGTTTTGTCAGTTGTAGCTCCCAGAAAACCATCTTTCGTCTCATATTTAGTGTCTGACTGAGGCTTTTGGTTTGTGTGGCGTAATGCGCGTTTATAATGGATTTCTGCTGTCAAAAATACGACGACAGAGCCAAATATCTGCTCTGAATTTGCGTTCAGTGAAGCTGCATTTCATCGGAAGAGGCCAGTGTGTCTTTGGGCGGCATGAAGGTCAAATGAACATGTACTGCAATCAAATATTCAGATGTGTTTGTTATGATGCAGCAGATGAGTGGCACGCATCAATAATGCGCTTTAACCAATGCAGCATGTGCTCATCATCAAAGACAATCACTGACAGCTTTATTTACTCTCTGAGAATGACTTTATAATGGCGTTTTGATTCAATTCCTGGATTTTCATTTCCTGTGTCTAAATTGACACTTTAAAGTCAACATGAAACGACGTTCACAACATGCTTTTCTTCTGCAATGTGAAACAGAATATTCAACTGGAAATAATGTAGGACAGAACATCTCTTTATTTATATTATCGTGCTTATTAAAGGGTTAGTTTAGCCAAAAATTAAAATTACCCCATGATTTATTCACCCTCAAGTCATCCTAGGTGTGTATGACATTCTTCTTTCAGACGAACACAATCAGAGTTATATTAAAAAAGTCCTGGCTTTTCCAAGCTTTATAATGGCAGTGAATGGCTGTTTCTGTTTTTGAAGTCCATAAAAGTGTATCTATCCATATGGATAGATGCACTTTTACGATGGATGGATGCACTTTTATAATGGATAGATGCACTTTTACGATTGATGGATGCACTTTTACGATGGATGGATGCACTTTTACGATGGATGGATGCACTTTTATGATGGACAGATGCACTTTTATAATGGATGGATGCACTTTTATGATGGATAGATGCACTTTTATGATGGACAGATGCACTTTTATAATGATGGATGCACTTTTATGATGATGGATGGACTTTTATGATGATAGATGCACTTTTATGATGGACGGATGCACTTTTATGATGATGGATGCACTTTTATAATGGATAGATGCACTTTTACGATTGATGGATGCACTTTTATAATGGATAGATGCACTTTTATGATTGATGGATGCACTTTTATAATGGATAGATGCACTTTTATGATGGATGGATGCACTTTTATGATGGATAGATGCACTTTTATGATGGATAGATGCACTTTTATGATGATAGATGCACTTTTATGATGGACAGATGCACTTTTATGATGGACGGATGCACTTTTATGATGATAGATGCACTTATGATGGATAGGTGCACTTTTATGATGGATGGATGCACTTTTATGATGGATGGATGCACTTTTATGATAGACGGATGCACTTTTATGATGATGGATGCACTTTTATAATGGATAGATGCACTTTTATGATTGATGGATGCACTTTTATGATGATAGGTGCACTTTTATGATGGATGGATGCACTTTTATGATGATAGGTGCACTTTTATGATTGATAGGTGCACTTTTATGACGATAGGTGCACTTTTATGATGGATGATGCACTTTTATGATGGATGGATGAACTTTTATGAGTCTCTTCTGCTCACCAAGGCTGCATTTATTAGATCATAAAATGTATTAGATCTCTGTGTGAATATACAGTAAAGTGTGATTTATTCCTGTGATCAAAGCTGAGTTTATCATCATTACTCCAGTCTTCAGTGTCACATGATCCTTCACTGATCATTCTCAGATGAATGAAACATACATTGATATTAATCAGAAATATCAAAATTTATTAAAAGTGACATTGACAATGTTACAAAAATAGTAATGATGATAAATTCAGCTTTGATCACAGGAATAAATCACACTTTACTGTATATTCACGTTGAGAGCAGCTGTTTGAATATTATTTCACAGTTTTTACTGTATTTGTGATCAAATAAATGGTGAGCAGAAGAGACTTTAACATTAAAATAATCTTAATATATATAATTTTTTGTTCACATTGTCAGTGACCGTAAAGACATTTATAATGTTACAAAAGATTCTATTAGAAATAAATGCTGTTCTTTTGATCTTTCTATTCATCAAAGAATCCTGGAAAATAAAATGCGTCACGTTTGTTTATATTTAGTTTTAGTTAACCCTGGATCTAACAGACACTGGACACAGCCACACACCTGTTGAAACCTATTGAATATTATTTTAATCATTTATTGTATTTTTATTGTTTTTAATTTTTAGGGATGCACTGATATGAACATTTTTGGCCGATACCGATAACCGATAATTCTTCATTTTTGAAAGCCGATAACCGATATATTAACCAATAAATCTAAATAAAAAATGTTATATAATCTTTGAGAGCCTGATTACAAAAACAAAAGTCTCTGCATTAAAAGCCATGTCCCAAACACACAATTATGATGTTCTCATTGTAATTTTATGTAGTCTATATCAGTGGTTCTCAAACCTGTCCTGGGGACCCCTCCACCACTGCACATTTTGTATGTCGCCCTCATCCGACACACCCATTTTAAGTCTTGCAGTCTCTACTAATGAGCTGATGAGTTGAATCAGGTGCGTTAGATGAGAGAGACATGCAAAATGTGCACTGGTGGGAGGTCCCCAGAACCACTGGTCTATATGACAGACACGTTGCACTTTCTGAAGTGATTCCAATCATATTTCAAGCAATTCAAACCCATCATGATGAACAGTCACATCTGAAGTGTCTCAGCTGAAGGAAATAATACTTTATTAATCGGCTTTAATACATCGGACATTTTCGTATCGGGCCGATAACGATAACATTAAAAATGAACATATCGGCCGATACCGATATGACGGCCGCTATATCGCGCATCCCTATTTTTAGTTATTTATTGATATGATTCAAATAAATTGTTGCTTAGTTTGCACTTTGCGTCCTGACTGCCGTCTCTCTGGTTCAGGGTCACACGGCGATGCTGAACGACGGCTGCTGGCATCCCAAAATCAAAGAGGAGTTTCTGACCTGCTCCAATGACGGGTGAGTCTTGACACGCTACAACACGGGACAGTCTGCCAGAGTGCATGAACACGCATGAGTTTGTTAAACTGCTGACATGTTTATCTCAAGCTACCTGAATAAGAACACGTGTGGTTTAATGACGCAGACACGGGCATTGAACACCCTCTCTCGTGTTTTGAGGTCTGTTTCTGCCGCAGTCATTTTGCATATTTGAGGATGTTCGTGGCCTTTCTCAAAACCATTTGTTCTTGAGTTTAACACGTTCCCAGGGGATTGTGGGGCATTTCACTGAGATTGTTTTTCATTTTAGTCACTGAAACTTTACAAGCAACATGGAGCCAATTCCATGATTGTCTTAATCAAATTTAAAGTTTATACTCTGAAATGTATTCCATTCTCATAACTGCATGTTACACAAACATTGAGCTTTTCTTTTATTAAAATAACATCAGTGAGTTAGATTCAGACTGGTCTCCTCAAGATTCACTCCATAAGAATCATTTGTTCAGAAGAATCTGATTCATTTGTAGAATCAAGTCTTTTTAATGTTTTACATTTATGACAGTTATCCAGTCAGTAAGTGAGTCAGATTCAGTGAGTCATTTGTCAAACTGTTTTATTGACCAATCCAAGAATCCGTTCATAAGGGCCGTTTGTTCATAAGAATTAGTCTCTGATCAAATTTCAATTGTTTTTATCTAATCTATATTATTAATCTCAGTGAGTCATTTGTCAGAATGATCTGTTCAAGAATCACTCTATAAGAATCATTTGTTCAGAAGAATCAGTATTTTCTTTCTTCAGTTATCCAGTCAGTAAGTGAGTCAGATTGACCAAGTGAGTCAGATTGACCAGATTCAGTGAGTCATTTGTCAAACTGTTTTATTGACCAATTCAGGAATCTGTTCTTAAAAGCCATTTTATTATTAGAATCAGTCTGTTTGATCACATTTCATTTGTTTTTATCTAATTAAATAGCGTTTATGGCAGTCATCCGGTCAGTGAGTCATTTGTCAGACTGGTCTTTTCAGGATTCACTCCATAAGAATCATTTGTTCAGAAGAATCTGTGTTTTTGAATTTTTTTTTTTTTAAATTACTGCAGTCAGTAAGTGAGTCCTGGTTCAGATTCAGATATTCAGTGAGTCATTTGTTAGTCTGATTCAAACAATAGCTCTCTCTGTCTTTTTGACCAAATTTAAGAATAATTTGTCTTTTTAATTGCATTTTAATATTTTCCATTCATGGCAGTCATCCAGTCAGTAAGTGAGTCTGATTCAGTGAGTCATTTGTCAAACTTTCTTGACCAATTCAAGAATTTGTTCAAAAGAGCCATTTGTTCATAAGAATCTGTGTTTTTGACTTTCTTTTCTTCAATGATCCAGTCAGCAAGTGAGTCCTGGTTCCGATTCAATGAGTCATTTGTTAGACTGATTCAATCAATAGCTCTCTCTCTGTATTTTTGACCAAATTAAAAATCAGTTTATATGAATGTAATTGCATTTGTCTTTTTAATCGCATTTTGATGTTTTCCATTTATGGCAGTCATTAAGTGAGTCTGATTCAGTGAGTCATTTTTTTGACCAATTCAAGAATGTCCATAAGAATAATTTATTCATAAGAATTGATCACATTTTAAAGTTTTTCGCAAATTAAAACAGCATTTAAGGCAGTCAATCCAGTCACTAAGTGAGTCTGATTCAGAAATCCGTTCATAAGAATCATCCTGCACTGATCTTACTCTGTTTCTGGTAGGATATGACGTGGCGCTGCAGTAAACGCTGATATATTCAGCCAAATGTGTTTCTAGCAGTGTTTTCCAGTCAGATGTTTCAGTGTTCACAGCCTCAAAACTACAGGCCTGTGAAATTTTATATGCGTGTAAACCTTTGCACTGCGTCAAATTATGTTCCCCTATAAAAGCGCGCTGGTTTCACTGTGTTTAGGGGCGTCGCCGGTGAATGCTGGAGTCGTGTTCCCTGGACGCACAGATGTGGCTCTGTTTTATTCAGTTGTAATATAGATTCTGGAAGTCTTCCCTTGGCACGTTTCAGCGCATGTCGCAGGCGGTTTCAGAGGAGGAAACCATTTAGCTTTGGCAAACAGCTGCAGATGTGAGCAGAATGGGCCCCGGAGGGCCCTGGAACGGGGGCCACATGTCTCCTGTGGTCGGCTGGTGTGGCGCTCTGCTCCAAATCTCAGGTTAACAGGGGTCACGCTGAGTTCTAGATTGACTTCAGTGTTCTGGGCGGTGCTTTGGGTCAGAAGCATGGTCACAGTAGATTAAACTGACAGGCCAATGAGAATGTACGACATGAGCGCTTCCTCTCATGCTGTCGGTCAGGGCTCTGGGGACAGGTGAACCTTGAGTTTGACCCCTTGTTGAAACTGAAACTATGCTATCATAACCTTTTCATCTAACTTTATCATGTAGGGTTGTGCGATTTTAATCATAATTGATTTTCAAATTCGAATTTGGCTTCCAATGATTATGAAGTTACTGATTAAAGATGAGTTTGATATTAAACAGTGTTATTAAAAAGTGCATTAAGCTGCAAAAGACACTGTTTCTCAGGTGACTTTCTTTTATGTGAATCAGTATATTGGATCTGTGCATTACAGGGCTCCGGACTAACATTTGAGAGCAGTGGGACCAGGAGGAAAATGTATCAAAGTTAATTTAAAGCATAAAATTACTATTGTTTTGCATTGTTTTGTTAATAAGTGCAGTTACTAATAAATATTACGTTTGTTTATTGGAAGCAGTGAAGCACTGAGCTTGAATTGATATGCAGATAAAATAAACTTTTACAACAACAGTAATGTGCAAAAACCTCATATTTATAGGGAAAATGTAAATATTCTACTCTTATTAAATGCACCATTGATCTTCTATAGTCTCACACTGAACAGCTTCAGTGATTATATAAGGAGCGCTTTACTTTTCTGTGTTTTCAGGGTCTCATTTCAACTTAAGTTATATGTCTTCAGACCATTGCATTGTGCTACATCCAGCTATTTCTGAACATCATAATGCGTCTCATTTGAGAGACCGCTCTGGATAAGTGTGCTCCGGTGAGACGGCGGGATTTCATGCATCATTTCTGGGGTGAGCCGTTCCTTTAACAGGGTCTCGTCTGAGCTGAATGGATCTCTTCTCTTGTAGAGCTCATTTCGGCACACATCCGTGCGGCCTTTGAGCGTTGATAATAGTGAAGATCTGCGTTATTCATCTGACCACCCTGGTACTCCTATTGTAAGCCAGGCCTTCTATAGTGTCTTATTTTGCACAAAAAGTGTCCCTTCAAGATTGCACAAAGCGTGGCGTGTAGTTTGCTGTAGAACTACAGCTCAAACATTCGACTGGTTAAATGATTCGATTTGGTCGTTTGAGAGTAAAACAGTCATTTATCAGCTTTAATAGACATCATGAGGCAAAGGAACATAAAGCAGAACTATAGTTTTCATTAACTGAGACCGTGTTCCCATGACCTCACACAGTGAACGTTAGGCAGTTAGTAAAGGTCACCTGGTTAAGATGGTGCATAAATTAAATTTATCATACCTCACTGATCAATATCCAGTCAAATCCTAATGGATAAAATAAAGTTCTCATTACTGTAATGCATTCAGTTTTATTGATGTAATTTTCATTATTCTAAATGATTCTCATTATTGTATTGCAATGATTTTATTTAAGTTTGGGGAACACATATTTACTGTTTAGTTAATAGTTAGTAAGTTACACCATATTGCCATAAGTATTGGGCCGCTCCTCCAAATCCCTGAGTTCAGGTGTTCAATCCCTTCATGGCCACAGGTGTATAAATCAAGCACTAGGCATGCAGACGCTTCTACACACATTTGTGAAAGAATGGGTCGCTCTCAGGAGCTCAGTGAACTCAAGTGTGGTACCGTGTTAGGTTCCTCCAAACTTCTGTGGCCTTCAGATGAGCTCAAGAACAGTGCGTAGAGAGCTTCATGGAATGGGTTTCCATGGCCGAGCAGCTCATCCAAGCCTTACATCACCAAGTGCAATGCAAAGCGTGGGATGCAGTGGAGTAAAGCACGCCGCCACTGGACTCTAGAGCAGTGGAGACGTGTTCTCTGGAGTGACCAATCACGCTTCTCTGTCTGACAATCCCATGGACGAGTCTGGGTTTGGCGGTGGCCAGGAGAACGGGACTTGCCTGACTGCATTGTGCCAAGTGTAAAGTTTGGTGGAGAGGGGATTATGGTGTGGGGTTGTTTTTCAGGGGTTGGGCTCGGCCCCTTAGTTCCAGTGAAAGGAACTCTTAATGCTTCAGCAGACCAAGACATTTTGGACAATTTCATGTTCCCAACTTTGTGGGAACAGTTTGGGGACGGCCCCTTCCTGTCCCAACATGACTGCGCTCCAGTGCACAAAGCGTCGGTCCATAAAGACATGGATGAGCGAGTTTGGTGTGGAGGAACTTGACTGGCCTGCACAGAGTCCTGACCTCATCCCGATAGAACACCTTTGGGATGAATTAGAGCGGAGACTGCGAGCCAGGCCTTCTCGTCCAACATTACTCCAGTCTTCAGTGTCACATGATCCTTCACTAATCATTCTCATTTGCTGCTCAAGAATCTTTTGTAACATTATAAATGCCTTTACTGTCACTTTTGATCAATTTAATTGCTCATTACAAGTTAGATCTTACTGACTCCAAACTTTAGAACAATAGTGTATAAGCATGATATATACATTACAATTTAAATATTTTAAAAATTGTTCTTAGTCTTAATTTTAAATGTTCCATACGCACATCCACAGAAGAAATGTATGAAAGCTTCTCCAGATATTCCGTCTCCTTCGACTACATTCTCATCTTACAGTTTATGATGAAGTGTGGTGACCTCTGCGTGACCTCTCCACTGCATTGTTCTTTTACCCGTAACGGCTGAAAATCCTCCGGAGGACCGTTGTGCTAGAGGCCGAATGCCGCAGATTCCCATCATGCCATGCTGGAGTAAGAGCAGGTTTCTGGCTCCAGACTCAAAGCTGGCAGTGACTCCGGCTCTGGAGATCTGCCACCTGTTTCAGCTACTATTCACTCACATTGAAAATTCTCCATCATGTTATTGCTATAATATTTTTGTTTCTGGTGAAGAATAAACACTGCGGGTCGTTATATGGAGCTGTAATGGCGGGATGCATCAGTTTTAATACGTGTGTATGAATTTGTGGCAGCGACGTGTGTATGAGTATTCCTAAAATTTATATTTGTTTTAAGAGGTGATGGTGAAATGTGGCCGATTTCTGTCTTATCCGTGGCAGAAACCCAGGGACAGACGTTCAGAAGGACTTTATTTATAAATGTTTTTAACATTTTTGAGAAATTAATTTTGCAGTGCAGAACGGAGTGTATTATTAGAAGTGCACTCACTCATTTGTTTGGGCCGTGGTCCTGAAGAAGGATTAGGAGAAATCCCATATGCTGGGGATCTTTCCTGAGTTGCTGGTCTTATCTGAGTTGATGAGCGCGGGGCTTTGGCCGAACGGCTCTGATATGTAAGAAGTATGAGGCATCCTTTGAGTAGATAAGACCTCGCTGCTCACCAGTGACGACGACATCTTCGCTCATCAGTTCTTTCACTGTTTTTAATTGATTTTCTTTTATCTGACAGTAATTGTCATGAAATGTATTGTTGCTAACAGTGACTTTATTAAAAAAAGTTGAATTTAAAGATCAAATTTTATAGTGCGAGATGTTTCAACACTTTAAAGCACCACTGCTAAAAATGTTATAGTAAAATGTATTTATTTATTTATTTATTTATTTTATCCTTATAAGATATTTCTAATTACATTTTTATAAACTAAAAATATTATATTTATTATACCATTTTATATATATTTAAAAATGAGATTTTAACTATTTTTTTAGTATGCCATAGCTGCACTTTGTATTTGTAAAATTTGTATTTTATTTATAAAATTCTCGTCTTCGTTAATTTAAATCTTATTTATTTATAATTTATTTTGTTTATTCATGTTATTATATTAATTTCATATCTTTATTAATTGAAATCCTCATTGATGAATTTAAAATTTATTTTATGCTATTTATAAATTTCACATCTTTGATTTGAAATCTCTGGTTTATTTATTTGTAATTACATTTTTTTAACCCAAAATATTGTATTTATTATATAACAACATTTTATATATATATATATAAATAGACATTATTAGTATACTAAAATATTCAAAAATATTAAAGCAGTTTTTAAGAATTTTATTTTTAAATTTCACATCTTTATTGAATGAAATCTTTATAATTTATTTTATTTATGGATTTTATTAATTTCACATCTTTATTAATTGAAATCTCATAATAAATATAATAATGTTTATAAACTTATATATAATTTTATTTATTTATATATATATATATATTTAAAAAATTAGTCAAACTATTTGTAGCATACTGTAGCTGCACTTCTAATAATATTAAAGCTTTTTAAATTTAATTTTGTATTGTCGTTTTTTATTTTATTTTTATTCCCCATCTTTATTGGCTAATCTTTAATTTTTTTATAATGTATTTTATTTAGTTATTATTTACTTATAAATTTCACATCTTTATTGATTGAATTTCATTTATTTATTTAATTTATTTAATGTGTCTATTTATAATAAAATGTTTATAAACTGTAATATTATATATAATAGTATAAAATATAAGTTTTATATGCAATATGAAAAAATATGCATTCTGTAGCTAAACTTCTAAAAATAGTCAATAAAAATTGCTTTAATAAAATATAAATATTATAACCGTAATCCCTTACTTTACTTTTTCAAGGGGAAAGTAATTATTTCGTAACCCAGCACTGTTTCCCATTTTCTGATAGGAAGTGTGGTAATATGGGTCCGTCCCTGTGCTGAAGTCAGTCTGTAAACCGTTAACTGCGTTTTCATGGTTAAAGCGGTGTTTGTTTGACATCCGTGTGGCCCGTGAACAAGTCGGGGCATCGTATGGGATATGCATCAGGTTCACCTACAGTCCAGTGCATTCCTCTTCACAGAGGAAGTCTTCCATGTCTCCGTCACAAACGTGCGTGCCGTTGAGTGCACTTGAATGTACCCCTGTTGTCCACCGAAGCAGACCGTGTTGACAATTAAGACGACTCGGATACAGTGATCAGCGTGAGGGCGATTAATTGCTCCGAGCCTTTAAAAGCTCATTAAGAGCCTGGGCTCAGATGGAACGGGACGCTGATGCGGATGAATAACGTCCCGTCGGCCCACCCAGCTGCGTTTGCTGCTTTCACCTTCGAAACGCTCTCGGCCCCTGAAATAAAACAAGACTAGCTCTTCATAATCAGTGATGTGTTAACACACACACACACACACACAGGCTCTTGGGGCCTCACGACTTTCTTTTAATTCTGCCCTTTTCCCATCCATCTGGGGAAGTTTTCCTGTTTCTAATGTCTCCGAACACAATCCCGCAGGAGGATCCCATCTGATTGGACGGGTGGCGTGAGGTGAAGAGGCCCCAGAGGAGCGCTAGGGGCCGCTTGGACGTGTTTCTGCTTTCTGTCTGAGCTGTTTTTAATGGTTAGTCTACGTCAGGGATTCCCAAACGTTTAGATGTAAAATACTTGAAGTTCCCGCTGAGATTTTAAGTCATAATTTGAATAATTCAACCACACATTCACATGCTCATGGTTCTCTATAGTGTTTTATTTTCACTTTGTAGTGGACTTTAACGTGGACTCAAACCTCTCTTTCAATTGTGATGCGCTGCGTCCGAATATGCCACTTCCATATTTTATAACAGGCGGAAACCCTTATGCATTCATAAAAGTGTAGGCGAAAAGTCCCCGGATGACCTACTACTTCTGCAAGTGAGCATGTGATGGACACCAGCGCTTGACAGTGCGAGCATTTCACTCGTGCTTGCGACTAATAGTAGTAGTAGTAGTAGTAGTAGTAGTAGTTTGGAGCACATGTGTGAATTAAAAAAACCCAGCGGATCAGTTTTCTTAAAGGTGCAGTGTGTAAATTTTAGCGGCATCTAGTGGTGAGGTTGCAAATTGCAACTACCCACCCCTCCCTTTCGAAGCACATAGAGAAGCTACGGTGGCCGACACAGGACAAAGATGTCACCGTCTGAGACAGCAGAGAGTGACTAGCGCTCTGTAGAGAAGTTTGTCCGTTTAGGGCCACTGTAGAAACATGGCGGTGCAAAATGGTGTCTTCACTGTAAGGGGACCCGCGGTGTGTGTAGATAGAAACGGCTCATTCTAAGGTAATAAAAACATAGCGGCTCATTATGCAAGGTCTTTATACGCCACTGAAAACATAGTTATGTACAAACCCAATTCCAAAACAGTTGGGACACTGTACAAATTGTGAATAAAAAAGGAATGCAATAATTTACAGATCTCATAAACTTCACAATAGAATATAGATAACATATCAGATGTTGAAAGTGAGACATTTTGAAATGTCATGCCAAATATTGGCTCATTCTGGATTTCATGAGAGCTACACATTCCAAAAAAGTTGGGACAGGGAGCAATAAGAGGCCGGAAAAGATAAATGCACATATAAGGAACAGCTGGAGGACCAATCTGCAACTTATTAGGTCAACTGGCAACATGATTGGGTATAAAAAGAGCCTCTCAGAGTGGCAGTGTCTCTCAGAAGTCAAGATGGGCAGAGGATCACCAATTCCCCCAATGCTGCGGCCAAACATACTGGAGCGATATCAGAAAGGAGTTTCTCAGAGAAACACTGCAAAGAGTTTGAAGTTCTCATCATCTACAGTGCATAATATCATCCAAAGATTCAGAGAATCTGGAACAATCTCTGTGCGTAAGGGTCAAGGCCGGAAAACCATACTGGATGCCCGTGATCTCCGGCCCTTAGACGGCACTGCATCACATACAGGAATGCTACTGTAATGGAAATCACAACATGGGCTCAGGAATACTTCCAGAAAACATTGTCGGTGAACACAATCCACCATGCCATTCGCCGCTGCCGGCTAAAACTCTATAGGTCAAAAAAGAAGCCATATCTAAACATGATCCAGAAGCGCAGGCGTTTTCTCTGGGCCAAGGCTCATTTAAAATGGACTGTGGCAAAGTGGAAAACTGTTCTGTGGTCAGACCAATCAAAATCTGAAGTTCTTTTTGGAAAACTGGGACGCCATGTCATCCGGACTCAAGAGGACAAGGACAACCCAAGTTATTGTCAGCGCTCAGTTCAGAAGCCTGCATCTCTGATGGGATGGGGTTCATGAGTGCGTGTGGCATGGGCAGCTTACACATCTGGAAAGGCACCATCAATGCTGAAAGGGATATCCAAGCTCTAGAACAACATATGCTCCCATCCAGACGTCGTCTCTTTCAGGGAAGACCTTGCATTTTCCAACATGACAATGCCAGACCACATACTGCATCAATTACAACATCATGGCTGTGTAGAAGAAGGATCCGGGGACTGAAATGGCCAGCCTGCAGTCCAGATCTTTCACCATAGAAAACATTTGAGCATCATAAAGAGGAAGATGCCACAAAGAAGACCTAAGACAGATGAGCAACTAGAAGCCTGTATTAGACAAGAATGGGACAACATTCCTATTCCTAAACTTGAGCAGCTTGTCTCCTCAGTCCCCAGACGTTTGCAGACTGTTAGAAAAAGAAGAGGGGATGCCACACAGTGGGAAACATGGCCTTGTCCCAACTTTTTTGAGATGTGTTGATGCCATGAAATTTAAAATCAACTTATTTTTCCCTTAAAATGATACATTTTCTCAGTTTAAACATTTGATATGTCATCTATGTTGCATTCTGAATAAAATATTGAAATTTGAAACTTCCACATCATTGCATTCTGTTTTTATTCACAATTTGTACAGTGACCCGACTTTTTTGGAATCGGGTTTGTAAATTATATTGCATTTCTGTCAGTTGCTCCTCATAAATACTACACACTGCACCTTTAAATGTAAGATCATTAAAAAGTCTTCAATAACTTAAATGGTGTAACAAGCGTCTTAATGATCATTTTAAGGCGTCTTGTATTTTGGAGCTGGAAAAACATAAATCGTGATACTGCCTGATGTGACTATTAATCTTCATAAGGCTCTGATTTCATTAATAAAATGTGAGCGCTTCACGTCTCTCAGCCTGACGGTGGCGCTGTTGTGCGTTCCACTGGTGCGCGCGATCAATAAATAGTGCACATTTATGCCAGCGATTGCTTATGAACTGATCAATTATGACAGTGTTTACTGTACGGTGTTTATATTGTAATATGAATGAGCTCCTGCGATAAAGACATTTCAAAATAAGAGTCCCGCTGTATTTCAGGCTCGTTTATTAAATAAAAGTCACGCCGTGTGTCCGATTCACACCTGGTTATTATTTGGTTACACAAACCGTGTGTAATTTAATTTAATTTCCATTTAATTTAAAGTAAAGTATTGTATCTTCTGTCTGGGACGCCTCGCCACTGAAAGGAGAGACTAAGAATATTATTTGATGCATATTATTAAATATATAGACTTTACTAGTATCAGTGTTATTATAGTTAACACAAACTAAAACCATAAAAACATCTCTTTACTTGAAATATAAAACATAAAAACTGACATAAAATATAAAAACACTTAAAGCTTATTTATTTTAATTAACCTCATTTACCAAATAAAAATTAATAAAAACTATACAGACATTTGTAAAAATTACAGAAACTTAAAAAAAGACTAAAACTAACTAAAATTAGACAGTCCTTAGATAATAAGAGTATCCTTTTGTTTATATCATTATTATTTATTTATACATGTTCTTATTGTTTTTTTATAAATGTTATTTATTTGTATTTTATATAAAATGAAAGTTTATTTTTAACTTTTTAATATGTAATATTTTATTTATTTATTTCAAGACATGGAAACAAAAAAATTGACTAATTGGTTAGAAGACTAGTTATCCCTAACTGGGATTGTATGAATCCATATTTGAACGACGAGGTCCACAATTCACTTAATGCGAGACGAGCGTCACTTTTGTCTTCAGTGTCTGTTCATAAATATATGATGTGTTTTCAGGGAAGCGGCTTCATAAATCACACTTGCAGGCGACCGTGTTAATGCTTCAAACTCGCCACACGTCATCGGAAAATATTTCCTGTGCTGTTTACCTCTCATGTTCGGATGCGTCCGTACTGGGATGTCTTTGCAGCGATAGCCATGAGTTACCACGGTGACCTGATTTCTTTATGCCACGTGGATTCTGTGTAAACATGACAGAGGAAGCAGGTGCTGCCGTCTGCCATCCAACTATTATGTATTAACTTTAGCTTTAATATAAGACAATGTTTATGGGTACACTAGCGTTTAGAAGAAATTAATACCTTTAGCAAGGATGCATTACATTGATCAAAAGTGACAGTAAAGACATTCTAAAATGTTACAAAAGATTCCATTTCAAATAAATGTTGAGGGCGGAGCAGCCTGTCAATCACATGAGATCCACCAATAGCATCCAATCAGTTCATCACAGACTAAATCAAGCCCCGCCCTACATTTGAATTGAATTGAATATTTTATTTGTCATTACACATGTACAAGTACAGTGTAACGAAATGAGTTTGGAGCAAGCCTCCGGGCCGCAGCCGATTAGTCAGGCGCCGCCACACGCTCTCCAGAAATGCAAGAATGCAATTTAGCAAGCATTACATAGCAAAACACAACAAAACATCAACAAAACATAAACATAAACATGACACAGTACACGTGGTCACGTGATGGGATTTTTTGTATGGACTGGGGGAGGAGATGGATAAGGACAGATCAGGAAGGATTGTTCTTGTTTGAGAAGCGTTTCACTCAGATATACGGCACCCGTACAACCGTCAAAGAGCTGCTTTTGTCAGACTTTCACAGGGCTTCAGACTGTGACCAAATGGTGGCATTTTGTGAACTTTTTTCCTGCTGGTGCGACTAAATTTTGTTAGAGTTGGCACTGGTGCGACCACCACGGTGCCCACCTGATAAGAGCTGCCATTTCTGTAACACATGAGAAACAATATTGAAAAAAATCGAAATAGTCGAATGTGGGTTTGCTGTTGTTGGATTTTTTTTAATAATGTATTCTCAGAATCTCAGTACAACCTTTTGAGAGTGAAATTCGCACTTCAAACTTTTTCCAGCACTTCAAATCTCTAAATATGATCCAATTTTAATGTTATTTATTTTTAATGTGGTGATTTGTAAAAACTAAAAGTTTAAAGATGTAGGAAAACTAACACTTTTTGGCAAACGGCACTTTTATTTAAAAAAAGACATGAAATTACCACTATAACCAGTAATCCAGGAGCTTTGCTGCCGTACCATCGGTGCAGCGGCACAATGATATTACGCAGCGCCTGAAAATAGGCTAACTTCCGTCAACATAACCAACCTGCTCACACAGAGAGCATGCTGGGGACTATTTTCAGGCGCTGCGTAATAACATTACATCACAACGTGTAAATAAGAAAATGTTGGTGTTATTTTGTCTCTTATTGAGCAGTAGGCTAGCTAGAGCCGTTTACCTCCAGTCTTTGTGCTAAGCTAGGCTAGCGGTTTGTGCGTCAGACAGTTATGGCACGCACAGAGATGAGAATGGGATGTATGGACTTATCTGGGGGATACGGTGAATAAGCTACAGTCCCAAAAAGTCAATGTGTTCCTTTAAATTGTGACTGAATTACCCAGAAAACAAGTAAAGCGCTCCTTATATAATCACTGAAGCTGTTCAGTGTGAGACTATAGAAGATCAATGGTGCATTTAATAAGAGTAGAATATTTACATTTTCCCTATAAATATGAGGTTTTTGCACATTACTGTTGTTGTAAAAGTTTATTTTATCTGCATATCAATTCAAGCTCAGTGCTTCACTGTTAAACTTCCAATAAACAAACGTAATATTTATTAGTAACTGCACTTATTAAAGGATGAGTTCGGTTCAAAATGAAAATCTCCTGATGATTTCCTCACCCCATCTCATCCCAGGTGTTCATGTGTTTCTTTCTTCAGTGGAAAAGAAATGAAGTTTTTTGAGGAAAACATTCCAGGATCACAAAGGTCGCGCCGAACCCAGTGCCGAAAAACTCCATCTCATGTTCTCCTCCAACTTTAAAATCGTCCGACATCGCTTTACCTTTATCTGTGTAAACGGCGTTTGCTTTAGTCTTTGCACGTTCATTTTAGCACTTCCACATACGTCACGTGACCTTTCCGACGTCATACGCCGTGAAGAATCACAACACTGAAGTTGAGCATTTCAGGTTCAAGAGCATATAAATGCTTATTTTAGAAAATGTCCAATGGTTTAGATCAGACCCTATTCCTCTGGGATCGTGCAGAGCCTCTGAAGCCCTTCCTCTGAAACTGCACTGATTTGGACCTTCAACCGTTGGTTCCCATTGAAGTCCATTATGTGGAGAAAAATCCTGGAATGTTTCCGTCAAAAAACTTTATTTCTTTTCCACTGAAGAAAGAAACACATGAACATCTGGGATGAGATGGGGGTGAGGAAATCATCAGGAGATTTTCATTTTGAAGTGAACTAATCCTTTAACAAAACAATGCAAAACAATAGTATTTTTATGATTTAAATGAACTTCCAGCGCCACTCCTCTCAAATGTTCAGAAGGAGCCCTGCATTGATGTGTTTGTTAGTGTCGGACACCAATCCACCTGCTGTGAGGAATATTTCCATTATTCTCCGGTGTTCTGTTAAAGATTATATAGATATTTCGCCTGTTTATTTTCTAAATTCCTCTTGAATGGCTGCACTAAGCCTCCATATATTCAAGATTCAAGATTCAAGAGTTTTATTTGTCACATACACAGTTATATACAGAATATACAACCGGCAGTGAAATGTAAACAGGTCCGCTCCATGGACAGTGCAAATTCACAGTTAAAAACACAAGGAAGAAATTATAATAGAAATAGGATATAAAAAAAAGTACTATCTATCTATATATATATGTCTATATCTGTAGAATTATAAATAATCAAGTCAAGAGAAAAAAAAGGTAACAAATAAGGATAAAGTGGAATAAAATAATTGAAGTAGACTTTGCAGTGAGTAAACTGTAGACTTATAAATATGTGGTTAACAAATGTATAAAGAGTATAATGTGCAAACAGGTTTATAACAGGTTGTTACACAGTAACAACGAGAACAGAAAGTGCAGTGCAATGTCAGTGTATCGATGTTTATCCTGACGTGAAGTCACGTGATGTTAAGTGACTGAGTTCAGGAGTCTGATGGCCTGGGGGAAGAAGCTCCTCCTGAGTCTCTCAGTTTTGGCCATCAGGCTTCGGAAGCGCTTACCAGATGGCAGCAGCGTGAAATGAGGGTTTGCAGGGTGATTAGAGTCCTTGATGATCTTAGTAGCTCTACCTTTGCAGCGTTTAGTGTAGACGTCCTGCAGAGACGGGAGAGCTGACCCTGAGATACGCTCGGATAAGCGCACTACTCTTTGCAGGGCTTTGCGGTCATGACTGGTGCTGTTCCCATACCACGCTGTGATGCACTGAGTTAAAACACTTTCTATCGCCCCTAAATAGAAAGTTTTCAGGATAGCTGGTGAAACCCTGAATTTCCTCAGCTGGCGCAGGTGGTACAGTCTTTGCCTGGCTTTTTTCACCTGTGTCTGAATGTGAGCAGTCCAGGTCAGGTCCTCGGAGATGTTTACTCCCAGGTACTTGAAGCTGCTCACTCTCTCTACTGGTGACCCGCTGATCATGAGGGGGAGTATGTCCGTTGCTGTCTCTTCCTGAAGTCCACAATCATTTCTTTGGTCTTGCCAACATTCAGAGAGAGACAGTTGTCCTGGCACCATGATGTTAGATGCTCCACCTCGTCCAAGTATGCCGTCTCATTGTTGTTGGAAATGAGGCCCAGGACAACAGTATCATCAGCAAATTTGATGATAGAGGTGGAGCTGTGTGTGGACAAACAGTCATGCGTGTAGAGAGAGTAGAGCAGGGGGCTCAGGACACAGCCCTGTGGAGCTCCCACACTCAGGGTGATGGAGGTGGAGGTGGACTGGCCTATTCTCACCACCTGAGGCCTGCCAGTGAGGAAGTCCTCAATCCAGTGGCAGAGAGAAGGATTCAGGCCGAGATCCAGGAGTTTGGAGGTTAGCTTGGTGGGAACTATGGTGTTAAAGGCTGAGCTATAGTCAATAAATAGCAGTCTTACGTAGTTCCCACTTTTGCTGTCGATGTGAGTGAGGAGGAGTGGAGGACATGAGAGATGGCATCTTCAGTCGATCTATTGGGACGATAGGCAAACTGAAGAGGGTCCAAAGTGTCAGGAATGAAGGCGCAAATGGTGTTTTTAATGAGTCTCTCAAAGACCTTCATGACTATAGACGTGAGAGCCACTGGACGATAGTCATTTAGGCAAGAGGGTTTACTGTTCTTAGGGACAGGGATGATGGTGGATTTTTTGAAGGAGGTGGGGACCACAGATGTAGCGAGGGACTCATTAAAGATAGATGTAAACAACCCGGCGAGCTGATCAGCACAGGACCGCAGAACACGACCTGAAATACCATCCGGCCCAGCAGCTTTCCTGACGTCCACACGCTTGAGTGCTCTCCGAACTTCATCCTCCGAGACAGAGATCACGTGGTTGTTGCTGCTCTGAGTAATTTCCTCTAACGCGCCACTTGGCGGAGTCGCGTTGCCGCGGTTACAGTCAAAGTCATATATCATTAAGAAGCACATCTGGTGGACCGGCCTGTTGTGAAACCTGTAGTTTCCCATGTGCAGACGAGTTGTCTTATGTTCTGTAAGATATCTGTGATGTTAATCTGGTGTCGCTTCTCGTACATGGGCTGCTCTTTGTCAGGTGATGAGTTTCCCGTCCTCAGACAGACAGACAGGCGGTGTTGTCTGACATTTGTTTGGCCTGGATCCGCCGTCTTTCTCCCCTCTTGTCTAAACACGGCGAGCATGTCACTGCTGGAATCCACGATTGTGGCTATCTGCGTTTATGCGCATCTCAGGTGACCTTTGACCCCTGAGGTCACAGCTGGTCAGAGCAGGAAGGGCGCTCGGACATGATCGTTCTGTTGGTTCGGCACCAGGTGTCTCTCGCTCTCTCTGTTTGAACAGCTTTGACCTCTGCTGGTCATTTCTCACCTCGACGGGACGACTGGAGATATGAGGAATAAAGTGAGATGGACGTTTCTGTCGACGGGTTTCGATAAACTCTTCTCCATCACTTCAGTGAGGAAAGGTTTTCGACATGTTACAGGCCTTAACAAAAAAAACCAAATTATAATTATTTGACATTTACATTTTTATATTTTATGTGTATTTTTAATGAATATTTTTTATATTTTCCTTTTTATATGTATTTTTTATATATTTATATAATTATTATATTATATAATTTATTATTTTATTTATTATACACACCGATCAGGCATAACATTATTCCTAATATTGTGTTGGTCCCCTTTTGCTGACCCGTCGAGGCATGGACTCCACTAGACACCTGAAGGTGTGCTGTGGTATCTGGCACCAAGATGTTAGCAGCAGATCCTTTAAGTCCTGTAAGTTTTGAGGTGGGGCCTCCATGGATCGGGCTTGTTTGTTCAGCACATCCCACAGATGCTCGATTGGATTGAGATCTGGGGAATTTGGAGGCCAAGTCAACACCTCAAACTCGTGGTTGTGCTCCTCAAACCATTCCTGAAGCATTTGTGCTTTGTGGCAGGGCTCATTATCCTGCTGGAAGAGCCACAGCCACCAGGGAATACCGTTTCCATGAAAGGGTGTACATGGTCTGCAACAATGCTTAGGTAGGTGGTACGTGTCAAAGGAACATCCACATGGATGGCAGGACCCAAGGTTTCCCAGCAGAACATTGCCCAAAGCATCACACTGCCTCCGCCGGCTTGCCTTCTTCCCCATAGTGCATCCTGGTGCCATGTGTTCCCCAGGAAGCCACGCACACGCACCCGGCCATCCACGTGATGTAAAAGAACACGTGATTCCTCAGACCAGGCCACCTTCTTCCATTGCTCCGTGGTCCAGTTCTGATGCTCACGTGCCACTGTTGGTGCTTTCGGCGGTGGACAGGGGTCAGCATGGGCACCCTGACTGGTCAGCGGCTATGCCGCCCCATACGCAACAAACTGAGATGCTCTGTGTATTCTGACAGCTTTCTATCAGAACCAGCATTAACTTCTTGAGCAGTTTGAGCTCCAGTAGCTCGTCTGTTTGATCGGACCACACGGGCCAGCCTTCGCTCCCCACATGCATCAATGAGCCTTGGCCGCCCATGACCCTGTGGCCGGTTCTCCACTGTTCCTTCCTTGGAGCACTTTTGATAGATCCTGACCACTGCAGACCGGGAACACCCCACAAGAGCTGCAGTTTTGGAGATGCTCTGACCCAGTCGTCTAGCCATCACAATCTGGCCCTTGTCAAACTCGCTCAAATCCTTACGCTTGCCCATTTTTCCTGCTTCTAACACATCAACTTTGAGGAGAAAATGTTCACTTGCTGCCTAATATATCCCACCCACTAACAGGAGACGTGATGGAGAGATCATCAGTGTTACTCACTTGACTGGTTATAATGTTATGATATAACAAATGCGTTTTATTCTGATCAACAACTGCCCACTTAGACAGGAAGAGACTGTCTGACTGACATGAAAAGTGACCAACCGCAGTTAGTTTTGTTTCCAGGTGCCGTTTATCTGAATTATCATGTAATTGTGCTGAAGACACTGAACAACTGCATTAGCGTCTCGTCGACCTTTGCTTGACCTCCATCCGCTGGTCTGCACCTTCACCGTGACACTCGACCTGCGGTGCTGCTGTCTGTTATCTGGGAATGGCATTACTCCGCCGTGCGTTTCGTTTGCCAGGGCTGAGGATATTCATGTGGCTCTTTTGTGTTTTTATTTCTCTGTGTCCTGCTCAACAGCTGTAATGGGTTCAGCAGATGTAGGGAAGAAAATTGGGATTTCATGGATCCTTCAAATATGCCTGTCACGCTGATGTACTGTCCTCTCTGGTTTCTCCTGCTGAAGAGCTGATATGAGTGTCGGCCGAACGCTCTTGTGTGTCCCTGCGGTGATTTGATTCATCACTGGACTGTACGGAGAACAAGTGAAGCATCGACGTGCTGAAATCACTCATATTGAAATATTACTGAACAGATATTTCTGCAACTGGAATCTGATTGGAGGAGGAGCTTTTGAATTCTATATTAATTCATTCATAGGTTTATTTTACATTGGTTGAATCTGTCTGTGACCCATATAAGGAAGCCATCCATCCTCCTAACCCTCCCACCCATCCATCCATCCATCCATCCATCCATCCTCCTAACCCTCCCACCCATCCATCCATCCATCCTCCTAACCCATCCATCCATCCATCCATCCATCCATCCATCCATCCATCCATCCATCCATCCATCCTCCTAACCCATCCATCCATCCATCCATCCATCCATCCATCCATCCTCCTAACCCACCCATCCATCCATCCATCCATCCTCCTAACCCTCCCACCCATCCATCCATCCATCCTCCTAACCCATCCATCCATCCATCCTCCTAACCCATCCATCCATCCATCCTCCTAACCCACCCATCCATCCATCCATCCATCCATCCTCCTAACCCTCCCACCCATCCATCCATCCATCCATCCATCCTCCTAACCCATCCATCCATCCATCCATCCTCCTAACTCTCCCACCCATCCATCCATCCTCCTAACCCTCCCACCCATCCATCCATCCATCCATCCTCCTAACCCATCCATCCATCCATCCATCCTCCTAACCCATCCATCCATCCATCCATCCATCCTCCTAACCCATCTATCCATCCATCCTCCTAACCCATCCATCCATCCATCCATCCATCCTCCTAACCCATTCATCCATCATCCATCCATCCATCCATCCATCCTCCTAACCCATCCATCCATCCATCCTCCTAACCCATCCATCCATCCATCCTCCTAACCCATCCATCCATCCATCCATCCATCCTCTTAACCATCCATCCATCCATCCATCCATCCATCCACCCACCCACCCACCCACCCATCCATCCATCCATCCATCCATCCATCCATCCATCCATCCTCCTAACCCATCCATCCATCCATCCATCCTCCTAACCCATCCATCCATCCATCCATCCTCCTAACCCATCCATCCATCCATAATTTAAGTTAAGTCCATCCACTTAATTTTCTACACTTTTCTTCACTTTTAATTACTATTTGCATGATTTACTGCAGGAATGTTTCTACAGCACAGAATCACAACAGAGCAGACAGCTTTACCGTGAAAATCATGGCAGGCATGCTCAATTATCTGTTCAAGTTTTTAAAATTTGGAAAATGATGGACATTTTTTGGCACTCTTCAGCAAGTGCTAGTAAAGTCTATTAGTTTGGAAAGATGAACTCGTTGACATCTGTACTAGTGTCGCATTTTTAATACTTAATTTATATATAAAGTATTGACATGATTTTATTTTAACAGCTATATAGTTAAAGCAAAGTTAAGCTTATCAGTTTTTAAAGGGAATTGAAAGCCGTATATAAATGCTATATACACTGGTGTCCAGTGAAAATCTGAAATAATCTTTTATTTATTTAACTCTTTAGACATCAAAAGAAAAGTCACGAGAAAACAAAATGTATTTGTTTTATGTTTTTATTAAGTTTATGCTTTTATTTATTTATTTAATGATTTTATTTATTTAATGCTTTCATTTATTTATTTATTTATTTAATGCTTTGCTGTTATTTATTTAATGATTTTATTTATTTAATTATTTTATTTAATGCATTTATTTATTTATTTATTTATTTATTTAATGCTTTTGTTTATTTAATGCTGTTATTTATTTATTTATTTATTTAATGCTTTTATTATTTTATTTTATGATCTGATTGCACTCTTTTGTGTTATTATTAACAAGAATTAACTTTATTTTATGATCTGATCTAATCTGGTCTGGTCTTGTTCTCAGGACCGTGCGGACTTGGGATTTGGCTTCCGAGAAGAAGCACAAGTCTGTGTTTAAGCCGCGATCGCTACAGGGAAAGAGAGTGACGCCCACCTGCTGCACCTACAGCCGTGACGGCAAACTCATCGCCGCGGGCTGCCAGGACGGGACCATCCAGATCTGGGACAGGAACTTAAGCGTAAGTGTGTCGTTTCCCATCGTCTGTGCTTCATCCTTATCTTTACGCTTAGCCTGAGTAAGACATGGGCCGCCCAAATCTAACATGGGCAATAAAGACCGACTGTTCAGTGTCATGGCAGACCTAGCGTGCAGGACGTCTGACCATCCCGGATGCGGGGGGTCGGGGGTCATCAGAGCTCTGACACTGACCAGGTCTTCGGCGGTGTGGAGTGTTGCTGCGGTTCTGGGCTGTAAATGAGCAGCGTGGGTGTCCGGCTGTCTCGTCTCGCGTCTGCCGGGATGAATAGGGCAGAAGGGGGTGACTGAAGCTGGGCGCTGGTCTCATGACTGATTTGCTGCTGTTTGTTTGGTCAGGGCATCACGCCGGTGTGTGGTCCGGAGAGCGCTGGGACGGGCACGGATGAGGGTTTGTAAATTATGGAAGACGCTTGTGTTCCTTCTGGGAAACTATGGGAACAGTTACTGAACATCACAACATTTAACCCTGTAAAGCCTGACCATGTGAATAATGGAACATTTTATTGTACCTTTTTGTATAATTTTTGATGCATCATGGCTCATATAGTGTGATATAGTGCGAAAAACAGCTCAAAGAAGAAAAATATGCAATCTGCTGCAGATGCTGATATTTAAATGGGCAAAAAGTGATTAAATTCTGATGCTTTTAATGTCAATGAGATCTCTATAGCAGATATGACATAAAATGCATATAAACTATCTTAGTAAGTTACACTATATTGCCAGAAGTATTGGGCCGCCCCTCCAAATCCCTGAGTTCAGGTGTTCAGTCCCTTCATGGCCACAGGTGTATAAATCAAGCACTAGGCATGCAGACGCTTCTACACACATTTGTGAAAGAATGGGTCGCTCTCAGGAGCTCAGTGAACTCAAGCGTGGTACCGTGATAGGTTGCCGCCTGTGCAATAAGACCATTCCTGAAATTTCCTCACTACTAAATATTCCACGCTCAACTGTTAGTGGGATTATAACAAAGTGGAAGCGACTGGGAACTGGTTTATATTTTGGGAAGAGTGGAAATGAGCTGGATTTGCCTGGCGTGTGTCTGAGAGCCGTGGCGTGATCTTACCATGTGAAACAGATCTCAGACATGCACGACGATATTCCAATATTAATCACAGTTTGGTCATATTATGTTTATGCTCTATAATAAACTGACTGTCAGACCAGATTTTATTTTATTTTAGTATTTTGTTTTGCTTTTATTTAATTTCATATAGCAACTGTATATTCAGTTTATATTCAGTATCCATTTTTATAATAAAAACCCCTATTATTATTATTTATTTTTATTGTTTTATTATTATTTTCTATTTATTTTTCTTTTTATTATGTTTATACTGTATAATAAAACGATTGCCAGACCAGATTTTATTTATTATTTTATTTTTGTTTTTTGTTTTGTTTTATTATATTTAATTTCATATACCAACTGTGTAATCAGTTGTATTAAATAAAAATCTCCTATTTATAATAAAAACCTATTATTATTATTATTCTTTAGTATGATTTTTTTTTCATTTTATTATTTCATTTCATTTTGTATTTTTTTAATAATTTTTTGTTTGTTTTGTTTTTATTATATTTAATTTCACATATACCAACTGTATAACCAGTTGTGTTAAACAAGCTTATCCATATTATTATTATTATTATTATTATTTTCTATTGTCTATTATATCTTCATATTAACTTTAAGGACATTTCAAAACTACTTTAGTATGATAAACTATTTGATTGTTTTATTTGTTTGTTTATTTTACAGGCATTAGAAGAACTCACGATCCGAGTGTTATGAGCTGTATTTTGCACTCTTGTGTGTTATTGTTTAAATAAACGAGTGAGAATTAATGAGCCAAATTGCAAATAAAATCACAATAATGTAGCATTATAAAAAGCACGATCATCTCCAGTATTATCAGAAGAGAACAGCAGGACAAGAATCCGCATGTTTTCATTTATTTGCTGTAAACCTCAAACTCTTAGACTCTCCGAGGCATTAGCTGGAAGATGCCGCATGTTTTCCGCTCTTGTTTGCCATTTTTGATTATAGTTGTTGAGGATCCGAGGCAGTCGTGCGTACGGTCGTGTCTCCTAGCGGCTGTTGCTTTGTGCTTGTAGGCGGCCAGACCTCAGCGGACGGGACGCTCTGGCTTGTTGATGTGTTTAGTTGGCCGATCCCAGAGGAAATGAGCAGGTGAGAGGGAAACGGTCAGTGTTTTACTGTACGCTCAGAGCTGGCGGGAATGAGAGCACCTTTAAAACTCTTCCTGAAGCAGTTTTAAAAGATTGAGTAGGTGTTGTTCAAGGTTTAGTCCTTTCCCATGACGTGAACACTTGATGGATGTTGTTGCCACATTCTTCACAAACTTCATTCCCAACAGCCGTGAAGGTTTACAGCAGAGCTGCTCGACTGGCCTCGGATAAAACACTATACACATATATACACTCGAACAAATGCTGGGTTGGAAATGGACTAACCCAGCGACTGGGTTGTTTTAACCCAGTAAATGGGTCGTTTTTAACCCAGCGGTTGGGTTAAATGTTTGCTTAAAACAGCCCAATCACTGGGTTTGTCCATTTTCAAACTTGGGTTGTTTTTAACCCAGCATTTTTTAGAGTGTATATATGCACCAATAAACTTTCAAGAAAAATAAAGATTACATAAATAAAAAAATTATATATATGATGATTAATTAAAAAAATATTTTAAAGTATGTATATGTGTGTGTGTGTGTGTGTACACATATACAATGTAAAATATATAATATATTATAATGTTTATAATATATTGTTATATTAATATTTTATTTGTATAAAATGTGTTAAAAAGATAAATTTAATTAAATTCATTAAATAAAAATGTATAAAAAGAATATATAATACATAAAATAATATCTTTTATATAATAAAATATTTTTGTGTGTACAGTGTGTATATATATATATATATATAGATAGAGCAAAAATAATTTAATTAATATTATAAAATTAATTATAATATTAATATAAACATGTAAGCATTATATTATGTTGTATATTAAAACCATTATATTATATTATAAACGTAATTAATTATTATAATTTTTGCACTATATATATAATTTAAAGTGCAGCCAAAACAAATATTGTATAAATATAATAAATGTAATTTGTAATTATATTATGTAATTTGTATATTGGTTTATTATATATTGAGTGCTAAGATTAAATACTATAAAATATATTTAAAAAAATGATATAATAATAAATGATAACAACAACTCTAATAATATAAATATAACACAGTTTTCTGTCGTTTTGATGAAGCCTGTTTCTGCTGCCCCGTCGAGACGCTTTCTCACCGCAGGTGTTGAGCGGTCCTCCTTCCTTTAATAACTTTCTTCCTAAACAAAGCCGAACCCGGACGCAGTTGAGCGGGCCTGTCTGAAGCCATCAGCGTCATGAGGTCTGAGGGGACGCGCGCTGCTTTGATTGGTAGCAGGAATGTGACGTTAACGCGGAGCATATGGGCCGTAGAAGCCCATCAGGCCCTCCGGACAGGCTTCACTGGCTGTGAATGTGGGGCGAGATGCTTACGGGACAGGGCGTGAGCGGCAGGACACTGTGCTGCAGGATGTGATGTCAGGCTAACCTTCACGCTCACTGTAAATCAATCACACGGTCAGCTTCTGTGTGACTGACCCAAGGCAGGGCTTAGAGAGGTACTGTGTGTGCTTCTCCTGAATGCATTGTCCGTTTTCTCTCGGAGGACTCTCGAGTTTTGACTGGTTTTTTTGTCAGGTCATATTTCACCAAAATAAAATTCAAAAGAAAGAAATGTTAAATTATATTTTGCATCGAGAACATATAGCCTATTTTTAAGACTTCTTTCTTTCTCATTCATAAAATACTTCATATAATGAAGTGTATGTAATAAAACATATTTCAGAAATATCACAGGTCAAAAAATCGTAATGTCATAAAAATAAAAAAAGTTTTTATTCCAAATGTATTTTTAATGCAAACTTTATTGATTTTCTTTGTGCAAAAATAATAAAAAAATTCTGTTTCTTTGCATTCATGCTAAAATAAAAAATAATAATTAGGTTTTTATTCAAAATTAAAATGTATTTAATCATGCATGCATGCAAAATGTATTAATTTTCTTTTATGTAATTGCCTTTAATATTATTTTCTTTTGCAATATAAATTTTTTCTTTACAAAATGTATTTACTTAAATTACACTTTTAAAGTTTTATTCAAAATGTATTTATTTAATAGTGCATGCATGCAAAATTGAATGCAACATTTATTAATTTAATTGTTTTCTTTTTAACATTTATTTTATGTAATTGTTTATTTTTTTCATTGTGCAAAATGCATTTTTATGCAAAAGAATTTTCAAAAGAACATTTATTTATGTATTTATTTAATAATGCATGCATGCAAAATTGATCCTTTATGCAGAATATATATTTGGTATTAGTTGAGGTGAAATGTGAGCTGGACCGGTTCTCGGTTGCGCTGTGCGTGATATAACCGGAGAGCTTCCTGGTGTTTCTAGTGCACGTCACTTCCTGCCTCGGAGGTGTTTGGTTTGACTGCGATCCTGTGCAGAGTGTGTGTCATGTGCTCCGCTCTTCACTGACGGATCCATGTCTGGTGTTTCTGTCGTCGCTGAAATCCATGAAGGGTTGTCCAGAATATTAAAATAATGATCTAATCTCCCGAACGAGACGCAGTGAGATGGACACATGCGTTTGAGTTTCTGAGCTCGTGTGTCACATGACCCAGCGTGTGAACAGATGACTCTAGGGCGGCTATTCATTGGCCGAGCCCACAAACCTGTGATTTATTAATGCTTGTTCTGTCAGACTAAATATTTACCCAGCATTCCCCAGCAGCTTACAATAACAGGCCGTTCCTCGAGGGTCCGCCGCGGGATCGGTCACCAAACACGGCTTTTGAGGAAGAGGGAATCCGGTCATAAAGATGGAATTCACACTTCATCCCACAGCAGCTCTATTAATCATACAGTCATTAAAACTATTGTGCAGCACTTTGTTTGCCAAAAAATCAAAGCAGTTAAGTTTTCACTTGATTTCAAAAGATGAATTCAATGAATGTTCTGTGGCTTTATTTGATCACCACCGTATTAAATTACAAATACAGAAAAATGAAAACATTTCATTATTTTGAATTAATTAGACATGCTTTTTGATCACCAATTTATTTAACCGTTTAAACCGAATCCAGAAAAACTAAATTGGGAAAATAAAACGGAATGGAGCAAATTTTAAAAGGTACTTAGAAAATTAATTTTTGTTTAATATTATTTTTATTAATTAGATTGTTGTTGTTGTTGTTGTTTTTTTTTGTTTGTTTTTTCAAAAATAAAAACATAATAATTCAGGGAAATAAAATAGATTTTGTGTGGAATAAAGGTTTTTAAAATGTAATTTGTTTAATATTTTATAAACTGGTGTTAAATTGTTTCATTATTTTAAATGAATTAGACATGTTTTTTGTTGTAATTTTATTTAACTATTAAAACAGAATCCAGAAAAATAACAACAATAATTTAAGGAAATAAATCAAGCTCATTTTAAAAGGTTTTAAAATGTAATTTTTGTTTAATAAATGTTGTTAAATTGTTTCATTATTTTAAATGAATTAGATAGTAGACAATTTTATTCAACCATTTAATATTTTTAATATAATACTTAATTAATTTAATACTTCAATTTTATTCAAATAATAAATGGAAATAAAATGTAATTTGGGAAATTAAGCAGGGTTTTTAAAGTTTTATTTTTGTTTAATATTTTATAAATTGTTGTTCAATTTTATGTTTCATTATTTATGTTTCATTGAATACTAAAATATTATTCAACCATTAAAAAGGAATCCAGAAAAAAATAATAATAATAATAATAATTTAGGAAAATAAAACAGAATAAAGCTCATTTTAAAAGGTACCTACAATTTAGTTTTTGTTTAATATTTTATAAATTGTTGTTAAATTGTATAAGTTTTTATTAATTAGACATGTATTTTTATATTACATAATCCATGAAAAATGTAATAAAAACAAAATTAATTTGGGAAAGGTACCTAAAAATGTAATTTTTGTTTAATATTTTATAAATGTGTGTTCAATTGTATGTTTCATTATTTTAAATGAATTAGATTGTTTATGACTACTACAGTTTTATTTCATCTGAATTTTTTTGTACTTTGGGAAAATAAAACGGAATAAAGCTCATTTTAATAGGTAGCTAAACATAACATTTTTGTTTAATATTTTATAAATCGGTGTTAAATTGTATATATTTTTTTATTATTAATAAGACATGTATTTTTATATTACCTAATCCATGAAAAATCCATCAAAAATTAAAACCGAATGCAGAAACTTTAACAGCGTAAAATGTCCTTCGTGAATGTGAATTAGGGTGAAACACTGAGCGCTCATTCCCTCCTGCTCCGTGTTTGATAAACCCTGCGGATCACAGACGATCCAGACTCGTCGTTAATCAGAAGTTAACCCAGCGTGACTCTCTCATACACGGAGAATGCGTCCAGACCCGATCCGTCTGCAGCCAGACCTTGATCTCATCCGTGGAGATATTGGGAAGGACAGATGAGCTCCTGACGATTGATCCTCAGATGATTGGACATTGATTACGGGGTCGTGACCTCGTGTCTCGTGATGTCTTATCTTCTGCGTGATGATCACACACCTGACGTCAGTTATGAGGAGAGGATCCGCTCCGGCTGTGCCATCCTGTAGGAACGTCAGCGCTTATAGCTTTCACATAATGCCATATCACTTTATATAAAGAAACTTATTTATGTTTTCATTTATAATCGTAACCTCAATTAAATTATACATATTATATTATGTATAATTATCTATAACTATGTATAGTATCATTTGTATATATAATATAATAATTCTATTATAATTGTATATTGTATTACATATATTACGTACTATTAGTGTTAATATTATTATTTTCCTAATCATGGTTACACATTTAAAAAAATATAATGCATTTAAATTGGTTATAGTAATAATAATAACAATAATAATAATAAATAAGAATTTTGCAAATTGTAATGCATTACATATTTCCATTTATAATCATAACCTCTATTAAATTACATGATTATAATATACTATATATACACACACAACAATAATAATAGGTTATATATATGTGAGCGGATTATTAAATATGCGTTAGTTTTGACTGCATGATTCCTCAAGAGGTCTCATAGACGTATCAAGACGTGTGTTTTTTCTTTGCTCTTTGATGCTCTTCCTCTGTTCATCTGTTAGTCTTCCTGTAGAACAAACACACCCTGAAATTCAACGCACGGAAACATCCAATCAGCCGCTCCTCTCTTCCGGAGGTCACATGTCTGGAGCTGTACGACACTTGCATGGGTTTGGTTACTTCCTTGGACTTGGCTGATAAAGTCAGCACAACTTTAACCTGGTATAGTTCGACCGCAGACACACTGATCCATATTTCTGCAGCTGCTACACTTCATCGCTCGAGCGCAGCGGATCAGCCTATTCTTTTAATCAGAGAAATAAATCACAGATAAGCGATTAAAGCGAGGACTGACGTAAGCCGCTCTGAAGGGAAGCACATATCCGTCTCTCGTGATCTGATTGTTTTCCTCCAGCTGCTGGACGTGGGGTTTCATTTTCAGTGTCACATCTGGCTGAGTGTTTTCACACTTGATGAAGAGTCTCTGTTCTCATCCGTGTGTGTGTAGCGGCTCATGTTGAGGTTTCCCTCGACTAAATCAACCTTTGCATCATTATCATTATTAGCTTGTTTATTATTCTGTCAAATCGCAGACTTGTATTCCAGCTTGTTCTGCACCGCCAACCAAACAAACTTTTTTGTTTTGAACATGCCATTGAATGGAGTGTTTATGCAAAATAGATTACATTACATTAACAAAAAAACACATTACATTAATTATGCATTACATATCATGAACTAACAATGAACAGTTTTATTGTGTCACTAGCAATTCAAAGGTCATGGGTTTGAATGCATGAACCATTGAAAAAACATGTTGGAACAGGAAGGGGCCGTTCCTAAACTGTTCCCACAAAGTTGAGAGCATGAAATTGTCCAAAATGTCTTGTTGAAGCATTAAGAGTTCCTTTCACTGGAACTAAGGGGCCAAGCCCAACCCCTGAAAAACAACCCCACCCCATAATCCCCCTTCCACCAAACTTTACACTTGGCACAATGCAGTCAGGCAAGTCCCATTCTCCTGGCAACCGCCAAACCCAGATCATCCATGGGATTGTCAGACAGAGAAGCGTGATTGGTGACTCCAGAGAACACGTCTCCACTGCTCTAGAGTCCAGTGGCGGCGTGCTTTACTCCACTGCATCCCACGCTTTGCATTGCACTTGGTGATGTAAGGCTTGGATGAGCTGCTCGGCCATGGAAACCCATTCCATGAAGCTCTCTACGCACTGTTCTTGAGCTCATCTGAAGGCCACAGAAGTTTGGAGGTCTGGAGCTATTGACTCTGCAGAAAGTTGGTGACTTCTGCGCACTGTGACCCTCAGCATGCACTGACCCCGCTCTGTGATTTTACGTGGCCTATCACTTCGTGGCTGAGTTGCTGTTGTTCCCAATCGCTTCCACTTTGTTATAATCCCACTAACAGTTGAGCGTGGAATATTTAGTAGTGAGGAAATTTCAGGAATGGACTTATTGCACAGGTGGCAACACCTGAATATGTGTATAATGTATTAATTTGCTGTTTGTTCATAATACATTTACTTTTTCATATACTATTATAGAATTTATTAATCATTTTAATCTGCTTTTATTTAATTTTTTTCATTTTAATTTAAGTTTTAGTTATGTTTTTTAAATATTTCTATTTTAGTTTTAGGTTTTAGTAATTTTAGTGCTTCAATTATTGAAAACCATTTTTAAAAGTTTTAACAGTTTACTTAACAATAACTGATTATATTAAGCTACTTCAACCTATTTCATTTTGTTGCCAGCTTTTTCAAGTTCAAGTTTAATTAAACTAATATGTTTTATTATATTTTGATTATTGAAAACGATTCAGGATCATTTTACAACTTAAGCGTTAGTTTTAGTCATTTTAGTACTACCTAAATTTATTACAATGATTTTAATTTGTTTTCATTTACATTTACATTTATCATGCATTCCTTTATCAACTCTTGAATGTGGGAAAGTTTCATAAAAAAAGCAACATTTTGAGCAAAAAGCTGAGAAAATCTAGTCCATCAACACCCCAAAGCTTCACAGTCCTAGAGCTCGTCCTGGGTCGACATCTCATCCAGTAACATTAGGCAGTTTTGATTGATATGCTGTTTAATGTTGATGATCATGTTATTTTACAGCAGTGCTTCTATCGCTTGTTTCTGCTTCTTGTTTTGATCAGTGATTCTGTCCTCTTTCAGAAGATGTGTAAGAGCGTCCCCTACCGTACAACAGTGAAAATAGCCGGAAAAATCCATCAAAGGCAGGGAAAGAATGAAA
Organism: Paracanthobrama guichenoti; assembly: GCA_018749465.1. Lineage (NCBI taxonomy): Eukaryota > Metazoa > Chordata > Actinopteri > Cypriniformes > Gobionidae > Paracanthobrama > Paracanthobrama guichenoti. Next base: position 30,468,942 of record CM031952.1, read on the forward strand.
TGCTTCAAACACATTTCTAAATATCTTCTACAGATTAGTTGCATCAACCTGGTATTTTGAAAACAACTTGCATGCTTTCCTGGAAGTTGCATATTTGTCTATAAATTAGTTTTCTTTGATAAAGTGATGACATGTAGGTGACCTGAAGAAAGATGGCAGGTGGATCTGACCTTCGGTTGCCCTCACATTTGGCTTTAGTTACACATTTTCTAAGAGCGAGTGATCTCTGTCCTTCTGTGTCGGAGAGGATCCGATGCGTGAAATCTCCAGCGTGTGATGCTTATCATGCTGTCGTGATGACAGGCGATGGATGATGGACGGCTCTCGAAGCTCTCGCTGGTAATCAGGGCTGGAAACCCGAGCCGGACTCTGAACATTGGGAGAACGGTATTCTGGGATAAAGGGGCCTGGATACGTCTTGTCAACAATAATCACGTTTCTGCCAGGCCGTTCTCTTTGTGCCCTTCCAGCAAGCGTTACCTCATGTGTGTGTCTGGTGGGAGACGAGCCCCAGGACTCCTCCGAACAGGAACATGGCTGTTTTGTGCTCCGCGGCCAAAGCCTGAAACCCGAGGAGGTGTCGGGTCGGATGTTTCATGCTCGTGAGCTCGGATCTTTTTGCAGTTGATTTGCACTAATTGTTGATGTGTTATAGATGTCGTCGCACATGTCAGTTACACTAACGTGATTTTCCGGTTGAGATTTTAGAAACTTTAATAAACTCCCAGAAAGGATAACATATTTGGTAGCACTTTTACTTAAAGCCTTTATATATAATGCATTATAAAAGTATTTTAAATGCATTAATTATGCACCTTATTGTATGATCTTATGAATAATTGTAACCACAGTTATAATACGTTATAATCTATTCATTGACCTTTAGAAAGTATAATGCATTAAAAAACACGACAAACAACCAGTTTTAGATGCATCTGCGAATATTATAATGCATTTTAACTTTGGTTACAATTATTTATGATCAGATATAATGCATTAAAGTGCACATAAATGCTTTAAGTAAAGTGTTACCATTTCCCCCCAGTATTTATGCTGTAATATTGCCAGTGCTGCTTATTTTATTAACGCAGCTGAGAGATGTTAAATTAATCGACCGCAATTTTGTGATTCCAGAAGTTTCAAAAACTGCACACTGCACATGGTCAAATGTTTGCAATATTTTTATACGATTTTTGTTTTTATATATTTTTGGTTTCCACAAAAATATGAACAGTTTCCAATACTGATAATAATCATAAATGTGTGTTGATCATCAAATCCTCATATGAGAATGATCAGTGAAGGATCATGTGACACTGAAGACTGGAGTAATGATGATAAATCACAGGAGTAAATTATATTTTAGTATACACTCACCTAAAGGATTATTAGGAACACCATACTAATACTGTGTTTGACCCCCTTTCTCCTTCAGAACTGCCTTAATTCTATGTGGCATTGATTCAACAAGGTGCTGAAAGCATTCTTTAGAAATGTTGGCCCATATTGATAGGATAGCATCTTGCAGTTGATGGAGATTTGTGGGATGCACATCCAGGGCACGAAGCTCCCGTTCCACCACATCCCAAAGATGCTCTATTGGGTTGAGATCTGGTGACTGTGGGGGCCATTTTAGTACAGTGAACTCATTGTCATGTTCAAGAAACCAATTTGAAATGATTCGAGCTTTGTGACATGGTGCATTATCCTGCTGGAAGTAGCCATCAGAGAATGGGTACATGGTGGTCATAAAGGGATGGACATGGTCAGAAACAATGCTCAGGTAGGCCGTGGCATTTAAACGATGCCCAATTGGCCCTAAGGGGCCTAAAGTGTGCCAAGAAAACATCCCCCACACCATTACACCACCACCACCAGATTTTTGTAATTAACATTTAAGATGAATACATTCTTTTCCAGTCTTCAAGTCCATTTTGGTGAGCTCGTCATTGCTTTTCTTTGTTTGTAGTGTAGTGAGTGGTACCCGTGGGGGTGGTACCCGGTGGGGTGTAGCCCATCCGCCTCAAGGTTGTGCGTGTTGTGGCTTCACAAATGCTGCTGCATACCTCGGTTGTAACGTTTATTTGACTGTACTAAAGCATAAAAATACCATCATATGTTTGCAGATATTTAGGGAAGTTCACATACTTGTTTCTCAGAAACACAACACTACAGTCGGTTATTCTTCTTTGAGATGACCGCGTGGCCCAACAACCATGCCAGCTCAAATTGCTCTGTTTTTCTTTTTTGGTCTGTCTTGACGACCACACAAATGCAGGCAACTGCCAGTTTACCCAATAGATATTTGCATTGACACCATGGGTTGCCAGTTGGCGGAAAACACAAAAACGTTATTATTCCAAACTTTTGCGTTTTTCAGTAGCCAAGCAAACTGGGTCAGAATATCCTGTTCATTCAACACAACCTAATAAGCCTTTGACATGCATCTAAAATTCTCTATGAATGAGCTATACTTAATTTATTAATCTTTATTAAAATTAGTTATAAATCTACTCAGTTTTTGCAGTGTACATTCTTTAGAAGTCTCCTCGCCTTCCATTGTCAGTTGCTCTTGTTCCTGACTGTACTAAAGCATGTCCTCAAACTGGCAGATATTTAGGAAGTTCACATACTTGTTTCTCAGAAACACAACACTACAGTGAGTCTCTTTGAGTCTGAGGAGTGGGAGCGGGCGATACAAGGTTGCCAGTTATATTTTTATTTGGACTGCAGTACCAGCATTTCAACCACTAGCTGTCATTCCAGTACATACAGCACCTTTCAGTTGCTCTTGTTAATGCTAACAAATAGAAGTGTGTTACTGATTATTTTAATACAGATTAAATCAATTATATATATATATATATATATATATGTGTATATTATATTAATATATATATGTATGTATATATATATGTATATATATATATATATATATATATATATATATATATATATATATATATATATATATATATATATATATATATATATATATATATATATATATATATATATATATATAAATAATTTTATATATATATATATATAATATAAAATAATATATTATATATATATATATATATATATATATATATATATATTTTTTTTTTTTTTTTTTTTCTCAGGCCCCTTTGAAGTTTGCTACGGCTGCTGGTTGAGAATCACTGTAATGTGTGTGATTACACACTGATGAATCGTACGCTGTAAGACCAGAGCTAGTTAATAACATCCGTTGTGATTTCATGTTGTCTTTTAGGTTCATTGTCTTAGACTCTTGACAGACGTTACGAGGAGCGCCGGGACATCCTTTCTTTTCAAGTGAAACATCTTTCCCAGGCGCGTCGTGAATTAATTAAGCTGATTTGGCCCTAGTGAATGTTGGGTAATCAGCAGAGCCACGCTTCACCGGCCGCGTGAGCAGGTGGAGAAACTCTGATAAAGATGGACAATTATGCAGAAGTAAATTGGTTTGGCGAAGAGCGTCGCGGTGAGGATGGTACGGGAACACATAATCTGGCGCTTTCGGTGTGTGAAGCCGTGTTATCTGCTCGTTCCAGGTCTATGCCTTCCCCTGTGAATGTGCGTACACACACACTTCAGCTTCCCTCTCTCTCTGCAGCTATTTCTGGAACTCGTTTCCCTCTGTCTCTCACTTTTACACTGTCGATCTGTTGCTTTTGCCCCCTTGTGTTGTTCCTTCCTGTCCTCAGCTCGTGTTTTGGCACTTTTTGCTTCTCCATCTATAAACTGGCTTTAGTTTCCATCACTCTTCATTAGTTTTAATTGAGCGGGGTTAGCTGTGAAAACCTCTCTTGGTGGGTTTATTTTTGCAAGCCAGTTTCTGTAAAAACTCAAACCGTGGAATTTTGGCTACAAAAAAAGCCCTATTGAACGTTTCCACTGTTACCGACAAGGAAAAATAGTTCACAAATTATGTAAGTTCATTATTTACTCACCATCATGTCATTCCAACCTCTGTTTTTCCACAAAAGACATATGGTTTAAGGAATCATTGTCTGGAGCAGAATCGCTGCTGGATGACGCACACTCTGCACTCTAAAAAATGCTGGGTTAAAAACAACCCAAGTTGGGTTGAAAATGGACAAACCCAGCGATTGAGTTGTTTTAACCCAGTGAGTGGGTTGTTTTAACTCAGCAATTGGGTTGTTTTAACACAGCCATTGGGTTGTTTTAACTCAGCGATTGGGTTGTTTTAACACAGCCATAGGGTTGTTTTAACACAGCCATTGGGATGTTTTAACGGCGATTGGGTTGTTTTAACCCAGCGAATGAGATGTTTTAACACAGCCATTGGGATGTTTTAACACAGCGATTGGGTTGTTTTAACCCAGCCATTGGGATGTTTTAACTCAGCCATTGGGATGTTTTAACACAGCGATTAGGTTGTTTTAACACAGCGATTGGGTTGTTTTAACTCAGCGATTGGTTTGTTTTAACACGGCCATTGGGATGTTTTAACACAGCCATTGGGATTTTTTAACACAGCGATTGGGTTGTTTTAACACAGCCATTGGGATGTTTTAACACAGCCATTGGGATGTTTTAACACAGCCATTGGGATGTTTTAACACAGCGATTGGGTTGTTTTAACTCTAAAACTGAGAGAAAATCAAAGCCATGCATCTAAACATGTTCAAAATTTGAAGTTGATATCTCAAAAAATGAGCTTTCAGTGAGATTGTTTGGCTGCAGTACCAAACGCTTCCACTTGGTGAAATTTGCTTCCCATTCGTTTCCAATGTGCTCATTTTTGACCGTGAACCTTTTTCAATCATGTCCATGATGTTTTCTTTTGTGTTCAAAAAAACCAATTCTCTCTCTCTCTCTCTCTCTCTCTCTCTCTCTCTCTCTCTCTCTCTCTCTCTCTCTCTCTCTCTCTCTCTCTCTCTCTCTCTCTCTCTCTCTCTCTCTCTCTCTCTCTCTCTCTCTCTCTCTCTCTCTCTCTCTCTCTCTCTCTCTCTCTCTCTCTCTCTCTCTCTCTCTCTCTCTCTCTCTGTCTCTCTCTCTCTCTCTCTCTCTCTCTCTCTCTCTCTCTGTCTCTCTCTCTCTCTCTCTCTCTCTCTCTCTCTCTCTCTCTCTCTGTCTGTCTCTCTCTCTCTCTCTCTCTCTCCTCTCTCTCTCTCTCTCTCTCTCTCTCTGTCTCTCTCTCTCTCTCTCTCTCTCTCTCTCTCTCTGTCTCTCTCTCTCTCTCTCTCTCTCTCTCTCTCTCTCTCTCTCTCTCTCTCTCTCTCTCTCTCTCTCTGTCTGTCTGTCTGTCTGTCTGTCTGTCTGTCTCTGTCTGTCTCTCTCTCTCTCTCTCTCTCTCTCTCTCTGTCTCTCTCTCTCTCTCTCTCTCTCTCTCTCTCTCTCTCTCTGTCTGTCTGTCTGTCTGTCTGTCTCTCTCTCTCTCTCTCTGTCTCTCTGTCTCTCTCTCTCTCTCTGTCTCTCTGTCTCTCTCTCTCTCTCTCTCTCTCTCTCTCTCTCTCTCTCTCTCTCTCTCTCTCTCTCTCTCTCTCTCTCTCTCTCTCTCTCTCTCTCTCTCTCTCTCTCTCTCAGACATCCAGTCTATTAGTTTAGCCCTGCTAACTGTCTAGCCACACCCTAGTAACCATTTAGAACACCCTAGCAACCGACTGTAACATCATGAAAGAGCCATATTTCAGCACCAGAACATATTATAGACTTATGGTTTGGTTCTCTTGCAGTCACTTGCATCACGGTAGCGACTACCTAGTGCCGAGTTTTGCCACGGGAAGCACCATTCATGTACATATCTACTTATTATTTATTGTCTTAAAGGTGTCATGAACTGGCTTTTTTAATTTTTTTTATACTGTTGTCTGAGGTCAACTTATGATGTTTGCGTGGTTTTTCCATTCAGAAACATCATAATGAATAAGTAATAGGCTATTTTCTGCCCTGGTTTTGAGGCGCTCTCCTGAACGCTCGGTTTTGATGGGCGTGCCGCACTGAAGACTTGGAAGTAAACGCCCAAGCCTAGGATTGGATAAGATTTCCCCTGTCAGTTCACATGAGGGATTGTTTTGAAAGCGGCAACCGGAATGATTCTCTCACAGGGCTCGCAAAGTGTCTTTTTATCAAACGAACACAATGATCCCGTCTGGAAAACACAGCCCCGGGACGTTGGGCTTTGCGAGCTCTGGCCCATACATGTCCGAGTCTGATCCCGAATCGCAGTGAATCAACAAATAAAGGATTCTCCAGCCTGTGACCGCGTGATAAGGTATGTTCAGTTAGACACGTGCACATAATCAGAACCATCTGTAACAATGCAGTACTATCACATATAAAAACATGGTTTACTCACATTAGTGTGTTGCACGATTCCTGTCGGATCCAGAAGGCACAGCATTGTGTTTTAATCTCAGTATGTCTGCAAATCCAGTCTCGACCTGTTTTTTTACAAATGATTCCACAGTGAAATGAAGCAAACAAACGTCCACTCATTCCTAATATTAGAGTCCGAAGGAAGCCTATGCAGCGACTGTGTTCTTCCGCAACCAGGCACAGCGCAATATCCTGCGATCTTCGGCATGTTTATTGCTTGGTAGTGCGATCCGTTTAGCTCCACGAGTCGGTGGGCGGGGCTACAGAAGCAGGCGTACACATTTATCTGTTGAGGCGGCGTTTCCCTGTTCTATTACATCATTGATCAGTATATATTTGAGAGCTCTCGTTTTCTGGGCCTGGTGTCAATAAAAGCTTTTCTTTGACTAACAAGGATGTTTTCAGCTCTGAAACTTACAGGATCTTATATCACCATGAACTTTTATATATCAAAGGCTCAAGGGAAAGTTGATTTCTCAATTCATCACCTCTTTAATTATTATAATTGAATGTGCTAGATGTTTGAAATTACATAGATTACCACTGATAGACAAAACAAGCATTTATGCATTTGGACATTGCAGATATAGACCTGTGACAACTTGCCCCGGTCTCCCTGACTGGTGTTTTTTTTCTCTCTTTTCATTTAAAGGGGTCATATAATGGTACATGCACTTTTACAAGTTGATTGTATGGAAATGTGTGTTGGCAGTGCCTGTACACAACCATCCTATAATGATAAAAATCCATCCAGTGTTTTTTTTTAATCTCCTTATATGTTTTCCCCTGTCTCAAATCGAGCCATCTGACCGTGTGACAGCACACGGTCAGACGCCCCTCACACGATTGTTAACTGATAGCAGCGTTTCAACACAGACCCGCCCTGAGCGAGCTGTCGTCATAGACCGCCATTGTTGATGCGCTGGGGCAGAATGGCGTCTAAGCGATTGTGGTGTTCTGTTCTCGGGTGTGATAACGAACACAGCAGTCATTTTGATGTTCCTAAATCCGAACCGCTGAAGACGCAGTGGCTGAGCTTTGTTTTCGAAGGGAATATTCCCCCCGATCAACCTCAATGCTTTCATGTTCGTGCAAATCATTTCTCACCAAACTGCTTTATAAATGAGGGTCAGTATAAAGCAGGTTTTGCTAAGAAGCTGCTCCTGAAAAAAGGATCGGTACCAACTATTCGTGTTCCTGCTGCACCTCCAGAAGAAGTGAGAGTAACGTTTTATTAACCTTTATATTAATCTTTGCAAATCGCTTGCACACTTCACGATGAATGTGGCTGAAGTTTACAGGGTAAGTTACATTACGGCATGCTTTCTATGTATGACGTTCTCAATATAATTCATAATCCCACGTTTATAATGAACAGCGCGTTATGGCACTGGACATGAATATACATTACAACAAATTCTGAGGTGTCCTTCAGCTACTGCTAGAAACACTCCTGTGGTGACCTAATGTCAGCGCTTCAGCCCTGCTGTACCGAACACTGCACAGATAACGTTACGCATCACTGACAAGCCCACATTTACCCCCCAAAAAATGTTCATGACCATTAGCTGTAACATCAATCTGTCAATGAACTAACATATACATCAGTAAACACATAGCATTCGTATCTCACTACGCTACCCTGCCAGTGCATACAAAGATAGATCAAAGTGACATTACGTTAACCAACCATTCAGAAACGTCCTGTTCGAGCCTTAATTGTCGAACTTTGTTGGGGCCGTCATCTTGTTCCGGGTCCACTCCGGTTCAGATTGATTTATACGGTGGCACAGATGTGTCCTCGGAGACTCCCGTTGCCATTCTTTCTCAAATATACCCTCAACTGTTGTCAAGGCAACACTCCACGTGTGTTGTCAAAACGCCCCACAGAACAGAGGGGCGGGGTGAGCAAAGCTCATTATCATTTAAAGGCACTGAAAACAGAGCTGTTTGTGACCAGGTAAAATGAGTGTTTTCTTTCAATACTAATGAGAATTTTTAATTGAAGTATATTGCAAACTTTTCATTTAGACACTAAAGAATCATATTAACTTGTACAAAAATGGCATTATATGACCCCTTTAAACATCACATCAAATAATTTAGCTTCACATTGTAGCCTGTGTGATTTTAGATTTGTGCTAATGTTTGTGCTAATGTTGAGAGAAGAACATTGCTGTAGTGTAACGGTGAATATGTGATGGATTCTGATGGTTTGGAAGCAGTTTAGATGTTTTTAGATACTTAGAAGCTGTTCCTCAGCTCCAGGTTTGTGGATTTTGGCACTCGTGTCATGAAGCAAAGTCTAACCAGACCTGGGATATTGGTGTAAACTAAAACCAAAACCCCCCAAAAAATGTCATTACTTCAAATAAAATAAACATTAGCTAAAATAAAATATTTAAAAAGTTTCAGCAGCATTTCTCATTTGATGTACTAAAACAACTACACCTAAAACTGAAGTGTTATATGGACATCATATCAATGATACTAAAACAACACTGAGTGATTTTCTCTTCTGGTAGAGCCATTCAGTCAGAGAGTTTATTATTATAAATATTATTATATGAATGATCATGTATTGAGTTCATCATCTGTTGCATTACCCGAGGCAGTGATGTTCTGCTGGTCAGATTGCTCTGTTCTTCATGGATTGTGAAATTGAGGGCACTCAAACGGTTATTGATCAGACTAATGGAGCTCAGAAACATCTCGCTCAGGCTTTAGACACACTGCAATAGCTTATAGGAGTTATGAGATAGAGGTAAAACTAATACACCAAAATATATTTAACTCTTTTCCTGCCATTGATGGATTTTTCCGGCTAGTTTCACTGTTGTACAGTAGGGGGCGCTGTTACACATCTTCTGAAAGAGGACAGAATCTCCTGATCAAAACAAGAAGCAGAAACAAGCGATAGAAGCATTGCTGACGCACATCTAAAATAACACAATCATTCACATTAAACATCGTATCAATCAAAACTGCCTAATGTTACTGGATGAGATGTCGACCCAGGACGAGCTCTAGGACTGTGAAGCTTTGGGGTGTTGATGGGCTCCATCTGTGTTTGATCATCGCTCTCAATCACATCCGGATGAAGCATTTTTGCTCAAAATGTTGCTTTATGAAACTTACCGATCATTAATGCTTTTTATTTTTTAGTTTGTTACCTGCTAATAAAATAAAGTGGCAAAAGCCCACAAAACCAGTGCATTTGAGATATATGAGTGTTGTGGCCCTTCATTGAGCACCTGTGAGGTGTCTGTTCACCCTCCATTAGATCTCTTGTTCAGGGTAAAGACTCGTGTGCCCCAGGAACTGAAGAGACAGGAGCTCTAGAAGAGTCTCTCTGCTCAACTTAAAAGCTTTTGGTTTATATATTTGTTCTCAGTCCTTGTGTTGATGTCTAACATGAGAAAGGGGATGAAGGATGGCAGCGTATCAAACGCAGGGCAGAACACTGCATGGCCTGGTCTGGGTGACGCTTCCAAGAATGAAGCGGTTTAGAGCCAATGATGTTGTTTTTCGCTCATTTTGCAGATGAAAACCTTATGTCCCGCAGACGTTCGGGTATGAAAGGTCTTTATGTGTCGAGAGAGGCTGTGTTAATGGACTGCAGGTCTCGGTCTCTTGCTCATCCAGACGTGTTGAAAGGTCCTCCTCCGTTCCTCTAATGTGCTTCTGTGTTTTGTTCCAGGTCCACACCAAGTTCCACTGCCGTCAGGCCCACGCTCCCGGAACGGACACGTCCTGCCTCGCCTTCTCCTACGACGGAGTAACTCTAGCGTCACGAGGAGGTTAGACCACCGGCCGTTTTAAGACGAGGACAGACTTTCTTATATATATATATATATATATATATATATATATATATATATATATATATATATATATATATATATATATATATATATATATATATATATATATATATATTTTTTTTTTTTTTTTTAAGCATACAGTTTGTGTGTGTAAATACAGAATTTAATTTAATTACTTTTTTATTTTTACATTATAATTTATTTATTTAATTGTTTAGAATAAAACATTTACTTTAAGTTAATTTGTTTTATTTATGTATTTTTAATAATATACATAATTTTTTAAAACATGAAACATTTTAAATGTTACAAATATGTTAAAAGTTAATTTTATTTCATTATTTTTAACAGGCTATATGTAAGAATTTTCATGCATTAGCCCTTAAAGACCAAGACAGCCCGCGGCTAAAAATAAACTATAGTACTAAAATGTTTAATAACTTTTAAACCGCTAATCTGTATGCTGTAAACTCCGTACAGAGGAGAATCTCCGCTTTTCAGAAGCATCACATTTCTTGTGATTGATCACTCAGAGGCTCTGTCGTCAGCGTGGACGCGTCATCAAAATCTGCAGCATTGATTCGTCAAGGAAACGCACGTGGGTTGTTCCCCTGAGCCAATCAGAAACTATTTCTGATCATTAGTCCCACCCCCCTGTGCCCAGATTCGCTGAAACTATCATCAACTCAACCAGTAAACAGTGTTTGGTCTTTTGAACCACCAATCACGTTTCTCTGAAAAATTAACGTGAAAGTGTGTGACTTTGCATGAAAATAAACAGAAATAAACGCATGCAGAGCACTCTCTCTCAGAGCACAGCTCACAAAAGCCAGTGTATTTCTCTATGTGGATGTAGTTTGTGTTTTACACCGTTTTTCCTCAGTTTGTATTTGATTATTTTATACACTCGCTATATTTTAATGCACGGTTTGTTTGCATTTGTTGTTCATGTTCAAATGATAATATATTTCTCTGAAGAACAATGTTTGCTTCAGTTTTCTGTTATTATATAACAATCTTTCTATTTACTTTACTCTCTGAACGTTTGTGGACACATCTACATCATCAGTAAATGAAATACACCTGTTTTCACTCAGAAATAATATTATAATAAATGGCTATAACTTGCGGAGGGATTGTTACATGTAGACAGAGCTTCATCTGGAAGTCTCAAACAACCACGTCTGACTTTCTGAAGGAAAAAATCCAAACTTCATGAAGTTCAGTTTGAGTTCACAGTAAAAACACCACATTTCTGCTGCCGTTTTTCTTAAAATTATATTAATTTAATCCATTCTCAGACTAAATAAATGTACAATTGGGACTCAAATGAGCTAGATGGAAACGTCATGTTCTCCTGTTGGCCATATGGCACTTGATGCTGACCGCTAGAATGGGTGGGAAAAACACAAAATTAGAGGCAAGTCAGGCGCCCCAGAAATATTCTAGGTCTTTAAGGGTTAATGGCTTTTTTTATTGCCAGTGTGTGAACGGCTTGTAATGAAACTTAAAGAACGAGACCTTCCCAGACTTCCTAGGTTGTCAATGAAAGCCTGTCGACTGATCTTTATGTGAAGGATTTTACCAAATCAAAAGCGTGTGACGTTTATATGCTTATACAATGTTCAGGATAAAGCCGAAAGATTCTGTACTGTCATGTCAAACTTTATCTCACATAGTCAGATCTATGTAGTCTATTGTCTCAAATATTCTTTATAATCACATTATCATAACCTCATCTGTCGACATGAATCTCAGAGCTGGTGCACACATAACCACACCACTATGATCAGATGCTTTCTGAGCCGATGTGTTTATTTTATTAATGAGAGGCGTTGAGATGTTCGTTAACATTATATCACTGCAAAGGCATTTTGGCCAACATGGTCAGATATACTGCTAGTTTGATATTATTCATTATTCATGATTTATCAAAATTATTCATACCATGAAATAAGATTTTATTCATGCCGCCCACCCCTATTCTGTCATGATAACTGAATATGTGGGTTTTAAATGCTAAAACATATTGAATATGTGAGACTATGCTCGACACAAACACAAAGCGTGATTGTATCCAGATAATGGAGGGCTTGTGTTTTCCGTGACCTCTGACCGTGGCGTGGAAATGACCCGTGTGTGTAGGGAATCACACTTTGAAAAGCGTTAGTCAGCACGCGTGTGGAGATCCCATCAGAGTCACGTATGAGCGAGTCACGCTGCCGTCACCTCCGGTTCTCTGGCTCACGCCGCCGGACAATCATGCTGATTGAGCCGAGAGCAGAAGGAAAGCACCGTCTGACATCACGGGTCATCTGATATGTGCTTTTCTGACCCTTGTTTTGTCTGTGTGTGTTTTCAGGAGACGACACGCTGAAGACGTGGGACATTCGCAGCTTCAGGAAGCCTCTCGGTGTGGTTTCTGGATTGACCTCCTACTTTCCCATGTAAATGGAAACTTCCATAAACAGATGCAACTCTTACACCCTGAACACAAACACAAATAATGTTATTCATATGAAGGGTTTACATATTGCATGCTCTGACATCAGTCTGACCGATCTCTCAACATTGAGAAAATTATCATTTATTTATATATATGATATATTACGATTAATTTTTATTAATTTAATATTTAATTTTTTTTAAATACACTCACCTAAAGGATTATTAGGAACACCCGTTCAATTTCTCATTAATGCAATTATCTAATCAACCAATCACATGGCAGTTGCTTCAATGCATTTAGGGGTGTGGTCCTGGTCAAGACAATCTCCTGAACTCCAAACTGAATGTCAGAATGGGAAAGAAAGGTGATTTAAGCAATTTTGAGCGTGGCATGGTTGTTGGTGCCAGACGGGCCGGTCTGAGTATTTCACAATCTGCTCAGTTACTGGGATTTTCACACACAACCATTTCTAGGGTTTACAAAGAATGGTGTGAAAAGGAAAAACATCCAGTATGCGGCAGTCCTGTGGGGCGAAAATGCCTTGTTGATGCTAGAGGTCAGAGGAGAATGGGCCGACTGATTCAAGCTGATAGAAGAGCAACTTTGACTGAAATAACCACTGCTTACAACCGAGGTATGCAGCAAAGCATTTGTGAAGCCACAACACGCACAACCTTGAGGCGGATGGGCTACAACAGCAGAAGACCCCACCGGGCACACTCATCTCCACTACAAATAGGAAAAAAAGAGGCTACAATTTGCACAAGCTCACCAAAATTGGACAGTTGAAGACTGGAAAAATGTTGCCTGGTCTGATGAGTCTCGATTTCTGTTGAGACATTCAGATGGTAGAGTCAGAATTTGGCGTAAACAGAATGAGAACATGGATCCATCATGCCTTGTTACCACTGTGCAGGCTGGTGGTGGTGGTGTAATGGTGTGGGGGATGTTTTCTTGGCACACTTTAGGCCCCTTAGTGCCAATTGGGCATCGTTTAAATGCCACGGCCTACCTGAGCATTGTTTCTGACCATGTCCATCCCTTTATGACCACCATGTACCCATTCTCTGATGGCTACTGAGTACACATGAGTTGTGTGTAAATGGTGTTTTCTTGCAGTATTGTTTCAGTAAGTATGAGTAAGTAAATCGAGTTCCCACAGTCCTGAACAATTCAGGGAGAATATTTCCAGGCCTGGAGAATATTTTTTTTATATTTACATTTACATTTATGCATTTGGCAGATGCAACTTACATTGCACTCAAGGTACACATTTTTATATTTTGTCAGTTCTTGCTTTCCCTGGGAATCAAACCCATGACCTTGGCGTTGCTAGCGCCATGCTCTTATTGTTTGAGCTACAGGAAAGCTGTTTTTGGGTTATGGTCAGTTTTTACTTTTTGAGTTCAGTCTTTGTAAAATCATGTCACTTCATCGGAAAGGGCTGGAAAAGTCATGGAGTTAGAAAGTGTTGTTATAGTATTATTATAGCCAAGATTTTGAATTGGCTTTTATTTTTATAATTTCAGTTAAAGTTTTTGTGATTTTAGCACTTAAACATACTCAAACATACAAGTTTTCATCTAATATTTATATTTCTGCCTTTTTTCAACGATTTAAAATAATTTTGAGTAGTTCTGATAAGAGTAAGCCTAATGTTAGAGCTCGGTTATTGATGAAAACAGCTGATTATGACGGCATTATGATTGTGAAGTGTTTTCGGATCAGGACGGACTGCTGCTTCAGCCCGGATGATAAGCTGCTGCTGACGGGAACCTCGGTCAGGAAGGACGAAGGCAACGGGAAGCTGCTGTTCTTTGAGCGGGAATCTCTTCAGAAGGTGTATGAGATCGAAGTGGCCAATGCGGTAGGTTATTCTCATGCGCAGTTATGAGTTATGTAGTGCTGAGTCTGTACTTGTAATGTTTCCAGATCACAAAATATGATTTGAGTGCGATGACTTGATTTACTCTTGACTGAACGGAAACTGAGCAGATGTGAAGATCAGGCAAACACACACTTACCTAATATAATATAGATTATATATATATACATATTAATACTAGTAGTTTTATTATTGCAGGCTTTATTTTATACATTTATTTTCATCTACATTATCATTATAATTGTATTATTACTATTATATTATTAATTCATTGTTGCAGTTTAATGAATATATCAATATAATTTTATACAATCGATTATGTTATTAATTTAAATTTTGAATTAGCTTTTATTTTTATTTTATTTTATTTTCAGGTTGTTTTAGTAATTTTTTGATGTGCTTTTAATTTTTATTAGTTTTTTATTTGTATTTAGTTTTAATTTATTTTATAAAATTATTTCATATAAATTTTATTTATATTTATTATTATTAAGGTAATTTTAAAGCATTTTAATCATTTATTTTATAGAATATATATATATATATATATATATATATATATATATATATATATATATATATATATATATATATATATATATATATATATATATATAATTATGAAAATAAAAGTATTATTTTAATTATTATTTTTATTTATATATATAAAATAATTAAAGAAAATATAATATTCCACTGAATAATAATAAATTATATGCATATACATAAACATGCATACATACAACATTAATATATATATATATATATATGTAATTCAATTGAATATTATATTTTCTATTTTATTATTATTTTACATATTCTAATATATTATACATATTTTTATTTTTATTATTATTTCATTATTGCAAATATATATACTTTTTATTTTAATAAATATTTGTATTATTATAATTATAATCTGCTATATTTATTATTTGACTTGATTTCCCGGTGTGCATGTCCTGGCATCTCTGGTGCCGCTTATTTACACTTTACAGTATCCAGAACAGAGAGAAACCGACACGTCCCAATGAAGCCATTTTCTGTAGTTGTCTGGAAGACTGCTGTCTTGAATTACTTGATAAATTGTGTCGTCAGATTACCAGTGCAAGTGCAGGCAGGAAAGAAACTTTCCGCCTGTCTGTCCCTTTGGAAGCAAAGGGAAGGTTGTCTTCCTCCATCCATTTGCTGGAGTGACACACTGCGGCAGGGTGACCTCGACAGGTTGATCTGAAGCGAGAGAAAGCTCTTGTGAGGTCAGAGCGGATGGCGAGACGGCTCTCTCATCTGACTGACGTTGAGTGGGTTTCTCCGTCCCAGCGCTCCGCGTTGCTCCGTCTCCAGTCATAACACCGTAAGGCTAATGGACTCCACCCCAGGTTGCTTCAGGTCTTAAAGCTGACAGGATGGCATAAAGCAGATGTTGACGTCTCACTCACTCAGCTCACAGAATCAGAGACATTCATCTTATATAGTGTGTGTAATCATTACAGACGTTTCCCAAACCCTTCTTCTGATTAATGCTGCTCGCTACTCTACACCAGAAGAAGAAAATTAAGTTTTGAATTCGTGTTGAATCAATTTTTGTTGAGCATTTTGATATTATTATGTAATCCGTTTTTAGAGTTTGGCACAAATAATCAGCATCCATCATTCCTATTCTCTCACATACTGCTAAATGTCTCACATCAGGCTTTACAGAACAATAACATCACCTAACATATCTGGCATATTCTGGTATCTGGCACCAGCAGGTCCTTTAAGTCCTGTAAGTTGTGAGGTGGGGCCTCCATGGATCGGACTTGTTTGTTCAGCACATCCCACAGATGCTCGATTGGATTGAGATCTGGGGAATTTGGAGGCCGAGTCAACACCTCAAACTCGTGGTTGTGCTCCTCAAACCATTCCTGAAGCATTTGTGCTTTGTGTCAGGAGCATTATCCTGCTGGAAGAGCCACAGCCACCAGGGAATACCGTTTCCATGAAAGGGTGTACATGGTCTCAACAATGCTTAGGTAGGTGGTACGTGTCAAAGTAACATCCACATGGATGGCAGGACCCAAGGTTTCCCAGCAGAACATTGCCCAAAGCATCACACTGCCTCCGCCGGCTCGCCTTCTTCCCATAGTGCATCCTGGTGCCATGTGTTCCCCAGGGAAGCCACGCACACGCACCCGACCATCCACGTGATGTAAAAGAAACCATGATCCATCAGACCAGGCCACCTTCTTCCATTGCTCCGTGGTCCAGTTCTGATACTCAAAATGCTTGCCCATTTTTCCTGCTTCTAACACATCAACTTTGAGGACAAAATGTTCACTTGCTGCCTAATATATCCCACCCACTAACAGGAGCCGTGATTAAGAGATCATCAGTGTTACTCACTTCACCTGTCAGTGGTCATAATGTTATGCCTGATCTGTGTGTGTGTGTGTGTGTGTGTGTATATATATATATTATTATGTATCATATAAATAATCATATAAATTTTTTATGAGACATTAGGCAGTATGTGCAAGCTACTTTTTTCCATACGAGGACAACAAACGCTTATTTATTCTGCCAAACTCTATCAAATCCCCATCATTGGTGTCCGGCTCCAGTAGAATGACACTGGCAGCAGTGGACGACGGCTCTCGTTGGGTGTAAATACCTTTGGACCGTCCAGAGGACTAGAGTTATTTATAGCTGACCTGGCGAGCGAGCTGTTTACGGTGTTTATCCAGCACGTCTCTCCGCAAGACGACTGAAGAATTTAAGTGCTGTCTTTATGAAGTGGTCCTGTGACAGGAAGAGCCACCAATCATGCGAGTGTAAACACTGGACGTAACCCCGCTGCGGGGTCGCGCTCTGGACGCCGTTCCAGGCTGGAAAGAGTAAATACTCCAGGGGTGGTTCTCGGCTTCGCTGACTTTTTCACAAGGTGCAAAAACCAGGTGAGACATCTGCGTCCTGCAGGAAGCCCTCTGGTCCGTGTGCGTGGGACGTTTGGAATGCAGCTCGATGCCCGAAAGCTGAAACAACCATGATACGTGATGTAGTGTTTATTTAAGTGTGGTACCGTATCTCAGCTCGGGACCGTTTTTACAGGCTTCTGGACTGGCACAGAAAGACTCTATAAACTTTGAGCTCGACGCAGGTTAATGTGAATGCTAATGTTAGGGCAGATTCCAGGAGTTTTAGCCGGTTTTAACGCCTCCGCAGGTGTATTCTGATTTCAGTCCGTTTCATTTCACATCTTCTCCCAAGTCGGAAAACCCCTTTCACTCCAGCATAACGAAAGTATTGGTGTGTCTCCTGCCACGAGCTCATCCTGTCCTGTAAACAGCTTGTTTTGTTTAGAAAAGATGGAAGATTGAATAAGTTGCTGAAATGCTGCTTCAGTCTTTGCCATAACCGCAGTAAATGTGCTGAAGAAAGACCTGATTCACTAATAATTCATCATCATTATTATTATTACATGCACTTTATATCTATTTATTTTATAAATAGTGTATATTATTAATTATTGCAAATTAATGTTATAATTCTATTTTACATTTACATTTATGTATTTTATTACCATTATCATTACATTATTTAATATATATTTTATGCTTGTAATTTATAATAATTTAATTATTGCAAATTAATATATTTGATTTTTCAATTATATTTTGTATTTTATATCTAATTTATTATTATTAATAATAATAATAATCATCATCATCCTCTTTGCAAATTTGTATATTAACTTATTTTAGGTTTTTTTTTTATATTATTAAATTATTATTATTATTATTATTATTATTATTATTATTATTATTTTTAATTTATTGTAATAAATTATGTAATTATTATTTTTTTATATTATTTCTTTATTGCAAAGTAATATGCTATAATTTAATTTTATTATTAGTGTTGTATTATTACATGTATTTTATTTTATTATTATCATAGAAAATTTGTTATAATTTTATTTAGATTATTTATTAAATATATAATATCCATTATCTATTTATGTGTTTAATTTATTATAATTTAATTTTTTAAAATGTATATATTATAATTTTTATTTTTATTATTTATTTAATGTATATTATATATTATATATCTATTAGTATTAGTATTAATTAATAATCATTGCAAATTTGTATATTAACTTGTTTTAGTTTTGTTACATTATAAATTATTATTATTAATAAATTATTTAATTTGTTGCGATAAATTATATGTAATTTATTATTATTATTTTTAATAATATTATTTATTTATTGCAAAGTAATATGCTATCATTTAGATGTTGTTATTATATTATAATTATTATTATTATTATTATTATTATTATTATTAGTATGTATTTTTATTATTATTATTTTTTTATTGCAAATTAATGTTATAATTTATTTCAGTTATTTATTATATATGTAATATACATTATGTTTGTAATTTATTATAATTTAATTTTTGCAAATTAATATATTAGATTTTTTTAAATGACATGTATCTAATTTATTTGTATTAGTATTAATTTATTGCAAATTATTATATTTAATCTTTTTATTTTATGTATGTAATGTATTATATATCTATTATTATTATTATTATTATTTAAATATTGCAAATAAATATAACTTATTTTATATTGTTTATTTTATGTATATCTAATTATTATTATTCAATTATTTATTTTATGTTAATTATATGTAATGTATTACTATTATCTTTATTAAGCAAAGAAAATAATTAGTATTTTATTTATTATATAGTATGTAATTATTAATATTTTTATGTGACATGAAAGCGTCCTAATGTCTTCTGGGTACGTCGTCCATATTTGTTCCACTTTGGCTCATCCTGTCCTGTAAACAGCTTGTTTTGTTTAGAAAAGATGGAAGATTGAATAAGTTGCTGAAATGCTGTTTCAGTCTTTGCCATAACCGCAGTAAATGTGCTGAAGAAAGACCTGATTCACTCACATCGCCGTTATTATCATTCCTCTCCGTGCTAGCAGAAACATTTGAGCTGCATGTAAATACTTAGCATTTTGAGTGTTTGTTTCACTGGCACATGAGGGACTCTGGAGGCAAGCGGGACAGCAGTGGGAGCCGTTGATGCATGTTTGGGCCGATATGTATATCACTATATTTAGCCGTTCTCTGAATTCCCATGTGCTGCTTTTCCTGATTGTTTGCTTTCCTTATCCAGGGTCTCTGTGTGGCATATGTTGATGAACATACCTGTGGATGGCATGAACTACTGTACTCCGCAGATATACAGATGTGCACGGTCAAAAGCCGTCCACACACGATATCCGCAGATTACGTTTGTGTTCCGCCAAAAAAAGGCTCAGCTGGAAGCACGTTTCAGATCTGCGGCAAATCTTCCAGATCTTTTCTAAATAATCAATTACTCGGCCACATGCCCACGGAGACGGATTAACCCTGTACATCCTGTTAAGTCAATAAGGGCCGTGGAGACCCCTGCTACGGGACGGGGAAGGGGCTAAAGCCGTATTCTAGGTCAGGCAGGCTTAACTGCAGGCAGAAAGGAAGGCCGGCCGGCGCGGGGTTGGAGCTGAACAGCTGGAGGTTAAGCAGATTTCACCCAAATGCCTCTGCAGGTCCTGATCTGCACAGGGAATGAACCACGTCGACCGCAGGATCTGTTCAGATAGAGGACGGTCTGGGACTAAGTGTGAGGGTTTTATAATGCTCCTCCTGTGCTGTTAACTCATGTCAAGAGATCATCTATCCATCCATCCGTCCCTATCCTATCCTATCCAATCCCTCCTATCCACCCATCCCATCCTATCCTATCCCTTCCATCTATCATCTGTCCCATCCTATCCCATCCCCTCCTATCCCATCCCATCCTATACCTCCCATCTATCCATCCCTATCCTATCCCTCCCATCTATCATCTGTCCCATCCTATCCCATCCCCTCCTATCCCATCCCATCCTATACCTCCCATCTATCCATCCCATCCCTATCCTATCCCTCCCATCTATCCATCCATCCTATCCATACACCCATCTCATCATATCATCCCTCCCTCCATCCATCCCATCATCCATCCATCCATCCCATCATCCATCCATCCATCCATCCATCCATCATCCGATCCTATACCTCCCATCCATCCATCCATCCATCCATCCATCCATCCATCCATCCATCTACCCATCCCATCCCATCCCATCATATCCATCTCATCCATCATATCATCCAATCCTATCCCTCCTATCATCCACCCATCCATCCATCCATCCATCCATCTACCCATCCCATCATATCAATCTCATCCAACATATCCATCTATCTATCCATCCCTCCATCCCTCTCCCTGTACAGCTTCATTATTTACTCATTTTATTCCAAACCTGTTTTGTTTTACCTTAATTTTTATTTTAATGTAGTTTTACCTTTTATTTATTTGTTTGTGGTACTTTCATCCATTTCTTTTCAATACCGCATGCTTGTATGACCAAAAAGGGCAAAAACACCATGCAAAGACCATAGAAGTAGTCCGTATGACTTCCGTATGCACTATATTGTTGTGTTATAGATTGGTTCACTTCATATTTAAAAGATAGGATCTTTTCTTTGGATATTGGCCATTATTCTTCATCTCATGTATCAGGTTTGTATGGGGTTCCACAGGGCTCAGTGCTGGGTCCAATTTTATTTTCATTACATAGCTTCCTTTGTATGCCATCTTTAGGAAGGATAATATTTCATAACCACTGTTGTGCAGATGTCACTCAGTGTTACTTTCCCTTACATCCAAAGCATGTTTCTAGTTTACAGTGTTTATTTGATTGTTTGAGGGACGTCAACCATTGGATGTCAGCCAATTTCCTTCAGTTAAACAATGCAAAGACAGACATCTTAGTTTTGGCCCCTCTGCTTCCACAGAGATGGTTGTCAGTAAATTAGGACCTTTATCTGGTAACCTTCATACACATGCTGGAAATGTAGGTGTTGGAAATCAATGCTGTGGTCAGAAGTTGCTTCTGTCAACTCAAGAATATAGCCGCAATGAAGTCATTCTTATCATCCAAAGATCTGGAGTCTGTAATGCATGTTTTCATCTCGTCTTGTAATGTATTATACTTGGGTGTCTCACAGTCTTTACTGTCATGTCTCCAGCTTGTCTAAAGTGCTGCCGCTAGACTTTTGACTGGAACAAAGAGAAGGGAACAAATTTTGCCAGTGCTGGTCTCTCTCCACTGGCTTCCAGTCAAATATCGTATCCAGTTTATAGCATTGTTGTTTGTTTATAAAGGCCTCCACGGTTTGGCTCCTCCATATATCTCTGATCTCCTTTTATTTCGTCATACATCCAGACATCTCCGATCAACCAATAGTCTACGGTTGATTGTTTTCAGGGGATCGTGCCTTTTCAGTGGCTCCACAGCTGTGGAATAATCTGCCACTTTACATTAAATCTGCATCATCATATGATGATTTTAAATCCCTTCTTAAAACTCATCTGTTTATTACTGCATATAGTCATAAGTAGGTGCAGTGGGATACTTTGTGCATTGCATGTGATTATGTGCTGTGTCCTAGTTTTAATATTATTTGCTTTAACTTTGCAGCACTTTGGCCAACATCTGTTGTTTTTAGATGTGCTTTATAAATAAATCTGATATTCAGTATATTCACAGAATTTATATGATGCTTTGTGTGAGGAACAGACCCAATTTTAAGTCGTTATAACTGACATTCTTCCTCTATAGTTTTCAATTAGGGTGCAAATGAGATTTGAGAGCATAATATTTAAACATTTTATTTATTTATTTCATATAATATTTTACATAGAAGATATTATTATTAGGGGCCAAGCACTGAATCGTTGGCGTTCTTGTTATTCTTCCGCTCTTGAGTCTATGCCAGCCCATAGAACCGTTTACGGGAAAGTTATAAAATTTGGCACACTGATGGAGGACTGTCTGAACTGTCACCAGAGCAAATTTGGAGTCTCTAACTCAATCCCTCTAGCGCCACCAACTGTCCAAATTTTCATGTATGTTTGTGCTAATAACTTTTGAACCGTAATAATTTTTTCCTCTGATTCCATGGCTCAAGATGATTTTCCTCCTAGACTAGGTTTATCCGATTTGCATGAAAATGTAACCAGATCATCTTCAGACAATGCTGACAAAAATGTGTGGAATTCAAGTTGATTCATCAAAGAGATTTTGAATAACCCGCAAACGAATTTTACGTAAACGCTTGCAAAAATAGACATAAGGCTGTATCTCCGCAGCGCTTTATCGTATTCTGCCCAAACTTGGTACGGATCATCACAAGCATGACCTGAGGCTTCATTCTGTATTTCGGCGGTGCGTCACCTTCTGCTCTGGAGATACGAAAAATGGCTATTTTTGCTTATAACTTATGAACGGGTTGCCCAAAAAGCGGTCTCGTTAGATTTCATGTTGAGTTGAATGTTATCCAAATTTTCCATATCAGCCATTTTGGACATTGGCCATCTTGAATTTTGTAATAAAATTACGTATTTCATGAACGCATTAGTGCATCGTTACGAAACTAGGTATGGGTCATTGTCACGATGCCCTAAAAGAGCCCGAGAAGTTTTGCACCAGTTTACAAGGTTATAACTTTGTTTGTGGCTGACTTATTGACGTATTGCTGAATCCTTGTTGAGTCCAACGATACCAAACATGCTAGGTTTCGCCCTATGGTTAGTGCAATATGGGGATTTAGTGCTTAAATAACTTTTGCGTACATCTTTGAAACCGTTAGTCAGATCAAGATGAAACCACTGTAGGAAAATTATTTTTTAATTTCTCATAATTAAAAATGTCTATAACTCCTAAACATCTAAACGAAATGACACGCTTATGTATGGGGGCACTCTAAGGACACACAAAAAGTGGTGGGACTGCGCCACTTGGTGGCACTATATTTAAACAAAACATTAAATTGGCTCTATACTACTCTATACATGTCTCCAAATGTCTTTACTCATTTTTGCAGTTGGTCTGCTGCTAGCTTCCTTGTTTGCTTCTGTTGTGCTTGGCCCCGATAATTGCAGCTTGCAGCTATATTTATTATTATTATTTCCTATTTCCTATTTTTCCTTTTTATTAATATAATATTATAATTTTATTTTAATTATAATTTATATATAATACTTTTAATTAATTATTAATCTGTTATATTTATGTATTTGTTTGGGTTGTATTTTCTCCTGTCACAAGCAAGATCATAATAGGCTTTTTTGGTGTTTTGATAACTTTAATGAACTGATAGAAATGTGCTGCATGAAGACGTTTCCCCAGGATGTGATTCCAGGTATTCATGAGTCTGTTCCTCCATGTCACACACACACAAACATGCCCACAAATCCTCACACATGCCCCTGGCAGCGGCCCATTTGTCACAGGCCGTCTTTGAGATCCAGGCCTCTTCCTGACCGCCAAATATAGTCAACTGGAGATGAGCTGGACGGCGAGAGATATCAGACGTCGCCCTCACACTGCCATCGGTTTATGTTCGCTTCCTGTTCAAATAATGAATTCTCTTGCTTGTTCTTTCATCTGGTGTTATTTCAGAGCGTCGTCCGCTGTCTTTGGCATCCCAAGCTGAATCAGATCATGGTTGGAATGGGGAACGGTCTGGCGAAGGTCTACTACGACCCAGTCAAGAGTCAGAGGTGCGGTTGGTTTGGGTGTCCGTCTCCGTCACACCTCACACTTTTCCCTGTTTGTTCAGTAACGATTCCAGCCAGATTTGGGCTGATTGAACCGGCTGATTAAAGTGAGGAAACTCAACGGAATGACTCATTGAGTCTCGTTCATGACTCCATTAGTGTGGGCAAAATCAATCGTCTGCACGCGTAGAACAAAGTCACATCCTGTTGTCAAACACAAGGCAAATTGTCCAAGACAAAATTAGACACAAAGCGCTTTTGTTTTCAAACCCTTTTATGTAATGTGTATCTTTTTATAAGTAGTTCATTTTATTCACAGAATAGCAATTTCAGCCTGATTGAATAATTTAGAGCTTGACATAACTAGAATATGAATGGTAATATATAAAAAAATAATTTATTAACTAGAATATTTATATTTATTATAGATCTTCCCATGATATTTTAAGATGTTTATTAATTTCCATGACATTTCCAGGTCAAGAAATCAAACTTTTAAAATTCCTTCATATATCAAGGTTTTCCAAGACTCTGAGAAGTCTATATAATTATATAACATTATTTATTTTGTGGTATTTCCATGCATTTTTTTAATACTTTAATTAAAATCTATCAGTTTGTATCTTGATTTGTAGTTGTTCTAAAGCAGGGGTGTCCAATCCTGATCCCGGAGGGCCACTGTCCTGCAAAGTTTAGCCCCAGCCCAAATTAAACACCTGAACCAGCTAATCAGAGGCTGAATCTGAAATCGCCCCCTAAACCCTCAATCACTAGTCCCTACTTTAGTCCACTAATACAGTTCCCTTGAAGGAGTGAATGAAAACGAGCAAGTGAATTCTGACAGCAGTTGTGTGTACATCGGCTGTAGACTCATTATTGCGGTGCATTGTGGGATTGAATGAGTGCACTCAGTAACATCCACTATGGTTTCAGACACCACTACAAATGGCTGTCCCCTCAAATAATGCCCTATTTAAGGGTATAGGGAGAAATTTCGGATTCATACTAAGGATGTGTTGGGGCAAGTTGGAGCTAAACTCTGCAGGGCAGTGGCTCTCCAGGGCCGAGTTTGGACACCCCTGCTCTAAAGCATGTGTTCTTTTATTTGAAGCCGTGTGTTTAGGCTGTTTCAGAAGCTAATATCCTGTTTTCTGTGTTCTTCAGAGGTGCCATGTTGTGTGTGGTAAAGAGCAAGAGGAAGGAGAAACACGCCGAGACGCTGACACAAGACTACATCATCACCCGTGAGTATATGACGAGATGTGCCCAAATTAATGAATGCATATATTGTCATATACGTGTCAGAGCCGTGGCTCAGCAGTTAACACACTCATCTCCACATCACTTCCTGTCCTCTACTGTCAATATGTGCAAAACAGGTCATTTTGTTTAAATTTAGGATTTTGAGAAATAGTTTTTCAGCACTATTTGTACAGTATGTGACTAATCAGATATACACTACTCATACCTTTTTATATAATTTAATACTTTTATTCAGCAAAGATGCATTAAATTGATCAAAAGTGACAGTAAAGACATTTATTTTAATGTTAAAGTTATGAAAGATTTCCTTTTCAAATAAATGCTGTTCTTTTGAATTTTCTATTCATAAAATCTATGACCGTTTCCACAAAAACTATCACAAATGGCAATTTCATATATATATATATATATATATACTATATTGCCAAAAGTTTTGCGACGCCTGCCTTTACATGCACATGAACTTTAATGGCATCCCATTCTTATTCCATAGGGTTTAATATGGAGTATAAGAGCTTCAACTCTTCTGGGAAAGTTTGGGAGTGTGTTTATGGGAATTTTTGACCATTCTTCTAGAAGCGCATTTGTGAGGTCAGGCACTGATGTTGGACGAGAAGGCCTGGCTCGCAGTCTCCGCTCTAATTCATCCCAAAGGTGTTCTATCGGGATGAGGTCAGGACTCTGTGCAGGCCAGTCAAGTTCCTCCACACCAAACTCGCTCATCCATGTCTTTATGGACCGACACTTTGTGCACTGGAGCGCAGTCATGTTGGGACAGGAAGGGGCCGTCCCCAAACTGTTCCCACAAAGTTGAGAGCATGAAATTGTCCAAAATGTCTTGGTCTGCTGAAGCATTAAGAGTTCCTTTCACTGGAACTAAGGGACCAAGCCCAACCCCTGAAAAACAACCCCACCCCATAATCCCCCCTCCACCAAACTTTACACTTGGCACAATGCAGTCAGGCAAGTCCCGTTCTCCTGGCCACCGCCAAACCCAGATCATCCATGGGATTGTCAGACAGAGAAGCGTGATTGGTGACTCCAGAGAACACGTCTCCACTGCTCTAGAGTCCAG
This sequence comes from Paracanthobrama guichenoti, assembly GCA_018749465.1. Lineage (NCBI taxonomy): Eukaryota > Metazoa > Chordata > Actinopteri > Cypriniformes > Gobionidae > Paracanthobrama > Paracanthobrama guichenoti. The sequence continues at coordinate 30,495,455 of CM031952.1, forward strand.
TGGCGGCGTGCTTTACTCCACTGCATCCCACGCTTTGCATTGCACTTGGTGATGTAAGGCTTGGATGAGCTGCTCGGCCATGGAAACCCATTCCATGAAGCTCTCTCTGCACTGTTCTTGAGCTCATCTGAAGGCCACAGAAGTTTGGAGGTCTGGAGCTATTGACTCTGCAGAAAGTTGGTGACTTCTGCGCACTGTGACCCTCAGCATGCGCTGACCCCGCTCTGTGATTTTACATGGCCTACCACTTCGTGGCTGAGTTGATGTTGTTCCCAATTGCTTCCACTTTGTTATAATCCCACTAACAGTTGAGCGTGGAATATTTAGTAGTGAGGAAATTTCAGGAATGGACTTATTGCACAGGTGGCAACCTATCACGGTACCACGCTTGAGTTCACTGAGCTCCTGAGAGCGACCCATTCTTTCACAAATGTGTGTAGAAGCGTCTGCATGCCTAGTGCTTGATTTATACACCTGTGGCCATGAAGGGATTGAACACCTGAACTCAGGGATTTGGAGGGGCGGCCCAATACTTATGGCAATATAGTTGTGTATATATATTTATAAATAAAATGTATTATTATTATTGTAAGGCTGTTAGTAAAGCAAAAAACATTCAGCTTATATAATTAGTAATGATAGATTTACTATTAAACCTTTGCTGTTAGACGTTTGGACACTGCTGTATGTACACAGACACACAAGCATTAGCGGCAGATGATAATATTGCCCCGTCCTGCCCTGATAGGTGATATCCTACATTCAGACCTGCCACAGACCCATTAACCAGGCTGTGTGTGTGTGTGTTTGCACGGAGTGAGTGCTTTCCATCGGATTGCCCCGCGTCGAGGCTCACCCGAGGGGCACAATGCCATTAGCGCGCAACACTCCAGCAGCCACGCGTGTGCCACGAGAGCGTCAGTCACGCCAGCGCGTGATCACGACCCGTGAACTTAAAGACCCTTCAAAACTCACACACCATAACAGTGCCGTATTGCTCAGGAAATAGCGATGGAAAATTTGAGGTGACGTGAAACAGGATGATGGGCCATTGAGGAAAAAAACGGACATGTGTCACCGGTAACCTTTTTGCTTAATGTAGCGTGTGCGTGGGTGGAATCAGCTCAGTCCTGAATGGAAAATCGCTCCATCTTTCCTACGTCTCCCTGTGACCCTGGAGTAAAACACACACACATGACCATCACACACACACATCCAGCCATTTATTTTGGTTGTGTTTGGCAAACTGTGAAATGTGGGCGACTTAATCAAAAGTAAATAAATCATAGTGTTGCTATGGCGCATCTGGAGAGCGTAGTATTTCCTGAGGTTTGTGTGCTGTAGCTGGTGTTGTTCATGTCATGTGATTCCTGTGTGTTTCTCGCAGCTCACGCTCTGCCCATGTTCCGCGAGGCTCGTCAGCGCAGCACCAGGAAGCAGCTGGAGAAGGACCGACTGGACCCTCTCAAATCCCACAAACCCGAGCCGCCCGTCTCCGGTCCAGGTGAGGAAAAATTCCTGAAGCTCAGACTCTCGTTTGTAAAGCATTAAACACACACATCCCTCATTCTTTAGACTGAGAACTTCTGCACGTGTTGGATATAAACGTGTTCTGACAATCAGTTCATTTAAACAAAATTCTTAATCATGTCCCATATTTTCCGTGCAAAATGGTTGACTATTAAAAAAAATTAACATTCCTTAAAATTGTGGCCAGGAATCCAGGAAGGGACATTGTTTAAATCATGCAGGAATGACTGAAAATAAATGATAAAAATATTTTCCTTTATTTGTTATATTTTTTTAATCTAATTAAAGTTTTTTTAATATATTATATTTATATATATATATATATATATATATATATATATATATATATATATATATATATATATATATATATATATATATAATGATTAATTAAATATTTTGTATTATATTTTATTATATTAATTTATTTGATATATTATATTTTTATTATTTTATATATTTTTTTATTTTATTGTATTTTATTATATTTATTAAATTATATTATATTTTTTATTATATTAATTATATATTTTATAATATTATATTATATGAATTATACTATAATCAATAACTGCAAACCAAAATTAGGTTAAACTAGTATTAAACTAGTAAACTAAAACATTTTATGTAATAAATAATATATAAAATGTTTAATTTATATTTAAATGTTATATATATATATATATATATATATTATACAAAAAAATACATACATTAAAAAAAGTATATTAAATAAAACAAATGTCTAAATATATTTATTATATATATTTAGTACATTTTTGTTGGTAAAAAAGACACAATTACCCAAATCAAGTTTTAAACTTGCTACATCCCAATTTTCAGTACCAGTGTTTACCAACTTTAAACGAATAATAAACAAAAATAAACTGAAATGAAATTGCTATTGTAATATTATAATCCATCCTGAGCTGGACATATGGAGTCTTCTGAGGTTTAGCTTATGTTTTCATTGATCATTTGTTCAGAAATGTAACTTTTCAACTTTATATTATTAAGCTCTATTTTGCACAGTGCCCAAATGAGCGGCACATACATTTGGCAGTTTTTAGTCGTCCAACAAGCAGCCGGAGTGAGTCTGAGTCTCAGTGCCAAGATGTTCCACCGTGGCAGGCTTCGGCAGGGCTTTGAGACACTGGCTTGAGTAAACACTCCTCTAGATTACATTAAAGTCTTGGCAGAGGGTCAGCTGTGGCCGTCTGGGCTCCTTCGGTCCCATTCTGCAGAGCAGGATATCTCAGAAACTCTCCGATCGGTTGAGCCGCCCCGTCTCAGCACCTCTCATGTTTAATCACAACGTAAATACACTTTCCCTGCATGGAGGAGGCTGTTTTGCTTAAAGACTCCTGTTCTGCTTTTTTCCATGTTCGTCTGTCTTTAGTGCGCGATGTCGCTCCAGTGGGAGTTCTTCTCTATCTCAGTGTCAGTGTTTCTGAACTCCCTGAAAGCCTCCATTGTAGTCTTGAGGTTTTTTTTCCCGGGAATAAACACGTCACAATATTCCTCATTTAAATAATTAATGCGCAGAATAAAGGGGCGGGGCCTGATTGAGTTAGTTAGTAGTGTGTTGAAACTGCCGGTTATGGTAAGGGGCGGGACATTTGCTGTTCCAGCCGACCAATCAGAGCACAGGGGGCTTCATAGAGACAGGAACTAAACAGAGCGTTACTGACAGACTGGGAAAAGAGGAGCTGCAACAATGGAGAATATGGGGAAATAATCAACATTCAAGCAGGAAAACCTGCTCTAGTAGAGCCAGAAACAACATCAAGACTTTGTAAAAGGGCAGAATAGCTCATCTTTAACATCACATGTGTTTTCTGTAGCTGAATGATGGATTTGTTGTTGTATTTTTTCGGCTCTGATCTTTGCTTTTGTCCTCGAGCAGGTCGGGGTGGTCGTGTGGCTGCGCACGGCAGCACGCTGTCCTCCTTCATCGTGAAAAACATCGCCCTGGACAAAACTGATGACAGCAACCCACGAGAGGCCATCCTGCGTCACGCCAAAGAAGCCGCAGAGAACCCTTACTGGGTCGCCCCGGCCTATAAAAAGTAAGACATAGACCAGAGCAGAGAATGTTAGCTTCATCTGACAGAAACACCAGCACTGTTCTTCCCAAGTGAGCTGCAGACGTCAGCATTTCCTGCACCAAGACAAACAGTGTGTATAGATCAGTGTATAAGGTTATCTATAAGTGTGCTCCTAAACAATGACAAAATTCACATTTAGAAGATATAAGCGTTCAAAACTTAGTCTCTCACTTCCGCCAATATGGATCAATGATTTTGATGACAACACACTGCACTTCAGCTTCTCATCAGATTTTCTGTCCAATCAAATGCTCTCTAGAATCTGAAGCCCCGCCCCCTACATTATAAACAGACACTGAATCTGTGGATGAAATCAGTAACGATCAGACAGTGCACTATATAGGGGACAGGAAACGATCAGACAGTGCGCTATATAGGGGATAGGGAACGATCAGACAGCGCACTATATAGGGGATAGAGAACGATCAGACAGAGCACCATATAGGGGACAGGAAACGATCAGACAGTGCACTATATAGGGGATAGAGAACGATCAGACAGCGCGCTATATAGGGGACAGGAAACGATCAGACAGTGCACTATATAGGGAATAGGGAACGATCAGACAGCGCGCTATATAGGGGATAGGGAACGATCAGACAGTGCACTATATAGGGGATAGAGAACATTCAGACAGTGCACCATATAGGGGACAGGAAACGATCAGACAGTGCGCTATATAGGGGATAGGGAACGATCAGACAGCGCGCTATATAGGGGATAGGGAACGATCAGACAGTGCACTATATAAGGGATAGGGAACGATCAGACAGTGCACTATATAGGGGATAGAGAACATTCAGACAGTGCACTATATAGGGGATAGAGAACGAACAGACAGTGCACTATATAGGGGATAGAGAACGAACAGACAGTGCCCTATATAGGGGATAGAGAACGATCAGACAGTGCCCTGTATAGGGGATAGAGAGTGATCAGACAGTGCCCTATATAGGGGATAGCGAGTGATCAGACAGTGCCCTATATAGGGGATAGAGAGTGATCAGACAGTGCCCTATATAGGGGATAGAGAATGATTAGACAGTGCACTATATAAGGGGTAGGGAACTATATAGGGGATGGGGAACAATCAGACAGCGCACTATATAGGGGATAGGGACTGATCAGACAGTGCACTATATAGGGGATAGGGAACGATCAGACAGTGCCCTATATAGGGGATAGGGAACGATCAGACAGTGCACTATATAAGGGATAGGGAACGATCAGACAGTGCACTATATAGGGGATAGAGAACATTCAGACAGTGCACTATATAGGGGATAGAGAACGATCAGACAGTGCCCTATATAGGGGATAGAGAACGATCAGACAGTGCCCTGTATAGGGGATAGAGAGTGATCAGACAGTGCCCTATATAGGGGATAGCGAGTGATCAGACAGTGCCCTATATAGGGGATAGAGAGTGATCAGACAGTGCCCTATATAGGGGATAGAGAACGATTAGACAGTGCACTATATAAGGGGTAGGGAACTATATAGGGGATGGGGAACAATCAGACAGCGCACTATATAGGGGATAGGGACTGATCAGACAGTGCACTATATAGGGGATAGGGAACGATCAGACAGTGCCCTATATAGGGGATAGAGAACGATCAGACAGTGCCCTATATAGGGGATAGAGAACGATCAGACAGTGCCCTATATAGGGGATAGAGAACGATCAGACAGTGCCCTATATAGTGGATAGAGAACGATCAGACACTGCGCTATATAGGGGATAGAGAACGTTCAGACAGTGCACTGTATAGGGGATAGAGAGTGATCAGACAGTGCCCTGTATAGGGGATAGAGAATGATCAGACAGTGTGCTGTATAGGGCATAGGGAACGATCAGACAGTGCACTATATAGGGGAGAGAGAATGATCAGACAGTGCACTATATAGGGGATAGAGAACGATCAGACAGTGCACTATATAGGGGATAGAGAACGATCAGACAGTGCACTATATAGGGGATAGGGAACGATCAGACAGCGCACACGATCAGACAGCGCGCTATATAGGGGATAGGGAACGATCAGACAGCGCACACGATCAGACAGCGCGCTATATAGGGGATAGGGAATGATTCAGACAGTGCACTATATAAGGGATAGGGAATGATCAGACAGCGTGCTATATAGGGGATAGGGAACGATCAGACAGTGCACTATATGGGGATAGGGAACGATCAGACAGTGTGCTATATAGGGGATAGGGAACGCTCAGACAGCGTGCTATATAGGGGATAGGGAACGATCAGGCAGTGCACTATATAGGGGATAGGGAACGATCGTACAGCGCACTATATAGGGGATAGGGAACGATCGGACAGCGTGGTATATAGGGGATAGGGAACGATCAGACAGCGCACTATATGGGGGATAGGGAACGATCAGACAGCGCGCTATATAGGGGATAGGGAATGATCAGACAGCGCACACGATCAGACAGTGCGCTATATAGGGGATAGAGAATGATCAGACAGTGCACGATCAGACATAGGGCATAGAGAATGATCAGACAGTGCACTATATAGGGGATAGAGAACGATCAGACAGTGCACTATATAGGGCATAGAGAACGATCAGACAGTGCACTATATAGGGGATAGAGAATGATCAGACAGTGCACTATATAGGGGATAGAGAACGATCAGACAGTGCACTATATAGGGGATAGAGAACGATCAGACAGTGCACTATATAGGGGATAGAGAATGATCAGACAGTGCACTATATAGGGGATAGAGAACGATCAGACAGTGCACTATATAGGGGACAGGAAACGATCAGACAGTGCACTATATAGGGGATAGAGAATGATCAGACAGTGCACTATATAGGGGATAGAGAACGATCAGACAGTGCACTATATAGGGGATAGAGAACGATCAGACAGTGCACTATATGAAACGCGTATATTTATAATCAACATATTGGTTGGATTTTCCCACTGAGCTCATACTGATGTTTTCTGGGATTGCCTTTTATTTGAAGAATAATAAGCTTTATAATTTGGCATAATGAGGTAATATCTCAGAAGACAGAACTGTAATTACAGCAGCTGGCAGGTGCGCAGGTGACGCTGGAGAGCCGGGTGTCTCTCTCTCTCACACACACACACACACACACAGAGAGACAGAGAGTGTTGCTGAAACTGGAGCAGTGGTTCAGATGACACCTGTGTGTCACACCTCGGCTAACAGATGCATTAATGTTTGAAGGGTTTGGAGATCAGGTGACACACGGAGCTCTGAAGGGTGAGGAGGGGGGATGCGATTCACCAGCACGGGGC
>CM031952.1:30509895-30517395 GCA_018749465.1 Paracanthobrama guichenoti
CACACACAGCAGATGTTGTGTTTTAATCAGTGTGCTGTGGATGAATGAAAGTAGGGAACTAGATTAATCCTCTTCTGTCTCTCTCTGGTTCACATCATGATTCTGTTCTCATAGAGATGCAGGTGTCCGGTGAACGCTGTGTGTGTGATTCTGAACGTGTCCGGTGAACGCTGTGTGTGTGATTCTGAATGTGTCCGGTGAACGGCGTGTGTGTGTGTGTGATTCTGAACGTGTCCGGTGAATGCTGTGTGTGTGTGTGTGTGTGTGTGATTCTGAACGTGTCCGGTGAATGGCGTGTGTGTGTGATTCTGAATCTGTCCGTTGAATGCTGTGTGTGTGTGTGTGTGATTCTGAACGTGTCCGGTGAACGGCGTGTGTGTGTGTGATTCTGAATGTGTCCGGTGAACGCTGTGTGTGTGTGTGTGTGTGTGTGTGTGTGTGTGATTCTGAACGTGTCGTGTCGGTGAGCTGTGTCCGGTGAGCGCGTGTGTGTGTGTGTGTGTGTGTGTGATTCTGAATGTGTCCGGTGAACGCTGTGTGTGTGTGTGATTCTGAACGTGTCCGGTGAACGCTGTGTGTGTGTGTGTCCGGTTCTGAACGTGTCGGTGAGCGCTGTGTGTGATTCTGTGTGTGTGGATTCTGAGCGCGTCCGGTGAACGCTGTGTGTGTGTGTGATTCTGAATGTGTCCGGTGAACGCTGTGTGTGTGTGTGATTCTGAACGTGTCCGGTGAACGCTGCGTGTCCGGTGTGTGTGTGTGATTCTGAGCGTCCGGTGAGCGCTGTGTGTGTGTGATTCTGAACGCGTCCGGTGAACGCTGTGTGTGTGTGTGATTCTGAACGTGTCCGGTGAATGCTGTGTGTGATTCTGAACGTGTCCGGTGAACGCTGTGTGTGTGTGTGATTCTGAATGTGTCCGGTGAACGGTGTGTGTGTGTATGATTCTGAATGTGTCCGGTGAACGCTGTGTGTGATTCTGAACGTGTCCGGTGAACACTCTGTGTGTGTGTGTGTGTGTGTGTGTGTGTTTCTGAACGTGTCCGGTGAACGCTGTGTGTGTGATTCTGAATGTGTCCGGTGAATGCTGTGTGTGTGTGTGAGATTCTGAATGTGTCGGTGAGCGCTGTGTGTGTGTGATTCTGAACGTGTCCGGTGAACGCTCTGTGTGTGTGTGTGTGTGTGTGTGTGTGTGTGTGTGTGTGTGTGTGAGAGATTCTGAACGTGTCCGGTGAACGCTGTGTGTGTGTGTGATTCTGAACGTGTCCGGTGAACGCTGTGTGTGTGATTCTGAATGTGTCCGGTGAACGCTGTGTGTGTGTGAGATTCTGTGTGTCCGTGTGAAGCGCTGTGTGTGTGATTCTGAACGTGTCCGTGAACGCTGTGTGTGTGTGAGATTCTGAATGTGTCCGGTGAACGCTGTGTGTGTGATTCTGAACGTGTCCGGTGAACGCTGTGTGTGTGTGAGATTCTGAATGTGTCCGGTGAACGCTGTGTGTGTGTGAGATTCTGAATGTGTCCGGTGAACGCTGTGTGTGTGATTCTGAACGTGTCCGGTGAACGCTGTGTGTGTGTGTGATTCTGAACGTGTCCGGTGAACGCTGTGTGTGTGTGAGATTCTGAACGTGTCCGGTGAACGCTGTGTGTGTGTGAGATTCTGAACGTGTCCGGTGAGTGTGTGATCCTGAACATGTCTCATGACGTGTTTTTTCTCTGGACAGGACGCAGCCAGACCCGCTGTTTGCCGAGGAGGAGGAAGAGGAAGAGGAGGGCGACAAAGATCAGCCAGAATGGAAGAAACGCAAGATCTGAAGAGACTCGAGAGACTGTGATGGAGCCGCTTCCTTCTGGATTCTCCAAACCTTGTGTGGAAATGGACATTTTAACTCCGTATTTGAGCAGGAAATGTGTCTCCTGTAATTGCTTTAGTACTGCTCCCACAGATGATTCATTGATGTCTGATTTATTATTTTGAGTTGTTTTCTGGTTGTATTTTTGTCTTTTAGATTATAAATAAACACAGTGTTTCTCGTTCACGCTGACAAACACTCCTTTATTTGCTATTACGGGTTGAAAACCAAAAATGTGTGTGTTTTGCATTCGCTCAACTGTTACTAAATAGTGTTGGATATTTATTATGTTTTGGTCAGACCTGAATGACGCGGCGAGACTGGTTTTGTGTAGACGTACGTATCGCTGTGTGAGATCACATGTTTGCGTGACGGTCGGCCGTGGAAACATACAGGACGTCACGCTATCACAACACATTCCTTTCCGTTGAATCTCAGAGCCGAGCGACGACGACTCGTCTTCCCCCATGAGTCACTGCGCTCTATAAATATTTATTTGAAAGAAATCTTTAGATACTTCGTTTGTTATTAAAGCTCGAGCCCTTCAGGATCTCTTTGTGTCTGAGAGAAGATTCATTTCTGTTGGTCAGAGAATCATGAGGGCAAATGCATATTCAGTGCGGCTTCTATTTGTGATTCTAAATTGATTGATTTTTTTGTGTATGTGTGTATATATACACACTACCGGTCAAAAGTTTTAGAACGGTAAGATTTTTAAAAGGTTTTTAAAGAAGCCTCTTCTGCTCACCAAGGCTGTGTTTATTTGATTCAAAATACAGCAAAAACAGTAATATTGTGAATTATTTTTATAGTTTAAAATAACTTTTTTCTATGTGAATATACACTCACCTAAAGGATTATTAGGAGCACCATACTAATACTGTGTTTGACCCCCTTTCACCTTCAGAACTGCCTTAATTCTACGTGGCATTGATTCAACAAGGTGCTGAAAGCATTCTTTAGAAATGTTGGCCCATGTTGATAGGATAGCATCTTGCAGTTGATGGAGATTTGTGGGATGCACATCCAGGGCACGGCTCTCCGTTCCACCACATCCCAAAGATGCTCTATTGGGTTGAGATCTGGTGACTGTGGGGGCCATTTTAGTACAGTGAACTCATTGTCATGTTCAAGAAACCAATTTGAAATGATTCGAGCTTTGTGACATGGTGCATTATCCTGCTGGAAGTAGCCATCAGAGAATGGGTACATGGTGGTCATAAAGGGATGGACATGGTCAGAAACAATGCTCAGGTAGGCCGTGGCATTTAAACGATGCCCAATTGGCACTAAGGGGCCTAAAGTGTGCCAAGAAAACATCCCCCACACCATTACACCACCACCACCAGCCTGCACAGTGGTAACAAGGCATGATGGATCCATGTTCTCATTCTGTTTACGCCAAATTCTGACTCTACCATCTGAATGTCTCAACAGAAATCGAGACTCATCAGACTAGGCAACATTTTTCCAGTCTTCAACTGTCCAATTTTGGTGAGCTCGTGCAAATTGTAGCTTCTTTTTCCTATTTGTAGTGGAGATGAGTGGTACCCGGTGGGGTCTTCTGCTGTTGTAGCCCATCCGCCTCAAGGTTGTGCGTGTTGTGGCTTCACAAATGCTTTGCTGCATACCTCGGTTGTAACGAGTGGTTATTTCAGTCAAAGTTGCTCTTCTATCAGCTTGAATCAGTCGGCCCATTCGCCTCTGACCTCTAGCATCAACAAGGCATTTTCGCCCACAGGACTGTTGCATACTGGATGTTTTTCCCTTTTCACACCATTCTTTGTAAACCCTAGAAATGGTTGTGTGTGAAAATCCCAGTAACTGAGCAGATTGTGAAATACTCAGACCGGCCCGTCTGGCACCAACAACCATGCCACGCTCAAAATTGCTTAAATCACCTTTCTTTCCCATTCTGACATTCAGTTTGGAGTTCAGGAGATTGCCTTGACCAGGACCACACCCCTAAATGCATTGAAGCAACTGCCATGTGATTAGTTGATTAGATAATTGCATTAATGAGAAATTGAACAGGTGTTCCTAATAATCCTTTAGGTGAATATATAGTAAAGTGTGATTTATTCCTGTGATCAAAGCTGAGTTTATCATCATTACTCCAGTCTTCAGTGTCACATGATCCTTCACTGATCATTCTGAGGATCTGATGATCAACACACATTTATGATTATTATCAGTGTTGGAAACTGTTTTTTTTTTTTTTTTCAGGATTATTTAATGAATAGAAAGTTCAAAAGAACAGCATTTATGTAAAATATAAAGCCTTTGCAACATTATAAATGTCTATACTGTCACTTGATCAATTTAATGCGTCCTCGCTGAATAAATGTATTAATTTCTTTAAGTTCTTTCCCAAAAAATAAATAAATAAATAATTCTGACCCAAACCTTTTGAACGGTATAGTACAATGTTACAAAACCTTTCTGTTTCAGATAAATACTGTTCTTTTAAACTTTCTGTTCATCAAAGAATCCTACAAAAAAAAATTGTACACAACTGTTCTCATCACTGCTAATAATCATAAATGTGTGTTGATCATCAGATCCTCAGAATGATCAGTGAAGGATCATGTGACACTGAAGACTGGAGTAATGATGATAAACTCAGCTTTGATCACAGGAATAAATCACACTTTACTCTATATTCACACAGAGAACAGTTATTTACATTTTAATAATATTTCACAATATTACAGCTTTTTTTAATACCATAAATGCAGCCTTAGTGAGCAGAAGAGACTTTAAAAACATAAAAAAACTTACTATTCTAAAACTTTTGTATGTATATATGTATATATGGCACCAAGATGTTAGCAGCAGATCCTTTAAGTCCTGTAAGTTGCGAGGTGGGGCCTCCATGGATCGGGCTTGTTTGTTCAGCACATCCCACAGATGCTCGATTGGATTGAGATCTGGGGAATTTGGAGGCCAAGTCAACACCTCAAACTCGTTGTTGTGCTCCTCAAACCATTCCTGAAGCATTTGTGCTTTGTGTCAGGAGCATTATCCTGCTGGAAGAGCCACAGCCACCAGGGAATACCGTTTCCATGAAAGGGTGTACATGGTCTCAACAATGCTGAGGTAGGTGGTACGTGTCAAAGTAACATCCACATGGATGGCAGGACCCAAGGTTTCCCAGCAGAACATTGAGATGCTCTGTGTGTTCTGACACCTTTCTATCAGAACCAGCATTAACTTCTTGAGCAGTTTGAGCTCCAGTAGCTCGTCTGTTTGATCGGACCACACGGGCCAGCCTTCGCTCCCCACATGCATCAATGAGCCTTGGCCGCCCATGACCCTGTGGCCGGTTCTCCACTGTTCCTTCCTTGGAGCACTTTTGATAGATCCTGACCACTGCAGACCGGGAACACCCCACAAGAGCTGCAGTTTTGGAGATGCTCTGACCCAGTCGTCTAGCCATCACAATCTGGCCCTTGTCAAACTCGCTCAAATCCTTACGCTTGCCCATTTTCCTGCTTCTAACACATCAACTTTGAGGACAAAATGTTCACTTGCTGCCTAATATATCCCACCCACTAACAGGAGCTGTGAGGAAGAGATCATCAGTGTTACTCACTTCACCGGTCAGTGGTCATAATGTTATGCCTGATCAGTGTGTGTGTGTGTGTGTATATATATATAGAGAGAGAGAGAGAGAGAGAGAGAGAGAGAGAGACCATTAAGCATTAATATTTTCATGGTGACAATTTAATGACAATTAAGCATTTTATTAAAATGAATAATATTCAATTAATAATATAAATTTTTATAAATGTATTTGTGTGTATATCACTCCAAAATAAAAATTATATGAATTTAAAAACAAACAATATATATACACATACACAATGTTTTTTTATTTTTTGCATTGTGGCATTTTCTTTTAATTCAATTCTCATTACTGTAATGCATTATTTATATATATATATATATATATATGTATATATACACAAACATACATAAAATATTAATTTTAATAAAATGCTTAATTGTCAAAAATGTCAGTAAAAATGTGCTTAACAGGATATTATATTATTTATATTAATATAAATGTTTTAAATATTTTGTATAGATATAAAGAGATATATATATATTTTTTTTTTTTTGGGAGTGAAATATGTTCTTGACTGGTTTTGTGAGAATCATGAAAATATGAAAATGCAAAGAAAATAGCAGGAAGTGAATAATTAGGCCATATTATTTATGCTGACTGTGCAGTGTGTACTTTTAAGTGCGTGCATAACTGAACTGCTTTGACTGTAAACATCTACTTTTAGATGAGTTGCATAAGTGGCGATCTATAAGCGTCCGTGGATGAAGATGATGCCACTGCTGAAGAACGAGCTGGATTATGTGTCTCTGCTCATTACAACCGAATGGAATGATGGAATGTGTCCTCTGGCTAACCTTCAGGACGCTTTTTGCTTTTTAAAACACGAGACGAGATCCTGAAACTCTATCGCTTTCTCAGAGTGCCACTAATGCACTGCGCTTTTCCTTCGGTTTAAGCCTGGACGGATGGACGTGTCGAGGGATTTCCCGCCGCTTCTGCCATGCTATTGGATGGTTCCCATCAGCCTTGGGAATAATAACCAAAGCATAACCCAGAAATAATCCTCCGGATATCTGTCCCGAAGAGCAGCTGTGATGGACCGCAAAACCCTCGAAAGCAAATCATCCACTGATCAGAGCGATGAAAGTCCCTGAAACCCGTAATGAAGAGGGAAGTATCCCAGCTTCCCCGGCGCTGCGGCCTAATCCACGGCCTATTCTGAGTGCTGATGTCAGCCGGCGCTCCAGTGTCTGTTCCAGCGCAGGAATGTGGGAATGTGGGAGCAGGTGATGTCACCGTGTGCTCATCTCCTGCTTTAGTTTGAGGGATCGGGCGTGTCGTGCGGCGGCTGTCGGTGGATCGTATATCTGGGGCTCGTTGTCCTCGGAGTCGCGGCTGAAGTGTCTCTGGAGGAGTAACAGCGTCTGATCTATGACTTTAATCAGGGAAGGTCCTGTATTTCATTTGACAGGAATGAAGAGGATGTGAGAGAGACGAGCACGCTGTTCTTGAGCCTTTTCACTAGTTCAGAGATGGCCATCACACATCCCTCCCTCCGTCCATCTATCCATCCGTCTTCTGCCTATCCATCCATCCATTTATCCATCTTCTGTCATCTATCCATCCATCCGTCTTCTGTCATCTATCCATCCATCCATCCGTCTTCTGTCATCTATCCATCCATCCATCCGTCTTCTGTCCATCTATCCATCTGTCTTCTGCCTATCCATCCATCCATTTATCCATCTTCTGTCATCTATCCATCCATCTGTCTTCTGTCATCTATCCATCCATCCGTCTATCCATCTTCTGTCCATCTATCCATCCATCCATCCGTCTCCTGTCCATCCATCTTCTGCCTATCCATCCATCCATTTATCCATCTTCTGTCATCTATCAATCCATCCATCTTCTGTCCATCTATCCATCCATCCGTCTTCGGTCCATCTATCCATCCATCCATCTTCTTCCCATCTATCATCCATCCATCTATCCATCATCCATCCGTCTTCTGTCAATCTATCATCCATCCATCATCCATCTATTGTCTTCTGCCCATCTATGATCCATCCATCCATCCATCC
>CM031952.1:30524895-30544895 GCA_018749465.1 Paracanthobrama guichenoti
ATGAAACTGTAAACGATTCCTTTAAACACACATGCTCAAATTTGGCACCATCCAAGATAGAGAACAAAAAAACCCTCCTTAAATAAATAAGAGAAACAAACACTCTAATACAATGGATTGCAATAAATAACAATAACTTAATTAAATCTCAATAAATACATTTTCATATATACTATACTGTATATATATATAGATAGCTTTCTGGATATTAAAGAAGTGGAGTCTGTTGTTGTGGCTGACAGTGTAAACGTGATAATCCACTGAAGACGCCTCCTTATTCCACCACCAAACGACGCTTGTTTCTGAATAAACGCTCAAGCCGTTGATGTCGTGGTTTGGTAACGAAGTGAACACTGAATATCTCTTTCTGTGAGAGTCCCAGTCCGGAGCGCTCAGACGCACGCACACTTTCTAGCGGAATGCTTCTTGAGCGTGTGGTACTCCAAGCTGTCGTCCAAGAAGGAGATGTCGTCGTCGAACGCGATCGGCCGGCAGCAGGTCCGGGACGGCGTCTCCTTGTCCAGCTTCTTGTTGTGGGTGAGGTTGTTCAGGATCTTGTCGTAGTTGGTCTCGGCGTCGTAACACGGGCCGCTGCAGTAGCGGAAGATCAGCTCCTCTTTGGTCCTGTAACCCAAGCCCAGGTCCGTCACGTTCAGGTGGATCTCTTTAAGGAGGCAGCCACGCCCTTGACCTTTGACCCTGTCGTCTCGGTTTTCCTTTCGGCCTCGTCCGCGCCCCCTCTTCTTGTCTCCGCGTCCCCGTCCCGCCCTGTCGGTGTTTGTTGCTCCTTTCTGTCGCCCTCGGTCCCGCTTCGGCTGAGAGTCGGCGTCCGTGTCAGGTGACCTGCGCAGTCGGCCGATCGTCGCTTCGATGAAGTCCATGACGTTCTCGAACTGCTCCGGGTAAAGGCCGTTCACGGCATCTGCAAGAGACACATTCAATTAACGCTGCATTCTCATAAAGCATCCAAAATAATGACATCACACTTTGAGAAAGTCTTATTTGAAAATGGAATATAATAAAACATAAATGGTGTTGTTAATGTTAACTAAAACTATTTAAAACATTTAATTGAACTAAAATTAATGTTCACTGAAATATATTATTTTCTTTGATAATATTTACTTTAAGATGAAGCTCTGAAATGACCAAAACTAAAATTGAAATAAAAATTATAAAAACTAAATAGACATATTTAAAAATAATAATAAAACATGAGAACACACAGCAAAATTATTAAAACTTAAACTAAAATATTAATAAATATATTAATGATACTAAAAGAACACTGATATGAATTTTAGTATGTGTTCTTATAGTTTATAGTTTTTAAAACCAAAATTGAAATGAAAAAATAAAAACTAATTCACAATATTAATAAATATCTAAATTATTTTTCTTATAGTTTATAGTTTTAAAACTGAATAATAATAATTTTAGTGCTTATAGTTTGTTGTTTTTAAAATTAAAACTAAAAACTACTTAAAAATATTAATTCTCAGTAGTATATCGTTTTTTTAAAGACTAAAATTAAAAAAGGAAAAATTAAAACTAATTCAAATGCCATATTAATGATGCTAAATTAACACTGGAATGAATTTTTGACCTATACATTTTTACATTTTTTAAAAACATTTTCTGTTTATTTCAGGTTGAAATGAGATTCTGATCTACAAAATGATAAAACTAAATAGACATATTAAAAAAATGACAAATATAACAGTTAATAAAGACCATATTAATGATATTAAAAGAACACTGGTATGAGTTTTAGTATAAAAGTTGCTTATAGTTTATAGGGTTTTTAAACAAAAATTACAATGCAAAATTAAAACTAATTCAAAATATTATTGCATG
The DNA here is from genome assembly GCA_018749465.1 of Paracanthobrama guichenoti. Lineage (NCBI taxonomy): Eukaryota > Metazoa > Chordata > Actinopteri > Cypriniformes > Gobionidae > Paracanthobrama > Paracanthobrama guichenoti. The sequence continues at coordinate 30,526,753 of CM031952.1, forward strand.
CCATATTAATGATGCTATATTAACACTGGAATTCATTTTTTGTATAAAATTGGCTTATCATGAATTATAAAATGTCTTTTACATTTTTTGTTAACATTTTCAGGTTGAAATGAGACTAAATAGACAACCAATGAGAACACACAACAAAATGACTGAAACTAAATTTGAAATGAAATGTATAAAAAAGAATAAATACCATATTAACGATACTAAAATAACGCTGGTTATAAAGGCTGCTTACAGTGGCCTAGACAGAGTGCAGAAATGTTTCTGTTTTAGGTTTTTTAATGTTTATAACTGATAGTGGTCTGCAGATGCTCAGCGCCCGGCCTTCACTGACTGTATACGCGACGCTTGTTTACTTGTCACTATCGGCCGTCCTGAATCACGGCGGATGACTCACGGGATCCCGCCTGTCACCGGACGGGTGTTTTCATCTCAGGACTGCCATGGAAAATCTTATAGATGATGACATTGAGGTACAGCAGAATACATCTGCTCAACCGCAAACTCGAAACATGCGTCTTCAACAAAAGCAAGCGCTCGTTTGATCTGCATGTAATGCACCATGATTTCATTACAGTCCAACTACAGTACAGTCGCTCTCCATTCAGATCGGATCACAGCTCTCGGAAAAGATCTGCAACGATGATGCACACGGTCATTTTTTCCCTCATTAAAAATTATTTCACTTAAAATGTTTCAATGATGTCCCTTTTTAGCACCATATCAGACATATGAGTAATGCATTTTTACAATTCAGTCATCAAAACACGTCAGCTGTGTGATTTAATTAACCCTCCTTTATTAAAAAAAAACTAGACACCTTTCATATTACCGGGTCATTTTGACCCAGTGGGACGTGAGCTTATAAAGGTTAATATTCTGAATGTATTACAATTTTTTTTAGAAAATGTTATGTGGGTCAAAATTGACCCGAATGCGATACGAGGGTTGTTATTGTTAATGAAAACTATTCATAACATTTACGTTCATGGAAATTATACTTTCATGTGAATAATGCATTTTTAAAATTACAGTAACTAAAAAGCTCATCCAAGCCAGTGCAACATTGGCAAAACTGTACCAAATGCATTTTCAAGCAATGTTTTACCGTCCAGGTGGAGCTGCAGATGCTGTAATCATCGTTTGCCTGATGTTAATTGCAGGAGAAGCGAAGGATGTGAGGTGCTCAATGAAGACATGTATTCAAAGACAAGCACACATGAGAAATGCAGCATAACGTGAGCGGGAACATGTAAAGATGCAAATTAAACGGCATCAATCGTGGTTCACTCCTGCACTCTGCCCAAACACTTCCATGCCTGCAGCACATCGAACATGCGTGAACATCTGTTTCATGATGCAGATGCACCATATGGCAGGTGAGCTGAAGTATTCTCTGTGGGACTGAGATCATTCAGATGCAGTGGGAGTTTAGCTGAGATGTTCAGGCATGATTGGAGAAACCTTTACGCTGGTGGTGTTTGTGGGTTATATGATCTACAGCGGTATCAAACACAGGCTGTCTCAACGCTAGACAAGCACGTTCACATTCACTCTAAAACATCTTGGGTTATTTTTTCAGTGTTTGAGTTTTTGTTACTCTACTCCTGGGTCAGACGTAACAACCCAGTGTTTGGGTAGTTTTTGTGTTACTCAGCTCCTGGGTCAGGCGTAACAACCCAGCATTTGGGTAGTTTTTGTGCAACCCAGATCCTGGGTCAGACGTAACAACCCCAGCGTTTGGGTAGTTTTTGTATTACTCAGATCCTGGGTCAGACGTAACAACCCAGCATTTGGGTAGTTTTTGTTACCCAGATCCTGGGTCAGACATAACAAACCTAGTGTTTGGGTAGTTTTTGTGTTACTCAGCTCCTGGGTCAGGTGTAACAACCCAGTGTTTGGGTAGTTTTTGTGTTACCCAGATCCTGGGTCAGACATAACAAACCTAGTGTTTGGGTAGTTTTTGTGTTACTCAGCTCCTGGGTCAGGTGTAACAACCCAGTGTTTGGGTAGTTTTTGTGTTACCCAGATCCTGGGTCACACGTAACAACCCAGTGTTTGAGTAGTTTTTGTGTTACTCAGCTCCAGGGTCACACGTAACAACCCAGCATTTGGGTAGTTTTTGTGTTACCCTGATCCTGGGTCACACGTAACAACCCAGTGTTTGGGTAGTTTTTGTGTTACTCAGCTCCTGGGTCGGACGTAACAACCCAGTGTTTGGGTAGTTTTTGTGTTACCCAGATCCTGGGTCAGATGTAACAACCTAGCGTTTGGGTAGTTTTTGTGTTACTCAGCTCCTGGGTCAGACGTAACAACCCAGTGTTTGGGTATTTTTTGTGCAACACAGATCCTGGGTCAGACGTAACCTGGGTCAGACGTAACAACCCAGTGTTTGGGTAGTTTTTGTGTTACTCAGCTCCTGGGTCAGGCGTAACAACCCAGCATTTGGGTAGTTTTTGTGTTACTCAGATCCTGGGTCAGACGTAACAACCCAGCATTTGGGTAGTTTTTGTGTTACCCTGATCCTGGGTCAGACGTAACAACCCAGCGTTTGGGTAGTTTTTGTTACCCAGATCCTGGGTCAGACATAACAAACCCAGTGTTTGAGTAGTTTTTGTGTTACTCAGCTCCAGGGTCACACGTAACAACCCAGCATTTGGGTAGTTTTTGTGTTACCCTGATCCTGGGTCAGACGTAACAACCCAGCGGTTGGGTAGTTTTTGTGTTACCTAGATCCTGGGTTAGACGTAACAACCCAGTGTTTGGGTAGTTTTTGTGTTACTCAGCTCCTGGGTCAGGCGTAACAACCCAGCGTTTGGGTAGTTTTTGTGTTACTCAGCTCCTGGGTCAGGCGTAAAACAACCCAGTGTTTGGGTAGTTTTTGTGTTACCCAGATCCTGGGTCAGACGTAACAACCCAGCGTTTGGGTAGTTTTTGTTACCCAGATCCTGGGTCAGACGTAACAAACCCAGCGTTTGGGTAGTTTTTGTGTTACTCAGCTCCTGGGTCAGGCGTAACAACCCAGCGTTTGGGTAGTTTTTGTGTTACCCAGATCCTGGGTCGGACGTAACAACCCAGTGTTTGGGTAGTTTTTGTGTTACCCAGATCCTGGGTCAGATGTAACAACCCAGCGTTTGGGTAGTTTTTGTTACTCAGCTCCTGGGTCAGGCGTAACAACCCAGCGTTTGGGTAGTTTTTGTTACTCAGCTCCTGGGTCAGGCGTAACAACCCAGCGTTTGGGTAGGTTTTGTGTTACCCAGATCCTGGGTCGGACGTAACAACCCAGCGTTTGGGTAGTTTTTGTTACCCAGATCCTGGGTCAGACATAACAACCCAGCGTTTGGGTAGTTTTTGTGTTACTCAGCTCCAGGGTCACACATAACAACCCAGTGTTTGGGTTGTTTTTGTGTTATGCAGATCCTGGGTCAGACGTAACAACCCAGCGTTTGGGTAGTTTTTGTGTTACCCAATCCTGGGTCAGACGTAACAACCCAGCGTTTGGTAGTTTTTGTGTTACCCAGATTCTGGATCAGACGTAACAACCCAGGGGTTGAGTTATTTATCGTAGGCTTTTTGCAACCTCTTCAGGAGAGAGCAGTGCAGCTCTGTCATTAGTTATTGTGCTGTATATCATTTAATTTTATGCAAAACAACATACAGGGGTGCAACGTGAGTCACCTACATGACTGTCGCGTCGGCCTTTTCGTGTGATGGAAATGTCTGATGCCTTACATAAAATTTTGTGTTTTAAAAGATACAGAATATAAGTACTTATGATGTTAAAATATGTATTTCGGCCACGATTGAAATGCAGGGCGGTGGTCTAAAGTTAGAAGTTCTCCTGCTGAACACAATACAAGCTCCAGCATGTGTTCTGTCCTATATTTACCCAACCATTGGGTTGAAAACAACCCAAATAGTTTTTTAACTCATGGACTACTCAATCCGTTCTGAGAATCACTCAGTGTGTTTTCTTCAAGTATGTGTCTTAGTTCAGAACGATGCCATGTTTTATTCAATGCAAAACAATGTTAAATGAACACTCTGTTCAGTATGTTCTAAAAGGGATTTTTGTTCTGCAGCAATGACACTGAAGAACTATTTTGGTTCCCTAAAGAAACTTTCAGTGATCAGTTCTTCAAAGAACCATTTTTTTGTGTGTGTGTGAAGAATATTTTAACAATCTAAAGAACCTTTGGTAAAACTTTAAGCATCATATAATGAATTATAATATTTGCAGATGCAACCGGTTGTTTGTCGTGTGTTTTAATGCATTATTCTTTCTAAAGGTGCGTTCAATGAATAGATAAGTATTATAATTATTATGCATGAGTTCATGCAATGCATTATGAGGTGCATTACAAGGCATAATTAATGCATTCAAAATAGTTTTAAGTAAAGTGTTACCGAACCTTTTCCCACTAAAAAGGTTCTTCATGAAACCACAGATGCCAAAAAGAACGTTGTATTATTTTCTATATTTTGCATGCCAAAAGATGCATGCATTTTCAGCTGAACGATTGGCATCATGCATTGAACGATGCATTGAAGAGAATCAGAGCACAATCACTCAATCTGCTTCACTGTTTTCAGCGGCTGCCAAACTGCCATTTACAAGAACACTATTTGGAGCGATTCAGCGGCCTAGACACACTGATGCATGTAGGGATTGAATCCCCAAGACAAAAGCCTCTGAGTGATTCAACATGTGTTTGTTTTCTGCAGCTCCCATCGGCTGTTGTTCACTATAGTTCCAGCACGCCTTGCATTATGCAAGGAAGAGTTTACGAAATAAATTCATGCATATTTTACAAGCCAATAGACCGGTTTAATACAAACCGTTCCACATGCTGAGTTTGACTCGTTAATTCTGTGATTTAGAAAGTTCCCACGATGCAAGATGAAGCATGCAGCCGAGAACGGTTCGAACGCATCACACCAAGACTAGATCTGGAACAGCTGCTGAAATGTGCATCAACACAATGAATGTATAGTTGATGCGTCGCGGATGCCTTTCCCGTCACGTCAGGATCTGTTAGTGCAGCACCTTACTTAGGGAAACGTGTTTAACTCCGCGTTAAATGTAAACAATCCGTGCGGAGGAATGTCTTGTTCAACTCGACCTCTGTGTTACAAGGCCAAGGTTAGTCATGAGGGGTTCGGGGTTTGCTCCGTAAATCGTGGTTAGCCAGTGCTTAGGAAGGTAATGTTTCAGTCGAGGCACATTAACATGCTCTTGACCAGTGTATTGTCACAGTTGTGCATCTGTGTCTGTGTTGCTCAACATGCAGCTCTGTAAGTAATTGAAAACAGCTCACAGAAATTCTCCAGCTACAACAAATTAACACTATATAGAGTTGTTTGGACATGCATGAGATCACGTTTGTGATGACAGTTCATTTTAATGCATGTTGACTTACATTGTTCCTCCATGGAGGCGTGTTTTTGGTTGGTGTTTTCAGGTTGGGAGTCAATGATGGGGTCCAGAGCGGGGCTCTCACTGCGGACCACGGCTCTTTTGGATGGCTGCAGCTTGTGGAAGAGGGGACGTGCGGAAACGGAGCTCAGGAGCAACAAACACGTGGCTAGAATGTCCCATAACTTCATTTTAGACTCAGTTCCTTTGAGGGAAGCTGCAACGGTGCAAAGGTAAACGCATGAGTATCTGCACAAGAACATTGCATGCAAATGGAAAAAAGGAAGCTTTGAGAGACGTGTTAATTTGATGGATATGCTGTGTTTTCTTTTTTTTTTTTTTGAGCTACTGAAAATCTTCCCGGAGGGAAGCGGCTGAGAATGAAATATTCTGATGAGGGCCCTCCGTGAAATGTGTTCTGTAGGCTTCAGCCCAGTTAATGCTGAACAGATTTCTGTCAATAATACAGAGCAGAAAAATGTGTGCTTTCTGCCAGAGTTTTTCCCCATCCCGGATCCCGAAACCCCTGTTGATGAAAAGGCACATAAAATCTACCAATGATGTTTACAATGACTTTAATAGCAGTATATGACGCTTTACTCCAATCGTTGACCATTAAAACCTGCAGTTTCTGTTTAACCATTATATTATCTTATGCTTTTTGATATTTTATAAGTCATGTAGTCCCGGTGAGGTGCTTTAGATATCTAGTGCATCATACACAAGCCATTTCAATCCCAGAGTACTTTAGCTCAGAATGCCCTGCTCAGATTGTGTTTTACTGAACTTATACTGGTTCTTCTCACTCTATATCTACTGAGTTTCACAGTGCACTCTTGAAAAATAAAACAAATAAAGGTTTTAAATTAAATTAACACATCTCCAAAGAGCCATGCAACTCAACTCGAGAAATCTGCACTGCCATGTGAACAAAACAACAAGAAAAGTACTGATTATTTACTGGAAAAATCCATAAGGAAAAGCTATGCAGAGATAAACTCACCTTAAATGGGGTCCATACAGACCAGAGCTTCAGAAGAGCCAAATTCTCAGCAAATCGGGAAACATTTAAAGATCCAAAAGATAAAATCCGTGAGTTATCCTCAAAAGATCACGATTCCAGGTCCATTCGCAACATGTTATCCACTAGATCCACACGAAGCGCGCGCTGGAGTGTCCGGAGCTACTGACGCGCACTGTGCGCAACGCGACGCGCGAGACTGTGATGCTGCCGCGCGCCGCGTCTGTAAGAGAGAAAAGCTGCTGGTCAGATGAAGACATCGGGATGAGGATCCGAACTAACTGGAAGAGTTTCCCGTGTCTGTCAGAACGCGCCGCATTCTGCCTCCGGAACGCAACCGCACAGGTGATGAAATCCACGTGAGCGCTGGTTAATATCCGCGCAGATCAGGTGAGAGTGAAGGAGCGCGAGCGCAGAGCGGCTGTTGTCCGGTGAGGTCTGTCAGCGCACGGCAGGCATGATCCACACGCGCGTCCCTGTAACGCGTCTGACGCGCACACTGAGCGCTGAGCGCGTTTAAATACGCTCACGGGTTCGAGCGCGCTGACGTCACTCTGGCCACACCCTCTTTCTTTTTTTCTCGTGCTCGCAGAGCTGCAGATCCATCCATCACCGGTTCGATCCACGCTACCACCAGCGCAAATCATGCAAAAAAACATTAAGCGTTTGTGCTGAAAATGAGCAACTTTTAAAATAAATGAGACTTTATTTTACAGTGTCATTGTTACATGTAGTTACTATAAATTATGCATAATTGCATGCAACCCTCAACCAAACCCTATAGTAAGTACATGTATAATTACAGTGTAACAATGACACCTTAAAATAAAGGGTTACACTTGTTGGTGTCCACGTTACAGTGTGCTTATATATGTAAGTGCGGAGTGATAATAATGGACTTACTATAGGGTTAGGGTTAGGTTCAGGTTAGTTGCTTGTAATTAAGCATAATTTAAAGTTACAGCAACTACATGTAATGTATGTAACAATGGCACTGTAAAATAAAGTGGGTCACAGTGTAATTATATATTTAAGTACTGAGTAATATTGATTAACTACATGTACTTACTATGGGGTTTGGTTGAGGGTTAGTTGCATGTAATTATGCATAATCTACTGTTATTACTATGGTAACTACATGTGATATATGTAACAATGACACTGTGAAATAAAGGGTTACTAAAAAAAGTGTAACCCAAAATCCTCATTACTCTAAAAACTATAAATTATGCTTAATTACATGCAATTTAACCTAAAATCTAACCTATAGTAAGTACATAGTTATTAATATATTATCACTCCGCACTTACATATATAAGCACACTGTAACGTGGACACCAACAAGTGTAACCCTTTATTTTAAAGGCGTCTTTGTTACACTGTAATTATACATGTAAGCGATGAATAATATTACGTAACTGCATGTACTTACTATAGGATTATGGTTTGGTTTAGGGTTAGTTGCATGCAATTATACATAATTTATAGTTATTGTTATAGTAACTACATGTAACATATGCAACAATGGCACTGTAAAACAAAGTAGGTTACATTTTATTTTAAGGTGTCATTGTTGCAGTGTAATTATATATTTAAGTACTGAGTAATATACACTCACCTAAAGGATTATTAGGAACACCTGTTCAATTTCTCATTAATGCAATTATCTAATCAACCAATCACATGGCAGTTGCTTCAATGCATTTAGGGGTGTGGTCCTGGTCAAGACAATCTCCTGAACTCCAAACTGAATGTCAGAATGGGAAAGAAAGGTGATTTAAGCAATTTTGAGCGTGGCATGGTTGTTGGTGCCAGACGGGCCGGTCTGAGTATTTCACAATCTGCTCAGTTACTGGGATTTTCACACACAACCATTTCTAGGGTTTACAAAGAATGGTGTGAAAAGGGAAAAACATCCAGTATCACGGCAGTCCTGTGGGCGAAAATGCCTTGTTGATGCTAGAGGTCAGAGGAGAATGGGCTGACTGATTCAAGCTGATAGAAGAGCAACTTTGACTGAAATAACCACTCGTTACAACCGAGGTATGCAGCAAAGCATTTGTGAAGCCACAACACGCACAACCTTGAGGCGGATGGGCTACAACAGCAGAAAACCCCACCGGGTACCACTCATCTCCACTACAAATAGGAAAAAGAGGCTACAATTTGCACGAGCTCACCAAAATTGGACAGTTGAAGACTGGAAAAATGTTGCCTGGTCTGATGAGTCTCGATTTCTGTTGAGACATTCAGATGGTAGAGTCAGAATTTGGCGTAAACAGAATGAGAACATGGATCCATCATGCCTTGTTACCACTGTGCAGGCTGGTGGTGGTGGTGTAATGGTGTGGGGGATGTTTTCTTGGCATACTTTAGGCCCCTTAGTGCCAATTGGGCATCGTTTAAATGCCACAGCCTACCTGAGCATTGTTTCTGACCATGTCCATCCCTTTATGACCACCATGTACCCATTCTCTGATGGCTACTTCCAGCAGGATAATGCACCATGTCACAAAGCTCGAATCATTTCAAATTGGTTTCTTGAACATGACAATGAGTTCACTGTACTAAAATGGCCCCCACAGTCACCAGATCTCAACCCAATAGAGCATCTTTGGGATGTGGTGGAACGGGAGCTTCGTGCCCTGGATGTGCATCCCACAAATCTCCATCAACTGCAAGATGCTATCCTATCAATATGGGCCAACATTTCTAAAGAATGCTTTCAGCACCTTGTTGAATCAATGCCACGTAGAATTAAGGCAGTTCTGAAGGCGAAAGGGGGTCAAACACAGTATTAGTATGGTGCTCCTAATAATCCTTTAGGTGAGTGTACTTACTATAGGGTTAGGGTAGGATTAGGGTTTGGTTGAGGGTTAGTTGCATGTAATTATGCATAATCTACTGTTATTACTATGGTAAGTACATGTAACGTGTAACAATGACACTGTGAAATAAAGTGTTACCATAAAAAGTGTAACCCAAAATCCTCATTACTCTAAAAACTATAAATTGTGCATAATTACATGCAACTTACCCTAAACTCAAACCCTATTCCTAACCCTATAGTAAGTACATAGTTATTAATATATTATCACTCCGCACTTACATATATAAACACACTGTAACGTGGACACCAACAAGTGTAACCCTTTATTTTAAAGGCGTCTTTGTTACACTGTAATTATACATGTAAGCGATGAATAATATGAAACCAGTCATAAGGGTCTATTTTATTTAAATTGAGATTTATACATCATCTGAAAGCTGAATTAATAATCTTTCCATTGATGTATGGTTTGTTAGGACAATATTTGGCCGAGATACAAAAATCTAAATATTGAGAAAATCTCCTTTAAAGTTGTCCAAATGAAGTCCTTACCAATGCATATTACTACTAATAATACATTTATGATATATTTACGGTAGGAATATGATCTTTACTTAATATCCTACTTAGGGTTAGATTTAGGTTAGTTGCATGCAATTATGCATAATTATTGCTATAGTAACATATGTAAAATAAAGTGTTATTGGATTTTGCTTTATGCGATTTTCTCATTTATTTTAAAAGTTGCTCCTTTTAAACACAGCTCTTAATGCTTTCATATTATTTTGTTGGTGGTAGCGCGTTTGTTGGTTAGTTGCTTGTAATTAAGCATCATTTATAGTTATTGCTATTGTAAGTACATGTAACAATGGCACTGTTAAATAAAGTGTAACCCAAAATCCTCATTACTCTATAATCTCTGGGCTGTCATTGCACTAATATCTAAATCATGACTATATTACTTATAAAATATCCAAACGCTTGAAATAGTCTAATAAAACATGAGCTATTTACAGTAAAGCATATTTTAGGTCTTTTAGTGTTACCCTACCCTGGTATTCTTTAAAGATGTCTGTTATAATACCATGGTATTAGTCTGGTACCGCCAGTGTTTTGTTGTGTTTGTGTCATTCCACAGGATTAAGCTGCGTCATACAGTCTTTATTAAAACCATCTTTACTAAATCAAAGGATCAGTGACAGTTTGTTTAGACTCTAAAACCCGTCTGCCATTATAAATCAAGCTCTGAAAAATGAGATCGTCTAACCCCTTACTTTATCCTAAATATTTCTTATTTTTAGTTCACATTCTGATCACATTTCTCAGGAACTTTTTCACAAAATGCAGATTTAATATCTTGATGCAGAGATGCATCACAGGCTTTAGATCAAGATACAGAATCATTGCTAAAAAAGCAATGCAAAAAAATAAATCGGTGACCGCAGATGCTTTGTGTATAATAGTGCCAGCGTGAGGAGGAGGAGGAGGGTTTCCCCAGCTGAGCCTTCGTCCCTCCCAAGATTCCTTCTCATCTACTCATCGTCTCATCTGAGGGAGTTTTTCTCGCTACTGTCATCCTTGGCTTCCCTCGGGGAGTTTGTGAGGCTCTATTCATTGTAAAGCACAATTCGCATTGTGAAGAGCTCTATACAAACAAATTGAATTGGGAAAAACTGAATTGAATTAAAGCTGCGCGGCATTAAAGCGCAGCTCTCTAAACATCCTGCCATGAGTCTGAAAGCACATGCACATCTGAATGAGAGGAACATGAAGACGTGGATGTTTGAGAAGTAATGCTTATTAGAATGATGCATGCAGTTCTTATGCCCTCATATTCATTGTGCAAGTATTCAATTTATTCTCTTATTTAAAAAAAAAAAAAAAAAAATCTAAATATTTAGTTATGCTGCAGAATTGCACTGCAAAAATGATGTTCTTCCTCAGTATTTCTGTCTTGTTTTCCAGTACAAACATTCTTAAATCAAGATGCATTTACTGGAGGAGCAAATATACGTCGTTTTCTGAAAGAATTATCCAAATTAAGTGAGTTTTTGCATAAAACAAGAACAATGACTTAATATCTGATGTCATTGTGCATCTTGATTTAAGAATGTTTGTACTGGAAAACAAGACAAAAATACTGAGGAAGAACATTATTATTATTTTTTATTATTTTTATTATTTTTAAGTGTATGCAATTAGGTGGCCTTAACTACTATATACTAACATTTTAATGAATCATTTGATGCAATGCACTTATTGTGTACATACATATTTTTACATTGAACTAAAATGTAAAAATGTGCAAAATTACATCTGTAATGTAATTATATCTGTAATTCTGTACACTTATATTTATAATTACACTGTTGACACTTCTTACCCACACACCACCACCCTACTCCCTAACTTTACCCTTAAACTTACCCACACCACCACACCTGTCCCTAACTTTACCCTTAAACTTACCCACACCACCACACCTGTCCCTAACTTTACCCTTAAACTTACCCACACCGCCACACCTGTCCCTAACTTTACCCTTAAACTTACCCACACCACCAACATGTCCCTAACTTTACCCTGAAACTTACCCACACCACCACACCTGTCCCTAACGTTACCCTTAAACCCACACCGCCACACCTGTCCCTAACTTTACCCTTTAAACTTACCCACACCGCCACACCTGTCCCTAACTTTACCCTTAAACTTACCCACACCACCACACCTGTCCCTAACTTTACCCTTAAACTTACCCACACACCTCCACACCTGTCCCTAACTTTACCCTTAAACTTACCCCCACACCACCACACCTGTCCCTAACTTTACCCTTACCCACAAACTTGTCCCTTACCCACACCACCACACCTGTCCCTAATGTTACCCTTAAACTTACCCACACCACCAACATGTCCCTGACCTTAAACTTACCCATACCGCCACACTGTCCCTAACTTTACCCTTAAACTTACCCACACCACCACACCTGTCCTGTCCCTAACTTTGCACCGCCACACCTGTCCCTAACTTAAACTTACCCACACCACCAACACCCTGTCTTACTCCACACCGCTACAGCTGTCCCTAACTTTACCCTGAAACTTACCCACACCGCCACACCTGTCCCTAACTTTACCCACACCACCACCACCTGTCCCTAATGTTACCCTTAAACTTACCCACACCACCACACTGTCCCTGACTTTACCCTTAAACTTACCCATACCGCCACACCTGTCCCTAACTTTACCCTTAAACTTACCCACACCACCACACCTGTCCCTAACACTACCCTTAAACTTACCCACACCGCCACACCTGTCCCTAACTTTATCCTTAAACTTACCCACACCGCCACACCTGTCCCTAACTTTACCCTAAACTTACTGTCCCTAACTTTACCCTTAAACTTACCCACACCGCCACACCCGTCCCCTAACTTTACCCTTAAACTTACCCACACCGCCACACCTGTCCCTAACTTTACCCTTAAACTTACCCACACCGCCACACCTGTCCCTAACTTTACCCTTAAACTTACCCACACCGCCACACCCGTCCCTAACTGCCCTTTACCCTTAAACTTACCCACACCGCCACACCCGTCCCTAACTTTACCCTTAAACTTACCCACACCGCCACACCTGTCCCTAACTTTACCCTTAAACTGACCCACACCACCAACATGTCCCTGACTTTACCCTTAAACTTACCCATACCGCCACACCTGTCCCTAACTTACCCTTACACGCACTCACACCACCACACCGTCCCTAACTTTACCCTTAAACTTACCCACACCGCCACACCAGTCCCTAACTTTACCCTTAAACTTACCCACACCGCCACACCCGTCCCTAACTTTACCCTTAAACTTACCCACACCGCCACACCTGTCCCTAACTTTACCCTTAAACTTACCCACACCGCCACACCTGTCCCTAACTTTACCCTTAAACTTACCCACACCGCCACACCTGTCCCTAACTTTACCCTTAAACTTACCCACACCGCCACAGCTGTCCCTAACTTTACCCTTAAACTTACCCACACCGCTACAGCTGTCCCTAACTTTACCCTTAAACTTACCCACACCGCCACACCTGTCCCTAACTTTACCCTTAAACTTACCCATACCGCCACACTTGTCCCTAACTTTACCCTTAAACTTACCCATACCGCCACACTTGTCCCTAACTTTACCCTTAAACTTACCCACACCGCCACACCTGACCTTAACTTTACCCTTAAACTTACCCACACCGCCACACCTGTCCCTAACACTACCCTTAAACTTACCCACACCGCCACACCTGTCCCTAACTTTATCCTTAAACTTACCCACACCGCCACACCTGTCCCTAACTTTACCCTTAAACTTACCCACACCGCCACACCTGTCCCTAACTTTACCCTTAAACTTACCCACACCGCCACACCCGTCCCTAACTTTACCCTTAAACTTACCCATACCGCCACACCTGTCCCTAACTTTACCCTTAAACTTACCCACACCGCCACACCTGTCCCTAACTTTACCCTTAAACTTACCAACACCGCCACACCTGTCCCTAACTTTACCCTTAAACTTACCCACACCACCAACATGTCCCTGACTTTACCCTTAAACTTACCCACACCGCCACACTTGTCCCTTACCCACACCACCACACCTGTCCCTTACCCACACCACCACACCTGTCCCTAATGTTACCCTTAAACTTACCCACACCGCCACACTTGTCCCTTACCCACACCGCCACACCTGTCCCTAATGTTACCCTTAAACTTACCCACACCACCAACATGTCTCTGACTTTACCCTTAAACTTACCCACACCGCCACACCTGTCCCTAACTTTACCCTTAAACTTACCCACACCGCCACACCTGTCCCTAACTTTACCCTTAAACTTACCCACACCGCCACACCTGTCCCTAACTTTACCCTTAAACTTACCCACACCACCACACCCGTCCCTAACTTTACCCTTAAACTTACCCACACCGCCACACCCGTCCCTGACTTTACCCTTAAACGTACCCACACCACCAACATGTCCCTAACTTTACCCTGAAACTTACCCACACCGCCACACCTGTCCCTTACCCACACCACCACACCTGTCCCTAATGTTACCCTTAAACTTACCCACACCACCAACATGTCCCTGACTTTACCCTTAAACTTACCCATACCGCCACACCTGTCCCTAACTTTACCCTTAAACGTACCCACACCACCACACCCGTCCCTAACTTTACCCTTAAACTTACCCACACCGCCACACCCGTCCCTAACTTTACCCTTAAACTTACCCACACCGCCACACCCGTCCCTAACTTTACCCTTAAACTGACCCACACCACCAACATGTCCCTGACTTTACCCTTAAACTTACCCATACCGCCACACCTGTCCCTAACTTTACCCTTAAACGTACCCACACCACCACACCCGTCCCTAACTTTACCCTTTAAACTTACCCACACCGCCACACCCATCCCTAACTTTACCCTTAAACTTACCCACACCGCCACACCTGTCCCTAACTTTACCCTTAAACTTACCCACACCGCCACACCTGTCCCTAACTTTACCCTTAAACTTACCCACACCGCCACACCTGTCCCTAACTTTACCCTTAAACTTACCCACACCGCCACACTTGTCCCTTACCCACACCACCACACCTGTCCCTAATGTTACCCTTAAACTTACCCACACCACCAACATGTCCCTGACTTTACCCTTAAACTTACCCACACCGCCACACTTGTCCCTTACCCACACCGCCACACCTGTCCCTAATGTTACCCTTAAACTTACCCACACCACCAACATGTCCCTGACTTTACCCTTAAACTTACCCACACCGCCACACCTGTCCCTAACTTTACCCTTAAACTTACCCACACCGCCACACCTGTCCCTAACTTTACCCTAAACTTACCCACACCGCCACACCTGTCCCTAACTTTACCCTTAAACTTACCCACACCGCCACAGCTGTCCCTAACTTTACCCTTAAACTTACCCACACCGCCACACCTGTCCCTGACTTTACCCTTAAACTTACCCACACCACCAACATGTCCCTGACTTTACCCTTAAACTTACCCACACCGCCACACTTGTCCCTTACCCACACCGCCACACCTGTCCCTAACTTTACCCTTAAACTTACCCGCACCACCACACCTGTCCCTAACTTTACCCTTAAACTTACCCACACCGCCACACCTGTCCCTAACTTTACCCTTAAACGTACCCATACTGCCACACCTGTCCCTAACTTTACCCTTAAACTAACCCATACCGCCACACCTGTCCCTGACTTCACCCTTAAACTTACCCATACCGCCACACCTGTCCCTGACTTTACCCTTAAACTTACCCATACCGCCACACCTGTCCCTGACTTTACCCTTAAACTTACCCATACCGCCACACCTGTCCCTGACTTTACCCATATCCCACCTCAATATCAGCAAAAGTGTTTTGCAATACCATATGAACACAATAAGTACATTGTACTTATTTTTTTGATGTAAGTACATAGTAGTTAAGGCCACCTAATATAAAGTAGGACCTTAAATTGAATGACAAAAACAGCTAAAATGGGATTAAACATGTTTTCCTGTCTTGTGCATTCACTGAGTGTTTTGTGAAGGTAAAAGCGCTGGTTGTCATTATGATTTCCAAAAGAAATCTGTCATATAATACACGAAGGGCCAAACCCTCAAATTCAACACTCAAATCCTGAAAGGCAGGACACAGCATGTTTTCTGTGAATGGGTATTAAGGTGAATATTCAGAAGATGGACGTGTTCTTTTAACCTTCTGTTGCGATGATGTTTTTCTGCTCTTCCCATCAGCGGGATTGTCATGATGCTCTTTCTGAACACTCTGCATTTAATTCTAATGAATAAAAAAAAAGTAGTTCATAAATATTTGCACTATAGCAAACAGTTTAGGCATTCAGAACATGCTAGGAAATTGTTATATAGTTAAACTGTGCACACAGATGCCACTATTTGTCAGTTGAAATGTGCATTAATGTTTCAGGACACCAAACAGATGCTGTGGAAGTCGGTGGCGCGAGTATCCGGTGTTCTTCAGCTGTGACATTGTGATCCCGTCATTCCGTAGTGAAGTCCGATCTCCTGCTCCTGCATTTAGATATGTGAGTGCGGTTATATTTAAGCAATTTTGTCATAATTGGCCGTAAGCCCAGTGCTTCTGCTTTAGGGTCTTCATTGATCTATTTTCTCACTCCACATTGACACTGATGTTTTTTTGCTCGTATTGACTGTGAGTTTGACACTTGCAGGTGTAAACGGCTAGTCTAGCTTAGATAGTCACCATGAAATCAAAATGGACCATTCTTATTTTTCTGTGGAATATTGCAGTTTTTATTATAAATGATTCATTACTGTTTTAAATTCATGTGCCTCATGCCTCAAACTCATGCCTACTTTACTCGTTATCTTGAATCAAGCAGCGACATCTCTTCTCTGATGACGAGGGCGGGGCAACCTGTCACTCACATGAGATCCACCAATAGCATATCACAACCATCCAATCAATTCCCCACAGACAAAATCAAGCGCCGCCCTACATTTGTTCTTGTTTGAGAAGCGTTTCACTCGATATATATACGGTGGAAGAAAAGGGAAGAAAAGATGTGTTTATCTATATTGGCACCATTAAAAGGATTTTAAGTAAGTTAATCCAAATCCAAATTCATTTTTCAGAAAATGGTCTTAAAGGTGCAGTGTGTAGTATTTATGAGGATCTATTGACAGAAATGCAATATATTATACACTACCAGTCAAAAGTTTGGATACACTTTCCCATTCTCTTTGATGACTGGTAGTGTACATAACTGTTTTGAGTGGTGTATAAAGACCTTTCATAATGAGCCGTTATGTTTGTATTATCTTACATAATGAGTCGTTTCTATCTACACACACCGTGGGTCCCCTTTCAGTGAAAATGCCATCTTGCGGCATTATGTTTCTACAGTAGCCCTAAAGGGACAAACTACAGAGCGCTAGCTACTCTCTGCTGTCTCAGACAACAACCTTTTTGTCCTGTGTTGGCCACCGTAGCTTCTCTATGTGCTTCGAAAGGGAGGGGTGAGCAGAGTTTGATTGACCACTTCGCCGCTAGATGCTGCTAAAATTCTCACACTACACCTTTAAATATCTTTAGTTTATACTTTAAGTTTTATTAACTTGAGGATAGTTTTTGTCTTTAAAATATCCAAAGAAGCTGGCATGGCATTCAAAACAAACATTGGTAACACTTAACGCCCCCATGTAGTCAATAGTTGCTAGACTACACTCGCAGCAAATTAGATTTGCTGCCGCTAGGGTGCGTCTAGATATCTAGGCTAATACATGCATTCATTAATATGCAAATGAGCCCCACCTCCACTCACTCACACAGGCTCATCTATGTAACCATGTATCAGAATGCGAATGCGTTTTATGTATCGCTCTCTACAATGACGGACACATAACGGTAATTAATATGATTAGCCCTTGGTTTGACTAGGTTATCAGACAGATAATAATGTTTTGCAGATGTTACACAAACCATGTTCCTATTCACCATCTCAGCGTCAGACAGCTGCCTTATAAAAATCAGCATCTTTAGAAACGCTTTAAACAACTTAGAACGTCAGTTGTGAAAGGCATATAGTTCATCATAACATCATATACATAATTCACTCGCTATATTGATAAATGTCCTCGATTTTTCATATCAATAATATCTCAGGATAACCTGCTTCTCTTGAGACTCCCCTGCTTCTGAAAATAGTTAATGATATGCTAAAGCTCCGCCCCCCTCATGG
>CM031952.1:30549895-30684895 GCA_018749465.1 Paracanthobrama guichenoti
AGGTGAAACTGAGTCAATATTGTTACCCAGAGGAAAATGTTATTGTCCTGCTCTTTCATTGGAGATTTAATGAGTTCTGAGTCATTGAAGAATCAACTATGTCTCAGATGTTTCCTGAAAATCCTGAAATAAAAATAGACACACACAAATGAGACAATAGTTCACATTCAGCTATAAAAAATAAATGTGGAGCTGCTCAGATCATTTGATGAGAAATGAACAAACTTTTGATCCCAGACTTTGGTATCTTCTGGATCTCTCCTGAAACTCTAGATCAGTGGCCAAAGGTGGAGATTTGCTCATTGTCTCCTTTTAATCTCATTGTTGATATATGAATGTGATTTCTTTCTGTTCTTACAGGCTGTTTTGACTGGAATGCATCATGGAGAAAGCTCCTCTGTCTCATTAGAGGTGTTCTGCTCGTTGGCAACTCTTGTTGAACGCCTCCTGCTAATTGATCCAGTAGATCAGCGTTGGCGGATCTCCAGCACGCTGAATGCTTACAGGAGTCGTGATGTCCAGCGGCCTGGGAATGATGCAGGGAATTCGAGGGAGCAGCCCCCAAGTGTTTCATTCCTGACGGTGGGTGTGCGCTGTGGTCGCTTAAGTGCTGGTTCGCAGGCCCTGCGCCGTCTGTATAAGCCCCGAACGGCACGTCAGCGTGACCAGCAGCTCTCTGCGGTCAGGCCTGATTGTGTTTGCAACCCTTTCTGACTCCGCCAGACGTGAACTCATAACATGCCGGCGCTTTGTTATGGTACCTGTGAGCTTTGAGCTCCACCAGCTGCTGGTCATGACGGCTCCCACAGGACGGGGTGCTGCGCACTGACATGTGCTGACATTCTGTATCACTGTGTTAGACATGGCTGGGGGTTTATTGCATTTGGACAGGATCTTCACCATTAATGCATGTTTCTCAAATAACTTTTTAAATGTTTTTTTTATTTTGAGCAAAAACCTGATTTTTTAATTTTTTGTTTATAACTTAAATAACTGCAAATAACATTATTTTTTTTATTTTTTTACGCAAATAACTTGAGATCAGATCGGACGAATCCAAGAAACACCAGCATACATTTCAGTGTAAGGGTCCACTCTTCAAAATGCTTCCCACTTTTTAATCCAAAACAACGAGAAAAAAAAGGGGAAAAAAACCAAAAAAATCTTCCTTTGTTTGCGTGAGCGTTTTGAGTTAGGGTAATCAATCATGTCCATTTTCAATGAAATATCGATTATAATCAGTTCCTGGCGATATCCCCTGCAAGACTCTTCCGCGAGCCCTCCCAGGTCTTTCTCCTTCAATCACAGGCGTTCTGGTGACTCCGTGACCAGGAAGCGCATTACTGGCTCTGCGAGGTGTCAATCATTGCACCCATGGTTTTCGTTGGATAAAGCCAGTCAGTGCCTAGCCAATGCCTTGCCAGCAAAGTTTTGATGGCTGGACGTAGTAGCCAATCAAAAGGCGTCATCTTGCACAGTGTATGTATGCAGCTTTGGTGAATACTACTCGTGCTCACGTTCCCATTCTCACCGGTGCGCACCAGCCAGTTTGACCGCACCAGACTCTATGACTGACACTTCTTATCAGCTAAATTAGTTTTTTCCACTGTAAATTCTGTAAATAGTTGCTTTAGTTTTTCAGTAACTGTATATCCATTATAATTAGCAGTTTATTGCAGATTTATCTGAATGAAAAACTACTCTTTACAATTACAAATGTTCTGAAATAAATGGCCTTTTTGAAAGGACGCCTAGTCTTTTCTTGACATAAGCTACATTTTTGAGAGTATCATCCTCAAATTTGACATGATCAGACTTTCAGTTTTATATTTAGGTTATTTTCAGGCCTTTAACATTCAAGTCTCATACATTTTTCCAAGTGACTTACATGTATATTGACCTGATATAGACCAGAGGGTTTAAGAGCTGCAGACGTTTTTATTTGGGTATGTCGTTTTCAGAAACTTCTCAAAAATAGGGGCGCAGGTTAAGAGGTTAATCTAGATTTTTTGTAAATAATTTGATCTTTTTAAGCAAATAACCTGATATTTTTTTACTTTTTGTGCAAATAACATGATAATGACCCGATCTTTTTGAATTTAGATTTTATTTTGTAAATAACTGTAAAAAAAAAAGAAAGAAAATGATTGAATTATCATTATGTTTTTTTGTTTTTTTAAATATATTAAAAAACAAAACATGTAGCTTAAAAGTACCATTCTGGCAGCGAGAACCATGCTGAACTAAATAAAGATAAGTGTCTTATCTGTAAGACTGGCGCCTGGCGTGTTATTGAACCAATCAGATAAGAGTAAATTGAGAGTCAGCGAGAACCTCATTTGATTGGCTACAAGAAGAAGGTGGACACACCTTCCCTCCTCACATTTGCAAAACTTGAAATCACCCCCTAAACCCTCAATCACTAGTCCCTACATTAGTCCACTAATGCAGTTCACTTGAAGGAGTGAATAAAAATGAGTGAGTGCATCGGCTGTACACTCATCATTACAGTGCATTGTGGGATAGAATGAGTGGTTTCGGACACCACTACAAAAGCCTTCTTTTGTTCCACAGACATCTTCCACGTTTTTTATCTGCCATCTTTCTCTTTCTGTCGTCGTTTGGCTAATGTCCGTCCTGTGTGTCGTGTCTTTTGAATAATGACGTGCACTGAGCGCTCTCTTCTCCCCATTATTAGTAGACACGCCCCTTACTGCTGATTGGCTACAGGTTTGTTTTGGTACTCGGCTCGAGACACCAAAGGGGCAGTTTTGAAATAACACCTACTCCACATTTAAATAATTTGAGGGTATAGGGGCTATTTCGTGTTCAGCCAATGAGTGAGAGAATCATGCTAAAACTGGAGGCGCAGCTAAAAGAAAGACGGAACAGTACATATTGGGTTATTGCAATGCTTTTGGCTGTATTTTGGAAAAATGGAAGTCAGAAGAATACAGATAATATTTATTTAGTTTTAACATGAAACTGCGGTTTCACAATACATGAATTACACTTACGAATATCAGTAAAATGCTGCAAATGTTTTTTTTTATTTATGCTCTTTACAAAGCTTCCACAAATCTTACCCTGCGCATGCGATTCTTTATGCCATCATTTTGCCTTCATACAAGACTTTTATTTTGAAAGACGTGCATAATATTCATTCTATTCATCAGAATCAATGTTTATTCTTTTATTAACAGGTCATGTTAGTATTGTGTATTTACCAGTCTAACTAGCTTCTATAACCTTAACACAAAATACCACTTTATTTTCACTTGGTGCTGTTTTCTTTTCTTTTTTTTTTTCTTTTCTTTATTGTATTAACAAAAAGTTTTTTTGTGCTATTTGATAGCCTTGCCTTATACCGTTCATTCATCAGTGTTAGTGATATTCTTACGATCATGTGTAAGTTTAGTAAAGTGGGACGGCACTTGTCCTCCATGGAGTTGAGTCTGAGAAAAAGGCACACAGCAACCGTTGCTAAGGTAAGATTAGAATCTTCATTCTTTGAACTTCTAAATAGAATTCTAACACTTGAAGCTGCTTTGATGTCTGTCTGATTTAATAAATGTAGTTTGATTGACATTACCATTTGTTTATTGAACCTCTTATAGAAATGCATCGTTTGTTGTGCTGAGAAACCAAAGATCAACGAGAACATCACATTTTGAACTGAAACTAGACTTACAGAGTTGATCATTTTGGGTTGGACATGACAAACCATTACAAAACAATTCGGAATATCAGCATGACTGTTGCTCTGCTCTCATATTCAGCATCTCATATATTTAAATGATGAACTCCACAAGTCCGGTTTCAGTCTGATGTTGATGTTCTCATCGTCCTTGGTTTCTCATGGGCTGTTCATGTTTCCTCAGTGCTATTTTGATGCTAACCTCTAGCATTCAGCACGGCCCGCCGGCACGGCAAAAGCGTGGAGTACACGGACTTAGTCTTGACTTACATGTAACAAGGTTGCACTAATTGGAGGAGGAAGTGCCGGGGATGTTTTGCGCTGACAGGGCTTGAAGACCCAGGACTTGATCTGAGCCCGAACTGGATCCTCTTTCCAGCTAATCCGACAGTGTCCGTATAGGCTGCAGGGAAGCAAGCGTGCATCTGAGACTTGGCAGCACCTGCAGCAGGAGGATCAAAGAGGCCAGAGTTAAGCCACCTACTGGATCCGTGTCACACTATATCCACAGGATATTATGTCGCTCTCGGTAGCCACAGCAGCTGGTCAGCTGGACACCAGTGGATCATGTTTGGCTGTGAGATCCTCTCAGAAATCAAGGCTTCTCAAGGTCAGAGATGGTTCTAGATGGTCCAAAACATGGCGCATACAGGGGCGTCGTACACTGTGTTCATACTTTCAGTTATTCCGGAGATATTCAAGACTGCATGCCTTAATGTGACGCCATATTAGTCTGATCTTACATTTGAAAAACTCCTATAGCTCTAAGAATTATAAAGGAGCTGTGCTGTTACTTTACTAAGTATTATGAAGAACGTTTTTTTACCTGCTGGATGATAAAACATGAAAAACCCACAGATGCACATCAAAGAGTACAGGATTTTTTTTCAGTGATATACCACCTGGAACATCTTATCAGCTGTTTAGCAACACCCTGGGAACTACCTACCACACCCTAGCAACTGCATAGCAACCACCTAGAACACATTTACATTTATTCATTAGCAGAGGATTTTATTCAAAGCAACATACAAATGGGCTTTTGGTAAAAGACAGCCTACCAACTGCATAGCAACCACCTGGAACACCTTATCAACTGTTTAGTAACCCTGGAAACCACACTGAACACCTTATCAACTGCACAGCAGTCACATATAACACATTAACATTTATTCATTAGCAGATGATTTTACCCAAAGCAAATTACAAATTGATTTGTTGCTTTAGATAAAAGACCCACTGGAAACTGCATAGCAACCACCTAGAACACTATATGAACTGTTTAGCAACACCCTGGAAACCACTTAGAACACTCTAGCAATTGCATAGCAACCACCTAGAACATATTTACATTAACTAATTGGCAGATGATTGTTCAAAGCAACATACAAATGGGCTTTGGGTAAATGACAGCCTAGCAACTGCATAGCAACCACCTGAAACACCTTATCAACTATTTAGCAACACCCTGGAAACCACATAGAACACCATAGCAACTGCATAGCAACCACCAATAACACATTAACATTTATTCATTAGCAGATGATTTTACCCAAAGCAAATTACAAATTGGTTTATGTTGCTTTGAATAAAAGACCCCATAGCAACTGCACAGCAACCACCTAGAACACATTTACATTTATTTATTTAGTAGACACTTACAAATGGGTGTAATGGGTGTTAGTTGACTTACAAATGGATGTAAGTCACTTTGGGTAAAAGACATCATAGCAACTGCATAGCAACCACCTATAACACCCTAGAAACTGCTGAGCAACACCCTGGACACCACATTGAACACACTAGCAACTGCACACCAACCACCTAGAACACATTTACATTTATTTATTTAGCAGACTCTGTTATCCAAAGCAACTTCTAAATGGGTGTATAACAATGCTCTGGAATCCACACAGAATACCCACCTTATCAACTGCATAGCAACCACCTAGAACACCCTAGCAACTGTATAGCAATGCCCTGGAAACCACATAGAACACACAAGCCACATCCTATGAACCACCCAGAACACATTTATATATGTTCATTAAGCAGATGCTTTTATCCAAAGCAAATTACAGCTTATAAAAGTGTGACTCCCATTCATCTTCCTAGCAACCACCTAGAGCACCCTAGCAACTGTATAGCAATGCCCTGGAAACCACATAGAACACACAAGCAACGTCCTAGGAACCACCCAGAACACATTTACATTTTCATTATATTCATTAAGCGGATGCTTTTATCCAAAGCAACTTGCAACTTACAAAAGTGCGACTCCCATTCATCACCCTAGCAAATCACCCTAGCAAATGCATAGCAACGCCCTGGAAACTACATAGAACATCCTGGCAACCACATAACATGAGAAAGCAATATCACACATTTTCCAGTATCGGGGAGTAGCGATGCCACTAACTTAATAACATTTTTCAGTAGCTTTTCCAGTAGCAAACTACTTTTTCAGAAGGGTAGCTTGACTGTATCTTAACTACTTTAACTTATGAGTAGCTTGTCAAACTCCAGTTTCAGAGTAGCTTCCCCAATGCTGATGAGTGTTGTGGAGCAGTTTTGTGCCTGAGGGCATGTAAACATCACGTCGAGCTGCATGTAGTGTCTGTGATAATGGAGTACAGTATCAGTGACACATGGTGTAAAGGTGCAGTGAAGCGCTCGTGTCTATCTGTGTTTCTGGCCTTATAAATCAGCAGCAGCTCCTCCCCTCTGAAAGCAGCATCAAAGCAGCACGGCCACAGATCGTAATAAAGCTGCTTGGCTCGCCTACAGATGTTCTGGAAGCTATCCGTTACCTTTATGTTATTCTACCTCTTCAACACAATGAATCGCCATTACTAATAATTAAGACTGCACAGTCTAATAATAACACTGCAATTAGGCTAAATATGAACGGCATGTCAGATAACTTTGGCTGGATATGAGGTTAATGATTACTGTGTTTGTTTTTTGTAGGAAAGGAACATTTGACTGCTTCATAGCTCTCGTATTTCTAAAGGCTCTGTTTTTATAGCCATATTTCAGTGCCATAAGCGGGACACATCTCTATCAGATGACATGGACATGATCAGGCCTTGAACCTTCATGTGATATTACGGATAATAATCAAAAAGCAGCAAAAACAAACATCTACTGTTGATTATGTTGATAATCAGCTGTAAATGAGCGAAGCAGAGCACTGTCTCCGTCTCTGGCCTTGACATTCAGTGTTGTTTGAATATAAAAATGTAATTTATGTGCCAAGGTCAGAGGAAGTGAAGAATAAGGCCGTTTCCAGGTTGGCCATGTTCCAGCAGTTTTACCGTGGTACTATGTGAATGATCCAGAGTCGCTATTTAAAGTCCAGTCAGATGTGGCCCGCTGCCAAAGCTAGAGAGAGTACCTCGGCTTTGAGCTGGACAAATGGACTCATAATCCTCTTAGACTTATGTTTGGGTAAATATTTGGACACACAATTTTACAACCATTAGTTTAACCCTCTGGTGCGGCATGTGTGGCGGTCAAAAATGACAGATTTTTCTTTACAGCATTTCAATTTCAATATTTTATGGTACTAAATTATATTTTTGCAGAAGCTAGTTATAATCCATTTATTCACTTTTTGAGCATGGACCTGAAACTGTATTTACCAACTAAACTGTGGTAAATCTTGAAACTTTGGAGTACCGACTGAAGTTTGAGCTCTTTTTAAAGACGACACTTGGTATAAAAGGTATAAAAATACTAGGGCAATTTCACAATTTGATTCTATTTCGATTTAACATTGATTATTTTGGATATATATATATATATATATATATATATATATATATATATATATATATATATATATATATATATATATATATACATACACATAGCAAATCAAGGGAAAAAATCTCTTAACTGATGCTGTAAACTATGGGAGTCAATTGGTACATTAGCCTACTATAATGTTGAAGGTAAAATGAACTGATTTCTATACACTTAAATTGCATTCAATTATGTTTTTTTTTATATAATAATAAAGTTATAATATTAACCTACTCCAATTCGCTTTTTGAAATATAAACATTTAAATGGTGGCTGTCATAAAAACATGCCAGATTTACTCAAACATGCATTAAATATTGAAGAACATTAAAAATGATAATGAATATGTAATGTGGTGCATGTATTTATCATAATGCTCCTCTGTAGAGTTCATTTTTCTTGCTGACTAACGAGTTCATGGACACTGGATATGGTTTTTCTGAGGTAAATGTGACGTTACATGACATTGTTCACGAGCTTTCCGGGTTGAAACACTGATTTGGGATTTCAGTGCGTTGTACTCTATTTTTGAACATACCTTCTGATGTTCATTCATGTTTATCTGGCGCTGTAACTGGTGTTAAAGCGGAAGAGAAGATCCGTTCACGTGCCGCTTCTCTTGAGCTAAGGCACTACAGCGTAATTTGAAATCGGAGGCTTTGTTTCATATCAAAAGTAACAGATTATTGTGATTTATTGGATGGGAGGCGCTACAATGCTCTGTTCATCAACTGAACACGGGATGGACTAATCGATTCTTGGGATTGAAGAATAGATATCGCTTCATAAAATTGAGAATCAATTAAAATCGATTTTTACCCAGCCTTAAAAAATACTATTTTAAAATTTTGTATTAAATTTGTTTTCCAAAATGTGTTTTACTCTAAAACTGTGAGGAAATCAAAGCTATAAATCTAAACAAGTTGATTTGAAGTTGATATCTCAAAAAATGAGCTTTCAGTGAGATTGTTTGGCTGCAGTACCAAACGCTTCCACTTGGTGAAATTTGCTTCCCATTAATTTCCAATGTGCTCATTTTTGACCGTGAACAGAACAAGTGTGACCTTTTCCAATCATGTCCATGGTTTTTGTGTTCGCACAGCAAGTGCCAAAAGCTAGTTTAGTGCCTTTCTAATGAAGTAAAAAAAAATCTAAAGAAAGTTTACGAATTTTTTTCTATTTAAAATGACCAAACAGCACCAGAGGATTAAGATTAGACACAACACATGGAAAATTCATATGCCCATATTTTACACTAGATTTTTCACAAAACTTGACAAAATCCTAGACTCAAGATACCACCGGGAACACCTTATCAGCTGTTTAGCAACACCCTGGAAACCACATAGAACACCCTAGCAACCACCTAGAACATATTTACATTCATTCACAAGTGGTGCTTAATTGCACAAACCTACTACAAAGCTTTTGATTTGATAAAGTGTTCTGAATGTTTTTAGTATGTTTAGTATGCTGTTGTGAGGGTGTTCTTTGCGGTTGCTAGGCCATTGCTATGTGTTTTTTAGGGTGACTATTCTGTGTAGTTGCCAGGGCATTGCTATGCGGTTGCTAGGGATTTGCTATGCAGTTGCTAGGGTGTTCTGTGTGGTTGCTGGGGATTTGCTATGTGGTTACTATGTTTTTCTGTGTGGTTGCTAGGGTGTTCTGTGTGGTTGCTAGGGATTTGCTATGCAGTTGCTAGGGTGTTCTGTGTGGTGGCTAGGTTTTTCTGTGTGGGTGTTAGGGTGTTCTTATGTGGCTGCTAGAGTGTTCTGTGTGGTTGCTAAGTTTTTCTGTGTTGATGTTAGGGTGTTCTGTGTGGTTGCCAGTGTTTTGCTATGTCATTGATAGGGATTTGATATGCTGTTGCTAGATTGTTCTGTGTGGTTGCCAGGGTGTTGCTATGCTGTTTGTATGGTGTTCTTTGTGGTTGCCAGGGTGTTGCTGTACAGTTGTACAGTTGCTAGAGTGTTCTGTGTGGTTGCCAGGGTGTTGCTATATGGTTGCTAGGTAATTGTTATGTGGTTGCTAGGGTCTTCTGGGTGGTTGTTAGATGGTTGCGAAGGTGTTGTGTATGGTTGCTAGGCATTGTCTTCCTGTCTGGCATGTGAAGCACATTCAACACTGCAGAGCAACGGCCAACATTTAATCATTTCAGTTTAGGTGTGTCTTTACCTGGTTGTTGAACAGTTATAATTGGTTACTAGAATTCAGGGAATCAGTTTTTTGATAGCATATCAAACAGATACTCGCTTCCACGGTAACATGGGTTTTGTAGCATAAGCAGTGATAGAGTTTGATAAACAGGGCAGTGCTGTTATTTTATGATTGTTCCAAAGGGAATTTATGTGTCGACCCCTTCATCATTCAATCCAAACACATGAACAGCACGAGGTGAAGACTGAATGTGTCTGTCCTCTGGCACACATATGAACTTTATCAAACTCTGACCATTACCACATGCCCAACAGACGGGTGTAGATTGTGTTCTTGTGTGCATGTGCTTCAACACGAACCCGGACCCAGGATTAGCTTCCCCATCTCATCATGTCTATGACTGTTTTTTTTGTTTTTGTTTCTCAAAAAAAATTTTTGTGAGATTGTTCACCTTTTAAAGATGTTGAGCATGCTCTGACATCATAAACAAATTTCATAATATCATATGATATCATATTTTGTATTATATGACATCCAAATAACTTTAAAAGTCCAGTATTAAATCAGTGCATAAGCATAACATTTTAAGTTCTCACTTTTAGAGTCACATTTCAATCTAATGCACTGCAGCAAAAAAAATAAAATAATAATTGTCTTATTTTTGTCTTGTTTTTCAGTACAAATATGTAAATATTCTTAAATCAAGATACATTTACTTGAGAAGCAAAATTACTTTTATTCTACACTATATTGCCAAAAGTATTGTGACGCCCCTCCAAATCCCTGAGTTCAGGTGTTCAGTCCCTTCATGGCCACAGGTGTATAAATCAAGCACTAGGCATGCAGACGCTTCTACACACATTTGTGAAAGAATGGGTCGCTCTCAGGAGCTCAGTGAACTCAAGCGTGGTACCGTGATAGGTTGCCGCCTGTGCAATAAGACCATTCCTGAAATTTCCTCACTACTAAATATTCCACGCTCAACTGTTAGTGGGATTATAACAAAGTGGAAGCGATTGGGAACAACAGCAACTCAGCCACGAAGTGGTAGGCCATGTAAAATCACAGAGCGGGGTCAGCGCATGCTGAGGGTCACAGTGCGCAGAAGTCACCAACTTTCTGCAGAGTCAATAGCTCCAGACCTCCAAACTTCTGTGGCCTTCAGATGAGCTCAAGAACAGTGCGTAGAGAGCTTCATGGAATGGGTTTCCATGGCCGAGCAGCTCATCCAAGCCTTACATCACCAAGTGCAATGCAAAGCGTGGGATGCAGTGGAGTAAAGCACGCCGCCACTGGACTCTAGAGCAGTGGAGACGTGTTCTATGGAGTGACCAATCACGTTTCTCTGTCTGCCAATCCCATGGACGAGTCTGGGTTTGGCGGTTGCCTGACTGCATTGTGCCAAGTGTAAAGTTTGGTGAAGGGGGGATTATGGGGTGGGGTTGTTTTTCATGGGTTGGGCTTGGCCTCTTAGTTCCAGTTTCATGTTCCCAACTTTGTGGGAACAGTTTGGGGACGGCCCCTTCCTGTCCCAACATGACTGCGCTCCAGTGCACAAAGCGTCGGTCCATAAAGACATGGATGAGCGAGTTTGGTGTGGAGGAACTTGACTGGCCTGCACAGAGTCCTGACCTCATCCCGATAGAACACCTTTGGGATGAATTAGAGCGGAGACTGCGAGCCAGGCCTTCTCGTCCAACATCAGTGCCTGACCTCACAAATGAGCTTCTAGAAGAATGGTCAAAAATTCCCATAAACACACTCCTAAACCTTGTGGAAAGCCTTCCCAGAAGAGCTGAAGCTGTTAGAGCTGCAAAGGGTGGGCCGACTCCATATTAAACCCTACGGATTAAGAATGGGATGGCATTAAAGCTCATGTG
This sequence comes from Paracanthobrama guichenoti, assembly GCA_018749465.1. NCBI lineage: Eukaryota > Metazoa > Chordata > Actinopteri > Cypriniformes > Gobionidae > Paracanthobrama > Paracanthobrama guichenoti. Next base: position 30,561,437 of record CM031952.1, read on the forward strand.
CATGTAAAGGTAGACGTCCCAAAACTATATATATATAAATTAGTGCTGTCAAATGGATTAATTGTATCTAACATAAAGGTGTGTGTATATATGTACACACATATATATACATATATATATATATATATATATATATATATATATATATATATATATATATATATATATATATATATATATATATATATATATTATATATATTCAAACTTTTATGTTAGATGCAAATAACGAATAACCGATTTGACACTAATATATATATGTGTGTGTGTGTGTGTGTGCGTGCCAGAATAGTGTGCAGCGAGCTCTGTGAATAAAAATAAACAATATCTGATGTATCTTTATGCTTACGCAGCCTATGTAGAGCATCCATTTCTGTTAGTATGGTGCCTGTGTAGATGCCAAGACAGCTTTCATCATCCAAAATCAATCCTATGAGGGGAAATATCAAATTTAAACCTAATTCAGTGCATTTATTGAGCAGAGTAGAAACTGTCCCACTGTGTGTGTTTGCACCTGTCCGTCCAGCTCTGGGGTCGTTCACTCATGATGGGCGATTCGTCCATGCCTTTGAAACGTACTCTCATCATGTTACTAACACTTGCCGTCTAACGTGTGTCCACAAACAAAATCTGATGCAGATAGAGATGTAGTTTTACCACACAGCTGCTGTGAATGTCTGTAGACAGCTGTTCAAACCCGAGGAGAGACACCCGTGACCCGTCTGCGGCGGCGTCTTCACCTTCGGACCGCTGAAGAACAACTGCGCACAATCGCTGCAGACTTTACATTGTGCACTGTAGATTATTGGAGTACGTTATGTGTCTTTCTACTTCAAAACTTTCATTCAGTTTGTTACTTTGTAATAATTTGTGAAATTTACTAGCAACTTCTGAGTGGAAATTGTTTCTACACCAATTTTATCCACTTAGTCAGACTTTTGACTATCAGCATAAAGACTGGACCAGCTTGATCCAGCCAAGAAGTGACTAAACATGATGTATTTTCTTTGTACGTGCTGTTTTATGTGTAATATGGATTAAACGTAAGCAGTGTTAGGGAAACTTACTTTTAATAGTAATGCAATACAATCTTGCGTTACTCCCCAAAAAATAACTAGTTGTGTACTCATTTTGTTACCTAGCTACTTTTCATGGAATGTGATGTTACGTCACTTATGCGTTATTCCCTTAAAAGTAACTCATTTCGTTACATAGTTACTTTTTATGGAATGTGATGTTGCATTAATTTCGTATAATTTATTTATTTACTTTTTAAAGTTGTATTTTTGGTAAATGTAAAGGTCCTTCCTCACCCAGAGTGAAATGAGTGTGTCTGAGGATAAAGAAAATGCTAATTCACGCCTGTACAGTAGACGGCGCCGATCAAACAAACCTTTCAGCATACATAAGTTTCTGGACATAAGTTCAAAAATTTTTCTTCAGCAATAAAAACACTGATGTTTAATTACATTTTTTGTATGGTTGAATTTGATCATCGAAGGTCAGCAGCAAAGACGTTGGTTAATAATAATAATTGGTTAATTGGTTTTTATCTATTCTGTGGAACACTGAATCTGTTTTTTTGCAAGTGAGATGAGCAAATGCATGCTCACATTTAGTTTAGATCTACAATAACCACAGCGCCTCTGCACTTTACTATCGATTTCTCTCAACATGTAGACAGGAGAGCTGTCAGTCAATAAACAGGAAATCAAAGTAACTTGCGTTACTTATTTGAAAAAGTAATCTAATTACATAACTCGTGTTACTTGTAATGCATTACCTCCAACACTGAACACAAGTGAATGGACGCGATGTAAAGTATAAAATATGCAAAAAATGACTTTCTTCCTCTGTATTTCTTTCTCGGTTTCCAGCACAAATATCTAAAGATTCTTAAATCAAGATACATTTACTGGAGAAGCAAAACGACTTCAGATATTGAGTCTTGTTTTCTGATCACAATGAAGTGAGTTTGTGCTTAAAACGTTATATATATCTGCCAGTGGGGTCAGGAAAAGTTAATTCAAAGTGAAAACAAAATGATTTTTCTGACCCCACTGGCAGATGTTACTCTTGTTTTAAGCCACTTAATTTTGAGACATTTTCAGAAAACAAGGCAAGTAACACACTCGATTAAATGTGAAACGTTGGAGTTTTTCTTTAACTGCATCTTGTTTTATGAATGTTTAGATATTTGTATTGGAAAACAAGACACAAAAACTGAGGAAGAACATAATTTTTGCAGTGAAAATAGACTAAATATTTTCCTGCAAGGTACTGAAAGGGTCAATCAGGAGGTCAATTATCCACCTCAGCAAGAATCGCAACATATTTCACCCTTCTATTCTCTTTCTTCTCCCTCTTCTCTCTGTTTTTCAGGTGCTGGATTGGTGTCACCGTGGCCCGGAGGTGAATATCGACGGACAGCTCTAGACGCCGTGGTGAAACCCTCAATCATTTTTTACGCATCACTTTAACAACTGAAGGTACGGCCTTTCACCACAGCAAGAAGACGTGGCAGAGAATACAAAGAAAGAGAAAGAGCTTTCAAAAGAGAAACGGGATCCCTGCGCTTCACAAAAGGGAATTCGCTTAAAGGTATCATTATTCCTAGAGAAAGAGCCGGGTCTCCAGAAGCAGATGAGACTTTAGCGTCGTAGCCTGAGGCCAAACGCACAAAAAAAGACCACAAGAAGGTGTAGATGGGCCGGATCGGGACACATGTCCCAGCTGGGACGCCTTTACTCGCCGCCCTTTGGTGTCTCATCCGATTACATGCGGCTCCGTAACGGCATTGTACTGTACGTGGGCGAGAAGATGATAGATTTAAGAGAAATGAAGGTAGTTAGAGATGCTTTATGATATTGATGGATCATTTTGCTGTAAAGGGCAAGATAAAGCTTATCAAATGGCTTCTGCTTTAGTCACACTTTTATAGAGAAAGTTATCGGTTTGTGTGGCCTGTGTGATGTGGTGGAAATTATGTTCAACATTTTTTAGTCTAGTATAATAAAAGAGTATTTTAAAAGAAGTGTCTTCTGCTCATCAGGGCTGCATTGGTCTGAGCAAACAGTGATGTATTATTACAATTGATAATAGCTGTTCTCTATATGAATATAGAGTAAAGTGTGATTTATTCCTGTGATCAAAGCTGAGTTTATCATCATTACTCCAGTCTTCAGTGTCACATGATCCTTCACTGATCATTCTGAGGATCTGATGCTCAACACACATTTATGATTATTATCAGTGATGAGAACAGTTCATATTTTTGTGGAAACCAGATCTAAAGAACGGCATTTACTTGAAATAGAATCTTTTGTAGCATTATAAATATCTTTACTGTCACTTTTGATCAATTTAATGCGTCCTTGTTGAATAAAATTATTAATTTCTTTCAAAAATATATTTGTAATGGTATGACAGTACACAATACAGACAGTACAAAGCAACTAGGCCTACTTACATGACTTTGTAATCATTTAAAGCCAAAAACAGTTGTTGCATATTGATTTTCATAATTCCATAAAGTGCTGTTAACATAGAGCAAACTGGAGATGTTTAAAGATCTGGCGTAGCAGCTAGTTTGAAACATAGAATAAAGTCTCATACAGTAACATTCATATTTTATTACAAATAATGCAACGAAACTGGGGAATGCATGAACTGATCAAATGCAATATAAGGGGCCGTTCACACAGAACACCTTTCCATTCCACGGCGCTGTTTTTTCATTGTTTTTCAATGTAAACACGCAAAACGGACGTGCCGTTTTAAAAGCGTGTTCTGTGTGAACTGGCTCTATGTCACCAAATGCATTCATGCAAAATGCATTAAATTGTTATCCAGTGTTGCAATTTTTAATAAATTACGAATGATACTTAAAAATGCATGTTGCCTACACCACATGGGTCTTGTGCACAGATGCTCCAGCACTACATTCAGTCAGGAATATTTATGTTTATACTGTTTATGATGAAAGAAACAACTCTAAGCAACATGTCTGCTGTAAGATATATAATTTTCAACAGCTTTAATACGGTTCTGTGGCCGATGCATAACATGTTTGTGTGTCCGTTTCAGTGATGGTCGGCTGTAATGCTTAACGGGGAAGTAAACAAGACCCGGGCGTCCCGTTGCCAGAGCAGAGCGGCTGTTCCAGGTGGAGATGCCAAGCTGTACTAATCTGAGGTACACACACACACACACACACACACACACACACACACACACACACACACACACACACACACACACACACACACACACACACACACACACACACACACACACACACACACACACACACACACACTCACAGACAGACAGACAGACACACTCCCCTCAGTGTTTTTCACAGCTGTGGTGAATTACTTCAGACCACCAACACATGCTGTTGCTCCACACACTCATTTGCGTGTTGTTTCGGTGTGTCCACATGAGGGCAGTGACAAACAGTTGAAGGAAATCCATCACTAGTTTTCCTGTTTATGGCTCTGTTCCAAAACCCAGTGAGATGTCGACTGTCGACACAGGCAGCTGCCCTCAAACTGAAACAGAACCGCAAAGATTTGTGAAATATTTTAATATAGAATGTAAAATATGCAGTGGATTTACTTTGAAACGATTATTAATCAGAAATTGCTTGTAAAATTCATGAATAATTACAAAGAAACACCAAGTAACTCATTGAATTAAACATGAAATTTTGAAGTACACAGATTGAAAAAAAAAAAAAAAAAAATGTACACAATCATTTATATTGTATTACATACATACATACATACATACATACATATATATTATTCGCTCCCCACGTGCATCAATGAGCCTTGGCCGCCCATGACCCTGTGGCCGGTTCTCCACTGTTCCTTCCTTGGAGCACTTTTGATAGATCCTGACCACTGCAGACCGGGAACACCCCACAAGAGCTGCAGTTTTGGAGATGCTCTGACCCAGTCGTCTAGCCATCACAATTTGGCCCTTGTCAAACTCGCTCAAATCCTTACGCTTGCCCATTTTTCCTGCTTCTAACACATCAACTCTGAGGACAAAATGTTCACTTGCTGCCTAATATATCCCACCCACTAACAGGAGACGTGATGGAGAGATCATCAGTGTTACTCACTTCACCGGTCATATACTGTATACACTCACCTAAAGGATTATTAGGAACACCTGTTCAATTTCTCATTAATGCAATTATCTAATCAACCAATCACATGGCAGTTGCTTCAATGCATTTAGGGGTGTGGTCCTGGTCAAGACAATCTCCTGAACTCCAAACTGAATGTCAGAATGGGAAAGAAAGGTGATTTAAGCAATTTTGAGCGTGGCATGGTTGTTGGTGCCAGACGGGCCGGTCTGAGTATTTCACAATCTGCTCAGTTACTGGGATTTTCACACACAACCATTTCTAGGGTTTACAAAGAATGGTGTGAAAAGGGAAAAACATCCAGTATGCGGCAGTCCTGTGGGCGAAAATGCCTTGTTGATGCTAGAGGTCAGAGGAGAATGGGCTGACTGATTCAAGCTGATAGAAGAGCAACTTTGACTGAAATAACCACTCGTTACAACCGAGGTATGCAGCAAAGCATTTGTGAAGCCACAACATGCACAACCTTGAGGCGGATGGGCTACAACAGCACAAGACCCCACCGGGTACCACTCATCTCCACTACAAATAGGAAAAAGAGGCTACAATTTGCACGAGCTCACCAAAATTGGACAGTTGAAGACTGGAAAAATGTTGCCTGGTCTGATGAGTCTCGATTTCTGTTGAGACATTCAGATGGTAGAGTCAGAATTTGGCGTAAACAGAATGAGAACATTGATCCATCATGCCTTGTTACCACTGTGCAGGCTGGTGGTGGTGGTGTAATGGTGTGGGGGATGTTTTCTTGGCACACTTTAGGCCCCTTAGTGCCAATTGGGCATCATTTAAATGCCACGGCCTACCTGAGCATTGTTTCTGACCATGTCCATCCCTTTATGACCACCATGTACCCATTCTCTGATGGCTACTTCCAGCAGGATAATGCACCATGTCACAAAGCTCGAATCATTTCAAATTGGTTTCTTGAACATGACAATGAGTTCACTGTACTAAAATGGCCCCCACAGTCACCAGATCTCAACCCAATAGAGCATCTTTGGGATGTGGTGGAACGGGAGCTTCGTGCCCTGGATGTGCATCCCACAAATCTCCATCAACTGCAAGATGCTATCCTATCAATATGGGCCAACATTTCTAAAGAATGCTTTCAGCACCTTGTTGAATCAATGCCACGTAGAATTAAGGCAGTTCTGAAGGCGAAAGGGGCTCAAACACAGTATTAGTATGGTGCTCCTAATAATCCTTTAGGTGAGTGTATATGTTTTATATATATATATATATATATATATATATATATATATATATATATTTTTTTTTTTTTTTTTTTTTTTTTTTAACAACTTTTTATTAGTAATTTATTCAAGTATTTTTCACAGAGCTTGTCACAGTGCATTTTGGGATGCTTGTCTGCTAAGTATAGTACATGTGATGTTACCCTTTAAAGGAAGCATAAACACATCATTTTGGAACAGTCTTTGAGTCAGGAGCATATTTATGATGCCTTAAAATGCTACCTATGTAGGGAGCACACTAGGTTTTAGAACACAGACACATTCTTATGGTGGTCCACCTGTAATCAAGACGATCTGTTATTGATTATCTGTTCATCTGTAACAGACAAAACATAGTTTTGTCAATTGCTTTATTGGTTCAGCTCTAAGCTTTTACATTTGAAGTTTAGTTTATGACAGACTTATTGACTTTTACTTCAGGTCATTGTGTGTGTGTGTGTGTGTGTGTGTGTGTGTGTGTGTGTGTGTGTGTGTGTGTGTGTGTGTGTGTTTAGATGAAATGGAAACATTGCCACTGACCTTTGGGTTCATGTGAATGTCAGGGTTCACTGCAGGTCATGTCTAGGGTTGATGTTTGGCTAAGAGTCGTGGAATGTGTTCGAGTCGCCCCGAGCTCAGAGTACAAAGGTTCAGGATCTTAAATATGTCATTCATATAGTTTAAATAGTGGAGCCGCGTGTGCAATTTGAGACTGTCATCTCCAATTCTGCTGCTATGAAGAGCTCAGAGAAGAGCCTTTACACGCCTCGGCAATAACAACAGCCTGGAGCGTCTGCGCTGACGTCTGATGGCCACTAGAGAGCTCTGCTTACACTCCATTCAATACAGCTGTTCTAACTAGGGCCGGATTTACTAAACACGTGAGAGCGCAGTTCAATAAAAGAGTTCTGCTCGTGATCTACTGACGACCCACATTAAAGAACACAGACGCAGCCGGATCATTTCCATTATGACCAACACATGTCCGGTTTAAGACATGCTTTTTTGGGGGATGTAAATAATGCCGCAAATACCAGTAAATTGACTAGCGCAAACCTTAGTAAATCACGTTGCATGATTGATTTACATACTCTCCTCACATGAATACTCCGTCTGAAAGGGAAACTCCTACAAATGCATATGCAATAAGGTGTAACAAAACATTGATCAAATGACTAACAATATGATTTTTAAATGAATTTATTTATTTTGTTCCAACTGGGATAATTAATTGTTTAATTAAATTTTCATATATTTTGGTTGCAGTTGTGAGTTAATAAAAATGTATTGGGTGAATAAAAAAAGGCAATGATATCACATTAATTGTAGTTGTATCACAGAATATTTTGAGGGATCGGCACATATCACATCGATTGTATCGTAGATGGTTTAACATAACGTATATATATACACCGATCATGCATAACATTATGACCACTGACAGGTGAAGTGAGTAACACTGATGATCTCTTCCTCACGGCTCCTGTTAGTGGGTGGGATATATTAGGCAGCAAGTGAACATTTTGTCCTCAAAGTTGATGTGTTAGAAGCAGGAAAAATGGGCAAGCGTAAGGATTTGAGCGAGTTTGACAAGGGCCAAATTGTGATGGCTAGACGACTGGGTCAGAGCATCTCCAAAACTGCAGCTCTTGTGGGGTGTTCCCGGTCTGCAGTGGTCAGGATCTATCAAAAGTGCTCCAAGGAAGGAACAGTGGAGAACCGGCCACAGGGTCATGGGCGGCCAAGGCACGTGGGGAGCGAAGGCTGGCCCGTGTGGTCCGATCAAACAGACGAGCTACTGGAGCTCAAACTGCTCAAGAAGTTAATGCTGGTTCTGATAGAAAGCTGTCAGAATACACAGAGCATCTCAGTTTGTTGCGTATGGGGCGGCATAGCCGCTGACCAGTCAGGGTGCCCATGCTGACCCCTGTCCACCGCCGAAAGCACCAACAGTGGCACGTGAGCATCAGAACTGGACCACGGAGCAATGGAAGAAGGTGGCCTGGTCTGATGAATCACGTGTTCTTTTACATCACGTGGATGGCCGGGTGCGTGTGCGTGGCTTCCCTGGGGAACACATGGCACCAGGATGCACTATGGGAAGAAGGCGAGCCGGCGGAGGCAGTGTGATGCTTTGGACAATGTTCTGCTGGGAAATCTTGGGTCCTGCCATCCATGTGGATGTTCCTTTGACACGTACCACCTACCTAAGCATTGTTGAGACCATGTACACCCTTTCATGGAAACGGTATTCCCTGGTGGCTGTGGCTCTTCCAGCAGGATAATGCTCCTGACACAAAGCACAAATGCTTCAGGAATGGTTTGAGGAGCACAACCACGAGTTTGAGGTGTTGACTCTGCCTCCAAATTCCCCAGATCTCAATCCAATCGAGCATCTGTGGGATGTGCTGAACAAACAAGTCCGATCCATGGAGGCCCCACCTCGTAACTTACAGGACTTAAAGGATCTGCTGCCAACATCTTGGTGCCAGATACCACAGCACACCTTCAGGGGTCTAGTGGAGTCCATGCCTTGACAGGTCAGCAAAAGAGGGTCCAACACAATATTAGGAAGGTGGTCATAATGTTATCCCTGATCAGTGTATATGTAACATATAAAATTAATGTACAATTTTTTAAATATTTCCAACTTTATTTTGACCTTCTTTTTATTAATACTGTTCACGGAGCTTGTAACCATGCATTTTGCGATTGTCTTGTCTGCTAAGTATAGTGCAGAGTTTTATAAAATACAGTAGAGTTTTGTAGATTATATAGAGTTTTGTAACCGTGTTTGAGTTTATGAGACATTTATGGCACATTATGGCACATGTATGATGCCGTAAAATGCTGCCTATGTAGGGAGCTCACTATGTTTTAGAAGACACACATTCCAAGTTGCCTAGTTCCTAGTAAAATTCCTACATTCCTAGAAAAATAAAATAAAATTGAGTTCATTAAAACTACACATTAATTCAGAAAAAGAGATTTTGTTCCTCTCTTTCTTATTAACTCAAAATAATACAAACCAACAAATCAAAGCACGTCCGTATCAAAACACACAACCTTGTACTTTATAATTATAACTGTAAAGAGTTCACAAAAAAAAAAAGTTCAGAATGTGAAAAACTTAGCCTGGGTCTTTTAAAATGCCAATAAGTTAATAATATTTGAATGTTCTTTGTTATGCTTGCACTTACACATGGAAACATGATTATGAATCTGGCACATTTGTTTTAGTGACATCTGCATTTATTTTGTTGTTTGCTTAATTCCTAAAATAGATTTCTATTTGGCCTCAATATCAGGTTCCTCTCCAGCAGCGTTTGTTCTTTTTTCCTGAAACATAGTTTGAGTAACTGTAGTTATTGTTCTGCTCTGCGTCAGTACTTTACAGTAATTAGTTGAGGATAAATAGGTATTTGGACTGTAATTCTAATGAGGCTTTGCCTAAAACACGAGCTCAGGCATTAGGAAAGATAAACACAGATGGTTCGTCTGTAGTGCGGCACATTTAAGTGTTTTCTGCTGCCGTTCACAATAGAAGGACTCAGACACAGCTGACAAAAATGTGTTCTAAGAACGTTCCCATTAAGTTATCAAAACGTTATGTTCTCTGAATGATAAAAAGTCCAGTTTTTTGAACGATTAAAAAAATTTGAGGGAACATTCCATTTGATCATTTTACAAACATTAAGGGAATGTTACTTTTGAATGCTCTCTGAACATTCTAAATTAAGTGATAACATACAAAACTACTTAATCATGATAATCATGACAATATTTGTATATGTAAATAACTGTATTTGAATAAGGAGTGTGTAAGTTGTAACTTAGTGCCCCTTTATGTCAAAACTGGTGCAACCGGCCCCAGATAATGTTGAACGAACATTCTATTAATGTTACTGGAAGAACGTTTGTTCATAACTTTGAGAGAACATAAGTAAAGTAGTAAAGCACAGTTAGTGGTTTCTGCTCGCATTTTATTACTCATAAATAGGGTTAGAGATTTTGGTAACACTTTATTTTAGGGTCCAATTCTCACTATTATCTAGTTACTTATTAGCTTGCAGATTACAAGCATATTGGCTGTTTATTAGTACTTATAAAGCACATATCAATGCCTTATTCTGCATCCCTACCCAACAGTTATTAATAAGCAGTAATTAGGAGTTTGAGGCAAAAGTTAACACAAGATAATACTGTGTGATACTGTATACTGCTTTATTTTTAAATGAGCATGTGAAACAATATGCAGCATGCAATACTAAATCCTTCTAGAGTATATGGTATTTTTTATCACATGACTTTATTAAATTGCATTTTTGCCATTATATTGCCAAAAGTTTTGGGACACCTGCCTTCACATGCACATGAGCTTTAATGCCATCCCATTCTTAATCCGTAGGGTTTAATATGGAGTTGGCCCACCCTTTGCAGCTCTAACAGCTTCAGCTCTTCTGGGAAAGCTTTCCACAAGGTTTAGGAGTGTGTTTATTGGAATTTTTGACCATTCTTCTAGAAGTGCATTTGTGAGGTCAGGCACTGATGTTGGACGAGAAGGCCTGGCTCGCAGTCTCCGCTCTAATTCATCCCAAAGGTGTTCTATCGGGATGAGGTCAGGACTCTGTGCAGGCCAGTCAAGTTCCTCCACACCAAACTCGCTCATCCATGTCTTTATGGACCGACGCTTTGTGCACTGGAGCGCAGTCATGTTGGGACAGGAAGGGGCCGTCCCCAAACTGTTCCCACAAAGTTGGGAGCATGAAATTGTCAAATGTCTTGGTCTGCTGAAGCATTAAGAGTTCCTTTCACTGGAACTAAGGGGCCGAGCCCAACCCCTGAAAAACAACCCCATCCCATAATCCCCCCTCCACCAAACTTTACACTTGGCACAATGCAGTCAGGCAAGTCCCATTCTCCTGGCTACCGCCAAACCCAGATCATCCATGGGATTGTCAGACAGAGAAACGTGATTGGTCACTCCAGAGAACACGTCTCCCCTGCTCTAGAGTCCAGTGGCGGTGTGCTTTACTCCACTGCATCCCACGCTTTGCATTGCACTTGGTGATGTAAGTCTTGGATGAGCTGCTCGGCCATGGAAACCCATTCCATGAAGCTCTCTACGCACTGTTCTTGAGCTCATCTGAAGACCACAGAAGTTTGGAGGAACCTAACACGGTACCACGCTTGAGTTCACTTACCACGGTAAGGAACCTTACCGTGGTAAGTGAAGGAACCTAGGTTTATGACCCTTTATGACCACCATGTACCCATCCTTTATGACCACCATGTACCCATTCTCTGATGGCTACTTCCAGCAGGATAATGCACCATGTCACAAAGCTCGAATCATTTCAAATTGGTTTCTTGAACATGACAATGAGTTCACTGTACTAAAATGGCCCCCACAGTCACCAGATCTCAACCCAATAGAGCATCTTTGGGATGTGGTGGAACGGGAGCTTCGTGCCCTGGATGTGCATCCCACAAATCTCCATCAACTGCAAGATGCTATCCTATCAATATGGGCCAACATTTCTAAAGAATGCTTTCAGCACCTTGTTGAATCAATGCCACGTAGAATTAAGGCAGTTCTGAAGGCGAAAGGGGCTCAAACACAGTATTAGTATGGTGCTCCTAATAATCCTTTAGGTGAGTGTGTGTATATATAATGCATTGCATTGTGTGAAAACTTGCAATTTTTCTATAATGTATGTATAAACATTTTTATATTTTAAGTCAAGTGTTATACTATACAGTGGTTGCCAAAATTATTAGAACACTTGGCATATTTAAGAGGTTTCAGTTGTTTTTGTTGAATTGGCCATTACAATTCCCATAAAACTAATGAAATGCCTACAAAGTCATGATTATGCTCTATAAATAATAGAATAGAGCTCTTTCTTTACAAAAAACAAGCTAGGCCTATTTCACTGTCAATGTCACACAAACTGGACAGATCTATTGTACATTCAGAAGAAAGCCTTTGGCTTCAGTTGCAGAAGGCATGGGATAACACTAGTGCTGAAGTTCTCAGAGGAAATGTACCGACACTATGCCAGAGAGATGTGCTGCTGTAAGTGCTGCAAAAGGTGGACATACCAAATATTAAAGTTAAAAGTGGATAAAAACAGTACGACTTACTCGTATGTTTCATGAACATTATGAAATTAAATAATGTTTTGGAGGCAAAAAAGGTAAATATTTTCAGATCTGTCAGGTGTTCATATAATTTTGGCCACCACTGTATATATTGTCACATATGAGTGTTATATGTACTTGTGTGTTGTTGGGGAGGTGTGTGTGTAGTTTTCTCTTGTGTGTTCTTCTACTCTCCAGCTGTAATTACTCACAGGTGGAGCTGTTAACGAGTCTCCTGATTGGTGACAGGAGTGACTGCTGCTGTTGAACCATGGATACACAGCTAACCGCTCTCATGGCTTCCTTGACTGACAAGAGCTGATCATGGTTTACCCAGTACACAGTGATTGTTAAAGAACTGCTACACGAGACATTTGATGTAAAACACCATCTTGCTTCTCTCCTTCCTGATCATTACTGAATAGGAGCGTGGTAGGCAGGTGGGTGGATTTATTAACCTTTTGTACTTTTTGTTTGTTATCTGATTTCCAGGTTAGTATTGTAAAATTAGCTAGCTTTGATTTGTTCCTGTTAATTGTTGCAGGTATTGTCTTTCTCTTTATTTTATATATATATATATATATATATATATATATATATATATATATATATATATATATATATATATATATATATAAATTTGTAAGTAAATTTTTTATGCGTTACCATGCTTTGCTTGTATTCTTCACATTTTGGCAAATTATACATTGTAATAATTATGCATTATTACATATACATAGGAAATGATTAAACTATTTATCCTGTAGAAATACTGTAAGTAGCATGATAGTATTGGGACATACCCAAGTTTTTTTTTTTTTTTTTTTTTGTAGAGTATATAGAGTTTTGTAGAGTACAGTATATAGAGTTTTGTAGAGGACAGTATATAGAGTTTTGTAGAGGACAGTATATAGAGTTTTGTAGAGTTTTGTAGAGTATATAGAGTTTTGTAGAGTACAGTATATAGAGTTTTGTAGAGGACAGTATATAGAGTTTTGTAGAGGACAGTATATAGAGTTTTGTAGAGGACAGTATATAGAGTTTTGTAGAGTATATAGAGTTTTGTAGAGGACAGTATATAGAGTTTTGTAGAATTTAGAGTTTTGTAGAGTATATAGAGTTTTGTAGAGTACAGTATATAGAGTTTTGTAGAGTACAGTATATAGAGTTTTGTAGAGTACAGTATATAGAGTTTTGTAGAGGACAGTATATAGAGTTTTGTAGAGGACAGTATATAGAGTTTTGTAGATTTTGAGTATTTTGAGTTTTGTAGTGTATAGAGTTTTGTAGAGTATATAGAGTTTTGTAGAGGACAGTATTTAGAGTTTTGTAGAGGACAGTATATAGAGTTTTGTAGAGTATATAGAGTTTTGTGGAGTACAGTATTTAGAGTTTTGTAGAGTATATAGAGTTTTGTAGAATTTAGAGTTTTGTAGAGTATATAGAGTTTTTGTAGAGTACAGTATATAGAGTTTTTGTAGAGTACAGTATATAGAGTTTTGTAGAGTACAGTATATAGAGTTTGTAAAGTATTTAGAGTTTGGTAGAGTACAGTATATAGAGTTTTGTAGAGGACAGTATATAGAGTTTTGTAGAGGACAGTATATAGAGTTTTGTAGAGGACAGTATATAGAGTTTTGTAGAGTATATAGAGTTTTGTAGAATTTAGAGTTTTGTAGAGTATATAGAGAGTTTGTAGAGTACAGTATATAGAGTTTGTAAAGTATTTAGAGTTTGGTAGAGTACAGTATATAGAGTTTTGTAGAGGACAGTATATAGAGAGTTTTGTAGAGGACAGTATATAGAGTTTTGTAGAGGACAGTATATAGAGTTTTTGTAGAGGACAGTATATAGAGTTTTCTAGAGTATATAGAGTTTTGTAGAATTTAGAGTTTTGTAGAGTATATAGAGTTTTGTAGAGTACAGTATATAGAGTTTGTAAAGTATTTAGAGTTTGGTAGAGTACAGTATTTAGAGTTTGGTAGAGTACAGTATTTAGAGTTTGGTAGAGTACAGTATATAGAGTTTTCTAGAGTATATAGAGTTTTGTAGAATTTAGAGTTTTGTAGAGTATATAGAGTTTTGTAGAGTACAGTATATAGAGTTTGTAAAGTAGTTTTAGAGTTTGGTAGAGTACAGTATATAGAGTTTTTGTAGAGGACAGTATATAGAGTTTTGTAGAGGACAGTATATAGAGTTTTGTAGAGGACAGTATATAGAGTTTTGTAGAGGACAGTATATAGAGTTTTCTAGAATTTAGAGTTTTGTAGAGTATATAGAGTTTTGTAGAGTACAGTATATAGAGTTTGTAAAGTATTTAGAGTTTGGTAGAGTACAGTATATAGAGTTTTGTAGAGGACAGTATATAGAGTTTTGTAGAGTACAGTATATAGAGTTTTGTAGAGGACAGTATATAGAGTTTTGTAGAGGACAGTATATAGAGTTTTGTAGATTTTGAGTATTTAGAGTTTTGTAGAGTATTTTGAGTTTTGTAGTGTATAGAGTTTTGTAGAGTATATAGAGTTTTGTAGAGTATATAGAGTTTTGTAGAGGACAGTATATAGAGTTTTGTAGAGTATATAGAGTTTTGTAGAGTACAGTATATAGAGTTTTGTAGAGTACAGTATATAGAGTTTTGTAGAGGACAGTATATAGAGTTTTGTAGAGGACAGTATATAGAGTTTTGTAGAGGACAGTATATAGAGTTTTCTAGAGTATATAGAGTTTTGTAGAGTATATAGAGTTTTGTAGAGTACAGTATATAGAGTTTGTAAAGTATTTAGAGTTTGGTAGAGTACAGTATATAGAGTTTTGTAGAGGACAGTATATAGAGTTTTGTAGAGGACAGTATATAGAGTTTTGTAGAGGACAGTATATAGAGTTTTGTAGAGTATATAGAGTTTTGTAGAATTTAGAGTTTTGTAGAGTATATAGAGTTTTGTAGAGTACAGTATATAGAGTTTGTAAAGTATTTAGAGTTTGGTAGAGTACAGTATATAGAGTTTTGTAGAGTACAGTATATAGAGTTTTGTAGAGTACAGTATATAGAGTTTTGTAGAGGACAGTATATAGAGTTTTGTAGAGGACAGTATATAGAGTTTTGTAGAGTACAGTATATAGAGTTTTGTAGAGTACAGTATTTTGAGTTTTGTAGAGTATATAGAGTTTTGTAGAGGACAGTATATAGAGTTTTGTAGAGGACAGTATATAGAGTTTTGTAGAGGACAGTATATAGAGTTTTGTAGAGGACAGTATATAGAGTTTTGTAGAGGACAGTATATAGAGTTTTCTAGAGTATATAGAGTTTTGTAGAATTTAGAGTTTTGTAGAGTATATAGAGTTTTGTAGAGTACAGTATATAGAGTTTGTAAAGTATTTAGAGTTTGGTAGAGTACAGTATTTAGAGTTTGGTAGAGTACAGTATTTAGAGTTTGGTAGAGTACAGTATATAGAGTTTTGTAGAGGACAGTATATAGAGTTTTGTAGAGTACAGTATATAGAGTTTTGTAGAGGACAGTATATAGAGTTTTGTAGAGGACAGTATATAGAGTTTTGTAGAGGACAGTATATAGAGTTTTGTAGAGTACAGTATATAGAGTTTTGTAGAGGACAGTATTTAGAGTTTGGTAGAGTACAGTATATAGAGTTTTGTAGAGGACAGTATATAGAGTTTTGTAGAGGACAGTATTTTGAGTTTTGTAGAGTATTTAGAGTTTTGTAGAGTACAGTATATAGAGTTTTGTTAGAGTACAGTATATAGAGTTTTGTGGAGTACAGTATTTAGAGTTTTGTAGAGTATATAGAGTTTTGTGGAGTACAGTATTTAGAGTTTTGTAGAGTATATAGAGTTTTGTAGAGTACATAGTTTTTTTGCATTACCGTGCTTTGCTTTTATTCTTCACATTTTGTCATTATTAAACACTGTAATAATGATGCATTACATATACATAGAAAATAATTAATATATTATACTGTAGAAATACTGCAAGTAGCGTGATAGTATTGGGACATACCCAGGTTTTTTTATTTAATTTTTAGTTTTTTCTGTGAACACACAGGACTCGTACACTAAGATCACCTTCTGTACGCTGCTCTACATCACCGGTTTACTGGTTGGTTAAGACGACAGGGACTAACAATGGTTTCCACGGTTTCAGAGCCTGTCAGTCAGCGGGCAGGTGATTGACGTGGGCGTGCCCGCGGGGTCGAGCCCTCAGCCGGGCTGATGTAGGGGAGTCATGGGCGTGCTGTGACCTTTGATCTCTCATTTCTGCCCCCTGCAGGCTCAATGACTCAAGTTACTGTGAATGAACTAGCATACTGCCCACTACACACTGCACTGAAGGTCCTGTATGCTAAATGATGATATATAAAGGGCATTAGTATATAGTGCATTTTCATATATTCCATGCATACAGAAAATTCTAAATAGTTGATTTTCATGAACTGTTGACATTGTTTATTCATGTACCGTTGGTGTGTATGCGTGTGTTGAGTTTTGGTTTAACTGAAGCTGTTGTCGTCAGGTTTGTCAGATTTGTGTAATAATGATCATGATAAATCAGTCTCTTCTTGGCCTGTAGTTCGTTGATTCAATTATTTTGCAAACATTACCATCTAGCGGCTGTGACTGGTATTGCAAAATCTTTTGCACTTTATAATCATAAATGTTTCTTGAGCATCAAATCATCATATTAGAATGATTTCTGAAGGATCAAGACTGAAGACTGGAGTAATGATGCTGAATATTCACTATATATACACTGTATTCACTGGAATAATATTTTACTGTTTTTACTGTAGTTTTGATCAAATAAATGCGAACTTAATGAACATAAAATCCTTCTACAATTCTACTTTAAAATGCACATACCGTCCAGAAAGTTTTCAGGTAAATTTGGATTTAATGACTTTCATTTAATGATTTAACCATCAAGAAATATGCCATTTTGTCTTAAAGTCCTAAATTCAGGATTTCATGTTCATCATAGTACAGGTATACTAAATCCCTGCATATGCAATGCATTATGTAATGGTTTTGTAAAGGAATTAATAGACAAAGTAATACAAATGGATGTCAGATAATTAATTCTCTTTAAGAGGGACCTGGGCAAAATGACATAAACCATAACAAAGATAAACAAAATAACATGAAAAGTACAAATGTGGAAAAGTAAACAAGGCCTCTGAACTGAACAAAGTGGCGAACTACGTGCTAAAACATTGATCAAACTTCGGCTCCAAAAGTTTTAGGACTTTTAGATGTCAGAAATGATTTATTTGTATTTTTATAAACATTATATAAGAGTTTCTTGACGCACTTTCATCTTGTGTGGTGTCTCGGGGTGAAGTGACAGAGAAATGCCAGCTTGTCACATCCGTCTCCAGCGCGCAGTGGAACCTGCCCGAGGCCGTCTGTCAGCAGAGCCTGTGCAAACACACTGACGGCCTTTCTGTGCCTTACAACAATTCGGGACTTAATTAGGAACCGTTAATAAGTGTGTGATCGTGAGTGTAGACTGGTGAACGATGCCACACGCAGGGATGTGATACTCTGACACTTCTGGTCTTTTTATTCACATATTAACATTGATCAGCTCAGCCGAACCTGCTTGACTCGCAAGAACAAACCTCTTGCTGAAGCTCAAACGTGCTGCGTAACACGAGAATGAACCTCATTGGTTCTCGCTGAAGCTCAAACGTGCTGCTTAACACGAGAATGAACCTCATTGGTTCTTGTGGAAGCTCAAACGTGCTGCGTAACACGAGAATGAACCTCATTGGTTCTTGTGGAAGCTCAAACGTGATGTGTAACATAAGAATGAACCTCATTGGTTCTCGCTGAAGCTCAAACGTGTTGCGTAACATGAGAATGAACCTCATTGGTTCTCGCTGAAGCTCAAACGTGCTGCGTAACATGAGAATGAACCTCATTGGTTCTTGTAGAAGCTCAAACGTGATGTGTAACATAAGAATGAACCTCATTGGTTCTCGCTGAAGCTCAAACGTGATGCCTAACACGAGAATGAACCTCATTGGTTCTTGTGGAAGCTCAAACGTGATGCGTAACACGAGAATGAACCTCATTGGTTCTTGTGGAAGCTCAAACGTGCTGCGTAACACGAGAATGAACCTCATTGGTTCTTGTGGAAGCTCAAACGTGCTGCGTAACACGAGAATGAACCTCATTGGTTCTTGTGGAAGCTCGGACGTGATGCGTAACATGAGAATGAACCTCATTGGTTCTTGCGGAAGCTCGAACGTGATGCGGAACATAAGAATGAACCTCATTGGTTCTTGTGGAAGCTCAAACGTGATGCGTGACACGAGAATGAACCTCATTGGTTCTTGTGGAAGCTCAAACGTGCTGCGTAACACGAGAATGAACCTCATTGGTTCTTGTGGAAGCTCAAACGTGCTGCGTAACACGAGAATGAACCTTATTGGTTCTTGTGGAAGCTCGGACGTGATGCGTAACATGAGAATGAACCTCATTGGTTCTTGTGGAAGCTCAAACGTGATGGGTAACACGAGAATGAACCTCATTGGTTCTTGTGGAAGCTCGAACGTGATGCGTAACATAAGAATGAACCTCATTGGTTCTTGTGGAAGCTCGAACGTGATGCGTAACATAAGAATGAACCTCATTGGTTCTTGTGGAAGCTCGAACGTGATGCGTAACATAAGAATGAACTTCATTGGTTCCTGCGGAAGCTCAAACGTGCTGCGTAACACGAGAATGAACCTCACTGGTTCCTGCGGAAGCTCAAACGTGCTGCGTAACACGAGAATGAACCTCACTGGTTCCTGCGGAAGCTCAAACGTGTAGTTATTTGACTATGATTGTAAATAAATGTTGTGCTGCAGATTTAAAAATCTGTGAACTGAGAAAAACTGTGCACTCTGAATGCAAACTTAAGTAACATTTTCATTCGGCTTTTATTTAGAAGGTGGGACTTATTCCGTCATATTGCCTGTTGCACTTTCCTCCCATTCATAGTATGAGTGCAGTGCACCACCTTTGTATATCTAAAGTCTTTGTTTCCACATCAGCTACGTCTGTCCTTCACGCCATATAGCCAAGATGTAACATGTATTGTTCACTAATGGTTTAATCACAGCCGAGTGTCTTTCCAGGGTTGCCGATCGGGTGGCATGTGATGCTGTTGTGTGTTTGGGATCCTGAAGGCCTTTGCTGCAGCTGTCAATGACAGAGTTAATTAAAGCATGCATTGTTCATTACTGACTCAATCGATCTGCTGTGTTCACGTTCTCTGTTCCCTCACGGAAACTGCATCTCTCTCTAGTTGTGTATGGGAATGTCTGCATTAAAAAAACAATTAAAAACAAGACCGCAGTGGCAAAGAGTAGCAACAGGCATTTATTTTACACAAGGCTACTGAAAAGCCTTTGTCGTATTTTCTGGCACGAGTGACTTTTGCCGTGACCCGCCCCCAGGGAGGAACAAGTATCGTGTGCTACAATCGATGTGTGGTCAATTGAATGTGTCCTTGCTGTATTTATTTCATTAAAAAACACTACTACATCCATGGAAGAGCTGATATAGTTTGTCGTCCATGACTCTGCTGAGTAGACAGGTACTCTGTGGTTGATCGTTAGGGTATTTTAGGTGCGCAGTAGACTATAGAATCAATGCAATCACTCAGAACGTTTGTTCAGATGCAACATTGATCATGAGTCCACAATAAGAGTCTTCTGGTTCAGTAATCATCCTCCATTCACTTCATTGGCACATATTGATTAATGCAAAACAGCAGCAGCATAGTGGTTCTCTAAATGACTCATTGCTTTTCTATTGAACGCTCAGATGAGGGGTCATTGAAATTATATACATCTGAGAACATCAGAAGCCTGTCTCTAGTGATTAGACATGACCTGAGTCTGCCATATCAATGATGAATAAACATATACTGTATAACTTTTGACCAAACACAGTTAACCCCTATGGGTCTGCACAGTTTTGGGGCCCTTTAGAAGTTTTTACATGCTCCGACATCTGTGCTTTTAGTTTCTTATAAACATATTAATGGCAAAGGTGTCATTACACTGCATTCAGAACAAACTGGGCTACCATAATATGTGAGCAATGTGTGTACATGCTTGTATTTTTGAGAGAATAATGTTTGTGTGGTTTTAGAAAAAACAAAAAATTTAAGTCACTGAAATAAGGACAATAGATACACTCACCTAAAGGATTATTAGGAGCACCATACTAATACTGTGTTTGACCTCCTTTCACCTTCAGAACTGCCTTAATTCTACGTGGCATTGATTCAACAAGGTGCTGAAAGCATTCTTTAGAAATGTTGGCCCATATTGATAGGATAGCATCTTGCAGTTGATGGAGATTTGTGGGATGCACATCCAGGGCACGAAGCTCCCGTTCCACCACATCCCAAAGATGCTCTATTGGGTTGAGATCTGGTGACTGTGGGGGCCATTTTAGTACAGTGAACTCATTGTCATGTTCAAGAAACCAATTTGAAATGATTCGAGCTTTGTGACATGGTGCATTATCCTGCTGGAAGTAGCCATCAGAGAATGGGTACATGGTGGTCATAAAGGGATGGACATGGTCAGAAACAATGCTCAGGTAGGCCGTGGCATTTAAACGATGCCCAATTGGCCCTAAGGGGCCTAAAGTGTGCCAAGAAAACATCCCCCACACCATTACACCACCACCACCAGCCTGCACAGTGGTAACAAGGCATGATGGATCCATGTTCTCATTCTGTTTACGCCAAATTCTGACTCTACCATCTGAATGTCTCAACAGAAATCGAGACTCATCAGACCAGGCAACATTTTTCCAGTCTTCAACTGTCCAATTTTGGTGAGCTTGTACAAATTGTAGCCTCTTTTTCCTATTTGTAGTGGAGATGAGTGGTACCCGGTGGGGTCTTCTGCTGTTGTAGCCCATCCGCCTCAAGGTTGTGCGTGTTGTGGCTTCACAAATGCTTTGCTGCATACCTCGGTTGTAACGAGTGGTTATTTCAGTCAAAGTTGCTCTTCTATCAGCTTGAATCAGTCGGCCCATTCTCCTCTGACCTCTAGCATCAACAAGGCATTTTCGCCACAGGACTGCCGCATACTGGATGTTTTTCCCTTTTCACACCATTCTTTGTAAACCCTAGAAATGGTTGTGCGTGAAAATCCCAGTAACTGAGCAGATTGTGAAATACTCAGACCGGCCCGTCTGGCACCAACAACCTTGCCACGCTCAAAATTGCTTAAATCACCTTTCTTTCCCATTCTGACATTCAGTTTGGAGTTCAGGAGATTGCCTTGACCAGGACCACACCCCTAAATGCATTGAAGCAACTGCCATGTGATTGGTTGATTAGATAATTGCATTAATGAGAAATTGAACAGGTGTTCCTAATAATCCTTTAGGTGAGTGTATGTGTCCATGAGACTTTTGACTAATGGGTGTTGTTGCCTAGAGTTTTCCCTTTAAACTGATGTGAACATCATTGTGCCTACTCATTCACATATTGATTTAAAATTTGAAGACACTTCTTGTTTACAAAGCCCATATGTGAAGAGGTGTGAACGATCATGAATAATGCTGTGATTTACACCTGAGAGAACAAAAGAACCGCATAATGAGCTGCATAATGAATAAACCTTTGAGTCAGGTATGTGAGAGGGAAGAAAGAATATGAGGACAAAACATTTTAATTTTTTTAGTTTATTTAGATTATAGTTAACAATATAAAGTGAGAGCCAAAGGCACATGTTTTTGAAGTCCATAAAAGTGCATCTGTCCTTCATATAACTGCTCCACACGCCTCCGGGGGTAAATATTTAAAACTTTATAAACTAAATTATCTAGCTACCGGCCTAATAATCGCCTTCCGTATTCAACTTACGGAAAAAAAAGCATTTTGAGCATTCTGCGGTAGGCGTGGGCGCTGCACTTTTTCCATAAGTTGAATACGGAAGGCGATTGGCCGGATAATTTACTTTATAAAGTTTTAAATATGGATTTTTTTTCTTACACAAATGCATCGATTCGCTTCAGAAAGCCTTTATTAACCCCCCGGAGCCATGTGGAGCAGTTATATGACGGACAGATGCACTTTTATGATGGATAGATGCACTTTTATGGACTTCAAAAACAGAGCCACAATCACTGTCATTATAAAGCTTGGATTAGCCAGGACTTTTTTAATATAACTCCGGTTTTATTTGTCTTAAAGAAGAATATCATATACACCTAGGATAACTTAGTAAATCATGGGCTAATTTTCAATTTTGGGTGAACAATTCCTTTAATATAATATCCACTCTTAACAGAAAACATGATTTTTTTGATCTCATGCATGCATGTATTATTTCACAGCATGCAAAAAAATTTTGTATAGGCCTATTGTATTTTAAATTAACAAACGATTTGACACATTGTTATTTTGAATGTTTTTGAAACTATACACTCTATAGAAGAAAAGGTTCCATATGGGATCTTAAAGGTTTCCGTCAGATGCTTCATATATAAAACCTTTTCTCATAATGGGATCACTTTGGATTTAGTTTTTTAATTTTAAATACATTATGATCTAGGAAGTTCGTAAGTATACGTTATCACTCGATGTAAACCCTAATGCTCAAAATAATGAATTGGTTTAAGTCGAGCCAACTCAAATTAAACAAATGTATTCAATCAAATGAACTTTTATGAGTATTTAGAACTTTCTCTTTCTTCTGAGTTCACAAAACTGACACATTTTAAGTAATCCGAATTGTTTCATTGTTTTGAGTTTTATGAACTTGTTTCTTTGTTTAGATAAACTTAAATTGAACTGAAACTGGGCTGGGATTTCTATTTCCCAGCATGCTTTGCCATGACACTCAAAATTGAGAGTAAATGTTAAAATGAAGTGTCATAAAATGTTTGTTTTTTTGTGCAAGATTAATGTTAAGGTGGAGATTAAGCAGTGTTTAATATTTAATAGAGTTAGAAAAAAAAATGAAATAACCCATTAAACATCAAAGTATTATGCAATAATTTAAGACATTTCCCCTTATATAGAACTTTTGTTGCATCAAATATTCGGTTACACTTTATTTTAAGGTGTCATTGTTACAGTGTAATTATATATTTAAGTACTGAGTAATATTGATTAACTACATGTATTTACTATAGGATTAGGGTTTGGTTGAGGGTTAGTTGCATGTAATTATGCATAATCTACTGTTATTACTATATGTAACAAGGACACCGTAAAATAAAGTGTTATAAAATATTCTTTCAAATTGAGTCAAGAACCCTAGAGTTCTATATAGAACCATTTAATCTTTTTTCTAAGATTGATCGAACGTGCGTTTGGTCAATTGTGTAAAACCACTAGTGACTTCTAGCAGGGATGCTGTTGGTGGCAGAAGAGCTCGCCTCTCCTCAACAAGACATTTGAGCAATAGTAAAGTAATGATTGCTGTCATATTTCTCTGTCGTCAGAGGGAGTCAGATGGAAAGCGGCTCTTTGAGACACAGAGCAGTCGGTGCTCACACATGCTGATCCCAGCGGCTCAAACACTCTCCTCCTTTGAAGTCTGAACATCTCTGGATGTATTTTAGTCCATAAGCGGATCTGAACCGACCACAGCTTATTACTGAGAGGTTAGTTTGCATGTACTGCTTATTATTTTACTGTAGTAAGTTTTAGATATCACTGTTCTGTTGCTCCGATTATGTGATTGTTTTGACTCTTAAAAATAAAGGATCCCAAAGTGTTTAACTCTTTGAAGAACATTTTAATCTAAATAACCTTTTGTGGAATGTAACGATTCCTTGGATGTTAACATTTTCCCTGCCAGCATTTTATTTTAAATCATTGCCAGTCAGTGGCAGCATTTGATGATTTTTTGCTAAATGTAATGGCCCCCTGAATATTTATGAATATCTGAACATGCAACACGTCAAAAGAAAGAACAGAGCCTCTGCGTTTAAACAACAAAAAATTCTAGCTTTGTGCATTCATTTTAATCAACACTTGAATGCGGTTAAGTCTCATAAAAATGCAACATTTTCAACAAAAAGCTGAAAAATTAATGTTTTTGTCAAAGACTTTGTCTTTGATCGCTTTTTTTACATGTGAGTCAGCAATGCTTCTATCGCTTGTTTCTGCTTCTTGTTTTGATCAGGAGATTCTGTCCTCTTTCAGAAGATGTGTAACAGCGCCCCCTACCGTACAACAGTGAAAACATGGAAAGCCGGAAAATTCTGTCAATGGAATTTAACAGAATTTTCAGTTAAAGGTTCTTCATGGATCAATCGATGCCAATAAAGAGCCTTTATTTTTAGTGCATGTTAACTGGATCAGGCTAATGTTTTAGGTTGCTCAAAGCTAATGAAAGTTTACAATCATAATTTTGCAGTATTTGCAGTATTGAAAGTGTTCTGTTTTTAGATAAAATGCATTGGGTTTTTGAAAAGGCTGAAACTGGGAAACTTGCTGGTATTCATGGGAAAATGTTCAGCATTTGGCCCAGAATATGATTTCTTCTCAGAACATCCACACAGACAGTAGAGAGCAGATTAATATTAATATTTAACTGTTAAACTACATGTCATGTTTTCTAAGTGACTGACACAGCTGAATGCAGACACATTAATGTATTTTTAGCTTCAGCTTAATCCGGTGTCACTCCTCTTCTGTGTTCAGTGTCATTCTGAATTAAAGTGTAACTTTGCCGATTTTCAACCCTGCTTTGTATTTTTACAGTGTTGGTAGTGTATGGACAATGTTTGCTCATTCTCTGTGTTACCTGGACCTACAAATTCACGTTTATTTGAGCTCCAGGGCTTTCAGGAAAACTACAGATTATGCTTCCACATATTTGTATCCCCGCCCATGGACAGTCGGATCAACAGAGGGTTGTTAACAGAACAGTTATTGTAACAAATCAATCAAAAACCACAGCCAATCAGAACAGCATGTGGGCGGGCTCTCGCGGCAAGTGCACGGCACTCGCAAGGAAATGGATAAGCACATAATCAAATTCACAAACATTACACCATTTAAACATTACTAAAAATTCAAACTGAGTTACTAAAACAATCTTTGTCCTAGAATATACTTGTTTGTTCACAGTTTGAATGTTTGTTTAATTTCAAGATCTGAGGTGAATTATCCATTGTTGCTTTTAGCACGACTACGTTACAAAGCTGAGCACTAAATGATATTCAAAGTCATATTACACGCTTTTAACATGAAATATAGCACATAAACATTACCTGAGATCATCATTGCCATGTTTTGTGTTGTTATTCCAGCCGTGACAGAAATAGAAATAGTTTCTAAAATAGAATCATCACGCGTCGCCGTCGCGGCTGGTTAGGACAAAAACTCTAATGAACATGGGAAAGACGCCTTTTATCACGGCATCGCCTGTAGTTAGGACACGGTGTAAGAGTAGGTTTATCACTGAAACAGCATTATGGTATAATGAAACACTATGGCAACAGCTTTCTTACCCGAAACACGACCATGTTTTGCTTCGGACTGAACTGACACAATGGCAGTTTCTTTCAGTTTTTCCCCTCCATTTGGCATAAAGCGCTGTGTTCGTTGTCATCCAGTTTACTGTTTGAATTCTTGCACCCGGGAACAAAACAAGTCAACACCATTGTGACTAAAAGTTTGCTAAGAAGTATTTCCTACTAAAGTAATTTGGTATTTGACTCTGGTTAAAGCATTTCTGTAGCAGACTGGTGGGAATGGCCTTGGACGGCAACATGCCCAGTGCATTATGGGTGTAAGTTTTCCTACCTATTTGGCTAAAGGGCCTTTTTTCTCTGCTTTCTCTAGTCAGGCACCGATTTCAATTTTTTTTTTTGCCTTTTTACTGTATAGGCAGACAAGTTTCATTGAAAGTATTTTGCCAGCGGTGATTAACACTTTTAAATTCACCCCCAAAAGAAATCTAATTATACATTATTTCTGTTGCATAATAGAGCTGCAACTCTGAAACAAAAAATGTCATGATTTCTGGGCTACAATCTTGAATATTTCCTTTAATAATGGCCGTAAATTGTAAAATGTTTATCAGGAGTGGCCCATTGAGAATGATTAGAAGTTGATTGTGATGAAATATAGATTTATTTACATGATCAAATCCCAAAGTGTAGCTATAATCTGCTTAATCTGGAATCAGTCAGATTTACTGAATAGAAAGTGTTCATATTTATCTCTTACCGTTCAGTGAGGCCACATGTTTTTTCAAACATTGTGCAATTTGCAACCTTTAGCAGTGTTAACTTGTTGAAACTGGCATAATTTAGTGAAGACTCTAGATCTCGATTAATGTTGAACAAACAGTGGTTTAGTTCTGTTGGGCGCTCTTATTCTATAGAAACGTGACCACTGGTTTGATTCATTGAAGGTAAAGAGCCTGTGATGTTTTAGCATTTCCTCGTGCTTTCAGGCACACGTCAGTCCTCCACCTCTTTGCTACATTAGTCGGCTGAAATTTACATTTACATTTAATCATTTAGCAGATGCTTTTATTCAACGCGACTTATAAATGAGGAGAGCAATAGAAGCAATCAAACTAACAATAGGGCAACAATATGCAAATGGTTAAAGTTCAGCAGGTCATTCCTCCAGCAGGAACGGTCCCTGAAAGTGATTTTGTGCCTGTTCGAGATGATGGCGCCATGAGACGCCATTCACTAGCAGAACACAAGCTCTGGAGGGCACATAAGTAATGAGTTTAGGTACAGAGGTGCAGAGCCAGTGGTTGTTCTGTAGGCAAACATCAGCGCCTTGAATTTGATGCGAATTGGCAACCAGTGTAATTTTATGAGGAGAGGTGTGACGTGCACTCTCTATGGCTCATTCTGGATCAGTTGCAGAGATTTGACAGTGCATGTTTACAATATTCCAGTCTGGATAAAACAAGAGCTTGGACGAGAAGTTCTGTAGCTGCTCCGATAGGAAGGGCCTGATCCTCCTAATGTTCTATAAGGCAAATCTGCAGGACCAGGCAGTTCTAGCAAAGATTAACTGATGGTCAGTTACAACTCCAAGGTCCCTGGATGGAGTAATGGTTGACAAACCTACCTAAATGGAGAAGTTGTGATGAAGTATTGGGTTGGCCGAGACCAAGGTTGAGTTGAAGGTGGTAGTTCTTCGTCCAGCAAGAAATGTCTGTCAGGCAGGCCGAAAGCCATAGGAGGGATGAACGAGCAGCAGGTAGTGTTTGACTCTGAAGCGTGAGTCGATCGGTGTCGGTAAGCTTTTATCTGTGCAAGTGTTTGTCTCTAAGGAGTCTCTTCACACATGGATGCTTATTTTAAAAGCTTGAAGCTCCCGACATGTGGCGAGAGTTTACCGATGGGAGTCCCTTATGACCCTTATATGTGCTAAAAGACTTTGAGCTCTACTTACTGAGATTATCTAGTAAATTTAGTTGTAATCTAAGGTTTCTCCACAAAGAAAATGATTCTGTTTTTCCAGTAACACTTTAGAATAAGGTCTTATTTGTTAACATTAATTAAAGAGGCCTGTTATGTTTTTTCTGGCTCTACTAGAGCAGGTTTTCCTGCTTGAATGTTGATTCTTTTCTCCATATTCTCCATTGTTGCGGCTCCTCTCTTCCCAGTCTGTCAGTAACGCTCTGTTCCTGTCTCTATGAAGCATCTCTATACTAATGAGCAATATATCGTTACAGCATTTAATAACCTTTGTTAATGTTAGTTCACAATGCAGATGCACTAATAAATGGTAAAATGAACTTGAACTAAGATTGATAAATGCTGTAGAAGTATTGTTCATTATTAGTTCATGTTAACAAATGAAACCTTGTTGTATCGTGTTACGCTTTTTTTTCATATTTACATATTACATTTATGCATTTGGCAGACACTTTTATCCAAAGCGACTTACATTGCATTCAAGGTACACATTTTTACATTTTGTCAGTTCTTGCTTTCCCTGGGAATCGAACCCATGACCTTGGTGTTGCTAGCGCCACACTCTTATTGTTTGAGCTACAGGAAAGTCATATGATTATGTTTTTCTGTAACATCCCAATGTTTGTCAGACCGTATAATTTCTTCATAAAAATGTTATGTATCTCTCTGGTATATAAGAGGTTTACGGTCGGATTTGCCGGATCTGCATAAATATATACATCACTCCTCCATTGACATCTGCATTAAATGGGGGTCTAATGCTATGTCATGCATTGACTTATTTACACTGTTAAAGAGTTGATTCTCATGATAAACATGGACAACACTTTTTAAAAAAACAAGTTGGATGTGTGACGGAGTATTTCTGTGTCAAACTCAGGATTAGAACTAGTTTCGGAAAAGGATTAGTTCACTTAAAAATGAAAATCTCCTGATGATTTCCTCACCCCATCTCATCCAAGATGTTCATGTCTGTCTTTCTTCAGTGGAAAAGAAATGAAGTGTTTTAGGAAAACATTCCAGGATTTTTCTCCTCACCAATTGAGTTCCATTGCATCCAAAATGTTGAAGGTCCAAATCAATGCAATTTCAGAGGAAGGGCTTCAGAGGCTTGCGCTGCTCTGCTCTCGCCAGTGATTGCGTAATCACGTCAAAAACGAGAGCAGAGCAGCGCAAGCCTCTGAAGCCCTTCCTCTGAAACTGCATTGATTTGGACCTTCAACCGTTGGTTCCCAGTGAAGTCCATTATGTGGAGAAAAATCCTGGAATGTTTCCCTCAAAAAACTTCATTTCTTTTCCACTGAAGAAAGAAACACATGAACATCTTGGATGATATAGGGGTGAGGAAATCATCAGGAAAGTTGCATTTTGAAGTGAGCTCATCCTATAAGGGAACAGTGGATGCAGTTTGTGTTTCCGGAGTTCTGTAGGTGTGTGTGTTTGTTCCCGGTCATGAGTGGAAACCACAGGCGGGAGTGAAACTGCAGCAAATGTGTGTGTTTTGTTGGCAATCGGCGCGTAAGTGCATATAGTGTGAACAACACCAATGTATAGTGTGTGTGTCTGTGTGTGTGTGTGTGTCTTTAGCTCCGCCCACTGCACGCCTCCACGAGCTCGGCTGTTTCCAGAAAGAATCGGTACAGTGTATCTGTCTTTTATAAATATGATAAACTAAAGACTCTTGGGAGATATGAAGGATCAACACTACTCTAGAGATACTCAACATTAACATGAGACTGCAGAAACTGTGTGTGTGATGAGCCTTTAAACATGCATGGCATTAACATTACAGTCATCTTATTAGTCCAGATGAGCTAGCTGTGGGCAATTGAAAGTGACAGTAGTGTAGATAAAATCAATTGAGCGTGTGCATCAGCCGGCGGTGGAGTCGATCCGTGTCGTGCGCTGATGCCGACTGTAAGTCCAGTAGTAAGTGAAGCTCCACCTCACGGCTGGATTAGAGCACAGCCAGAGACATTTAAAACCAGATCAGTGATGAACGCCACCGCCGCGCTCATGTCAACAGACTCACTGCAAACGCCGCCGGCTCAGACACGCACAGCAGGTGAACGCTTCACATTCATTCTGATCAACTGCAGAAAATGATTTACCATTTCAATTGTTCAAATATATTTTTGTCTTTTATATTAGACGTAAAGTACAAAACTAGCCATATAATGACTTCAGTCATCCAAAATTCTGAACCATTTGAATTGAAAATGTCAAATTAAATAATTGTGAGCTTGTGATTATTTTCTGTCTGTGCTTGTGAACAATTTATCCTGTAGATACTGTTTATTCAGCTTTTGATGTTGCACTCTTTTGGTGCCCAAAATTCACTTTATATTAGATATAAACTACAAAAATAGATATTTTAGTCCTAATTTTGAACCAGTTTTATTCAGTCTGTCAGAAATCAAATCATTTTGATCTTGTTATGATTATTTTCTGTCTGTGCACTTTACATGTATTCTGTTGAATTTGGAATAACTGTAGATTTTATTTACTGGTCTTTTTTTTTTTTTTTGGCTGCCAAAATACCACTTTATATTAGATATTATGTACAAAAAATAAAAACCATATAAAGATTTTATTCATTATTTTGAGATTTTAATCGTGAGATTGTTGTGATTTTCTTTGTTCACTTTATATTTATTCTGTTGAGTTAGGATCAATTTTTGTAGTATTACAGCATGTAATGTCTTTTATTCAACATTCTATATGTTAAAACGTTAATTATATATATATTATAATTATATATAATTAAGAGTCAGAGTCAGCCAAATTCTGACTCTACCATCTGAATGTCTCAACAGAAATTGAGACTCAGACGAGCCAACATTTTTCCAGTCTTCAACTGTCCAATTTTGGTGAGCTCGTGCAAATTGTAGCCTCTTTTTCCTATTTGTAGTGGAGATGAGTGGTACCCGGTGGGGTCTTCTGCTGTTGTAGCCCATCCGCCTCAAGGTTGTGCGTGTTGTGGCTTCACAAATGCTTCGCTGCATACCTCGGTTGTAACGAGTGGTTATTTCAGTCAAAGTTGCTCTTCTATCAGCTTGAATCAGTTGGCCCATTCTCCTCTGACCTCTAGCATCAACAAGGCATTTTCGCCCACAGGACTGCCGCATACTGGATGTTTTTCCCTTTTCACATCATTCTTTGTAAACCCTAGAAATGGTTGTGCGTGAAAATCCCAGTAACTGAGCAGATTGTGAAATACTCAGACCGGCCCATCTGGCACCAACAACCATGCCACGCTCAAAATTGCTTAAATCACCTTTCTTTCCCATTCTGACATTCAGTTTGGAGTTCAGGAGATTGTCTTGACCAGGACCACACCCCTAAATGCATTGAAGCAACTGCCATGTGATTGGTTGATTAGATAATGGCATTAATGAGAAATTCAACAGGTGTAGTTTACATACATACACAAGTTTGCGTTTATTTTATTTAAAGTGTGTGTGTGTATATATATATATATATATATATATATATATATATATATATATATATATATATATATATATATATATATATATATATATATATATATATATATATATATATACATATACTTTTATCACTAAAACTGAAATAAAATTTATAAAAACTATACAGACATCTGAATCAAATGTATATAAAAATGACAAAAATACTTAAACTTTAACTGAATTTAAAATGAAAAAGGAGGTATAAACACAAAATCTAATTCAAAATATTAATAAAAAGATACTAAAATAACACAACCCAGCTAACAAAAATTATGCTCTAAGAATGTTTTGCTAACGTTCCCATTAAGTTAAGAAACATTATTTCTGAATGTTCCTGAAGGTTTAAAACATGTTTTTAAAAGGTTTTGTATGCTACGAGAAAATGTTTCAGAATGTTTATTACTCCTGAATCAAGTAATAACGTTTAAAAACATTAGACAAACATCTGACCAAACTGTTTCTGGAAAATAAAACCATGTGTAAATGAACAATGTGTACATTTTGTTTTGAGAATGTTATTAAAACCAGACAAATTTAAACAAACAGTAATAATGTTACTGGAAGAACGTTTGCTCATAACTTCAAGAGAACCTTGACAGAACGTTAGCCAACATAGAGAACATCGTTATGGAAGTCCATGTCAAATTTCCCAGAAATGGGACAATAAAGTTTATTCTATTCTATTCTGTTCTGTTCTGTTCTGTTCTGTTCTGTTCTATTCTATTCTATTCTATTTTATGTTCTGTTCTATTCTATTCTATTTTGTTCTGTTCTGTTCTGTTCTATTCTATTCTATTTTATGTTCTGTTCTATTCTATTCTATTTTGTTCTGTTCTGTTCTATTCTATTCTATTCTATTTTATTTTGTTCTGTTCTGTTCTATTCTATTCTATTCTATTCTATTCTATTCTATTTTGTTCTGTTCTGTTCTATTCTATTCTATTCTATTTTATTTTGTTCTGTTCTGTTCTATTCTATTCTATTTTATGTTCTGTTCTGTTCTATTCTATTTTGTTCTGTTCTGTTCTATTCTATTCTATTCTATTTTATTTTGTTCTGTTCTGTTCTATTCTATTCTATTTTATGTTCTGTTCTATTCTATTCTATTTTGTTCTGTTCTGTTCTATTCTATTCTATTCTATTTTATTTTGTTCTGTTCTGTTCTATTCTATTCTATTCTATTTTGTTCTGTTCTGTTCTATTCTATTCTATTCTATTTTATTTTGTTCTGTTCTGTTCTATTCTATTCTATTTTATGTTCTGTTCTGTTCTATTCTATTTTGTTCTGTTCTATTCTATTCTATTTTGTTCTGTTCTGTTCTATTCTATTCTATTTTATTTTGTTCTGTTCTATTCTATTTTATGTTCTGTTCTATTCTATTTTATGTTCTGTTCTATTCTATTCTATTTTATGTTCTGTTCTATTCTATTTTGTTCTGTTCTGTTCTATTCTATTCTATTCTATTTTATTTTGTTCTGTTCTGTTCTGTTCTATTCTATTTTATGTTCTGTTCTATTCTATTCTATTTTATGTTCTGTTCTATTCTATTCTATTTTATGTTCTGTTCTATTCTATTCTATTTTATGTTCTGTTCTATTCTGTTCTATTCTATTTTATGTTCTGTTCTATTCTATTCTATTTTATGTTCTGTTCTATTCTGTTCTATTCTATTTTATGTTCTGTTCTATTCTATTCTATTTTGTTCTGTTCTGTTCTATTCTGTTCTATTCTATTTTATGTTCTGTTCTATTCTATTCTATTTTGTTCTGTGTTCTGTTCTATTCTGTTCTATTCTATTTTATGTTCTGTTCTATTCTATTCTATTTTGTTCTGTTCTGTTCTGTTCTGTTCTATTCTATTCTATTCTATTTTATGTTCTATTCTATTCTATTTTGTTATGTTCTGTTCTATTCTATTCTATTCTATTTTGTTCTGTTCTGTTCTATTCTGTTCTATTCTATTTTATGTTCTGTTCTATTCTATTCTATTTTATGTTCTGTTCTATTCTATTTTGTTCTGTTCTGTTCTGTGTTCTGTTCTATTTTGTTCTGTTCTGTGTTCTGTTCTATTGTATTTTGTTCTGTTCTATTCTATTTTGTTTTTCTGTGTCTGTTCTGTTGTATTTTGTTCTGTTCTATTGTATTTTGTTCTGTTCTATTGTATTTTGTTCTGTTCTATTCTATTTTGTTCTGTTCTGTGTTCTGTTCTATTGTATTTTGTTCTGTTCTGTTCTATTTTGTTCTGTTCTGTTCTGTGTTCTGTTCTATTGTATTTTGTTCTGTTCTGTTCTATTCTGTTTTGTGGTGTTCTGTATTCTGTTCTGTTCTATTCTGTTTTGTGTTATGTTCTATTCTATTCTGTTCTATTCTATTCTGTTCTGTTCTACCACTTTTAGACTGGATAAAATACATAAGTAGCCATATAATGATTTTAGTCATTCTGAGTAAATTGAATTGAATCATTGAGTCAGAAATGAAGTCATTGTGAGCTTGCTGTGGTGTCTTTTCTGTCTGTGTTTGTTTTTCTTCTGTCTGTTGTTCTTCCAGTCTGCATGAGGCCTTTGGCTGGCTATTTTAAAGTCATGAGATGGAAAAAAAAATCATTTTATTTTCCCAGATTTTAACATAATCAGACCTTTTTGAGCATCTTCAATCCATTTGGATTCTTTGTGGCAGTTTGAGTTTCTGTCCCAAAACTTTCTGCATTATAGAAATACTCATTCACACTTAAAAACATCAGTGTCTGAATCTGCACTCAGGAGCTTTTTGAAAACTTTTGACACGTTTTGATATTTTAATTCAGTGAACTGACGTCTTTAAGTGTGACGAGTGTTTACAGTGAAGTGAAAGTCGTCTTTCGGCGAATCTGCCGTTTGAAGCAGCTTTTACTGAACACGAGACTTTAACTTGCATGACTGTTGATGGCTTTGATCACATTAACATCAAATAAATAAATAAAAATAAATCCTCTTATGGCACCTACACAGATGGGTCATTTAATCACTCTCTCGCCAGTTTAATTACTTCCTTTAATCGTAAGGGTCATTGTCTGTGCCCGATTTAAATTATTACAATTATAAAGCTTTCCTGCACAACACACATGTGGGTGGTGAAATAGTGACTTCACTGAATCAATAGCATGTTGCTAAGCTAATGCTCAGAGCATGCGTTTGCAACAGCATTTACCCCTCTGATCTGCGTGTGTGTGTTTGATGAGATGACGTAGAGACGTCCACCTGAGCGCAGGGTTTTTCAGAGGACATGTTCTCTACACCTTCAGACAGGAGCCGTTAGCAGGAGCCGATCAATACTCAGAGCCGCAGGACGCTCAAGCCGCTGCCCGAAGGCCAAAGTTAGAAATGTTCAACATCTTCAATCACTGCAGGACACAGACGTTAAAAGAGCAAAACATGCCTCTATATGAAAGTGAGATGTACAGATGATCTGAAAGCTGAATAAATAATCTCTCCATTGATGTATGGTTTGTTAGGATCGGACAATATTTGGCAAATCTGGAATCTGAGGGTGCAAAAAAAATCTTAATATTGAGAAAATCTCCTTTAAAGTTGTCCAAATGAAGTCCTTAGCAATGCATAT
The DNA here is from genome assembly GCA_018749465.1 of Paracanthobrama guichenoti. Lineage (NCBI taxonomy): Eukaryota > Metazoa > Chordata > Actinopteri > Cypriniformes > Gobionidae > Paracanthobrama > Paracanthobrama guichenoti. Next base: position 30,596,497 of record CM031952.1, read on the forward strand.
TACTACTAATAATACATTTATGATATATTTACAGTAGGAATATCTTCATGGAACATGATCTTAATATCCTAATGATTTTTGGCATAAAAGACAAATGTATAATTTTGACCCGTATAATGTGTTGTTGGCTATCGCCACAGATATACCTGTGAGACGCAGCACTGCTGTTGTGACGGGCACACATTATTACAAATAAATGCCAAGTTGAATTAAACATGAAATTTAGAGAGAAGGAAAAATGATTTTGTAACACTGTAAACCCGAATAAGTTGACAAAAAAAAAAAAAAAAAAAAAAATTGAGGCAATCGGTTACATAACATTTTAGTTACAAAATGAAAAGTTTAAGCAGAACTTGCAGATTTGTATTTTGTAATCATACATTTTAATTGCTCTTAACTTGAAATATTTGAGTAAGCTAATTAATACATTTAACCTAAAATTAACAACTTGAATATTTTAGTAGTGGAAACTTGACTAGCTTTAGCTAATTCAATTAATGCTATCTTGCTAATTGGTGACACAATGCTTTGGTAGCATTAGCACTTGCTGAATGAGGACAGCAATGTTAAAGGTGTCATGTTAAAGGTGACATTCAGAAACATCATAAAGAATAAGTAATAGGCTATTTTCTGCCCTGGTTTTGAGGCTCTCTCCTGAACGCTCGGTTTTGATGGGCGTGCCGCACTGGAGACTTGGAAGTAAACGGCCACGGCTAGGATTGGAGAAGATTTGCATATTATAATGAGTTTCGACTCCGCCGTCAGTACACGTGGGGAATTGTTTTGAAAACGTCCAATGTGGAAAAATGGCAACCGTAATGATTTGCCCATACATGTTCGACCCAGAGTCTCATCCTAAATCGCAGGACAACGAACCAACAACACCTCAAATACAAAGGACACTCCAGCCTGTGACAGCTTGATAAGTTATCCTTAATTAGGTTTATTTCTAATGCATCTGTTTTTCTAATTGTATATTATAGTGTAACCGAAGACGTTAGCAAAAGCTTTTAGTCAAAATTCTAATATTTACCAATATTGTGAAACAATTTTGCATTCTACATATGCTTTATACACTCACCTAAAGGATTATTAGGAGCACCATACTAATACTGTGTTTGACCCCCTTTCTCCTTCAGAACTGCCTTAATTCTACGTGGCATTGATTCAACAAGGTGCTGAAAGCATTCTTTAGAAATGTTGGCCCATATTGATAGGATAGCATCTTGCAGTTGATGGAGATTTGTGGGATGCACATCCAGGGCACGAAGCTCCCGTTCCACCACATCCCAAAGATGCTCTATTGGGTTGAGATCTGGTGACTGTGGGGGCCATTTTAGTACAGTGAACTCATTGTCATGTTCAAGAAACCAATTTGAAATGATTCGAGCTTTGTGACATGGTGCATTATCCTGCTGGAAGTAGCCATCAGAGAATGGGTACATGGTGGTCATAAAGGGATGGACATGGTCAGAAACAATGCTCAGGTATGCCGTGGCATTTAAACAATGCCCAATTGGCACTAAGGGGCCTAAAGTGTACCAAGAAAACATCCCCCACACCATTACACCACCACCACCAGCCTGCACAGTGGTAACAAGGCATGATGGATCCATGTTCTCATTCTGTTTACGCCAAATTCTGACTCTACCATCTGAATGTCTCAACAGAAATCGAGACTCATCAGACCAGGCAACATTTTTCCAGTCTTCAACTGTCCAATTTTGGTGAGCTCGTGCAAATTGTAGCCTCTTTTTCCTATTTGTAGTGGAGATGAGTGGTACCCGGTGGGGTCTTCTGCTGTTGTAGCCCATCCGCCTCAAGGTTGTGCGTGTTGTGGCTTCACAAATGCTTTGCTGCATACCTCGGTTGTAACGAGTGGTTATTTCAGTCAAAGTTGCTCTTCTATCAGCTTGAATCAGTCAGCCCATTCTCCTCTGACCTCTAGCATCAACAAGGCATTTTCGCCCACAGGACTGCCGCATACTGGATGTTTTTCCCTTTTCACACCATTCTTTGTAAACCCTAGAAATGGTTGTGTGTGAAAATCCCAGTAACTGAGCAGATTGTGAAATACTCAGACCGGCCCGTCTGGCACCAACAACCTTGCCACGCTCAAAATTGCGTAAATCACCTTTCTTTCCCATTCTGACATTCAGTTTGGAGTTCAGGAGATTGTCTTGACCAGGACCACACCCCTAAATGCATTGAAGCAACTGCCATGTGATTGGTTGATTAGATAATTGCATTAATGAGAAATTGAACAGGTGTTCCTAATAATCCTTTAGGTAAGTGTACGTCTTGGTTGTGACGAGTCAGTATTTGTACTGTTTGTGTTAATGCATTATGAATGAACCATAGTTTGTCGAATGTTGTACCTTAATTTTCGTTCAGATATCAAACGATCTGTAACAATGCAGTACTATCACATATAAAAACATGGTTTACTCATGTAAGTGTGTTGCACGATTCCTGTCGGATCCAGAAGGCACAGCATTGTGTTTTAATCTCAGTATGTCTACGAATCCAGTCTCGACCTGTGTTTTACAAACGATTCTGCAGTGAAATGAAGCAAGCAAACGTGTAATGTCTTACGCACGTGAGCTGGAACTTCATCAAAAATAAAGTTCAAGCAATCATTCCTAATATTAGAATCCGAAGGAAGCTTATGCAGTGACTGTGTTCTTCCACAACCAGGCACAGCGCAATATATTACTATCTTCGGCATGTTTATTTCTCAGTAGCGCGATCCGTTTAGCTCCACGAGTCGGTGGGCGGGCTTGAGGCGGCGTTTCGCCACACGATGACGTCAAGGGTCGACATATTCTGAGATTGAGTGTTTGCTGGGCCTGGTGTCAATAAAAGTTTTTCTTTGACTAACAAGGAAGTTTTCAGCTCCGAAACTTACAGGATCTTATATCACGATTAACTTTTATATATCAAAGGCTCAAGGGAAAGTTGATTTCTCAATTCATGGCCCCTTTAAAACGTTTAACACAAATCTGTTCTCAAACTAAGCTCACGCTCCACTCGTCACATGATGGAAACCAACATAACAGAAACTCTTCTAAACTAACATAACATTAAACACTACTAAATCTCCGATCTTGCACCAAAAACATTATATTACACTTAATTTGAGCATTTACTCTCCTTTTTGAGTGTCATGGCAAAGCATGCTGGGAAATAGAAGTCCCAGCCCAATTTCTGTTAAATTTAAGTTTGTCTAAATCAAAAGAAACAAGTTCATAAAACTCAAAATAATGAAACAATTCAGATGACTTAAAATGTGTCAGTTTTGTGAACTCAAAAGAAAAAGAAAGTTCTAAATACTCATAAAAGTTCAGTTGATTTAATTTGTTTAATTTGAGTTGGCTCTACTCAAACGAATTATTTTGAGCGTTATGTGTTTTAAACATTACAATGTCCCAAGACTCTGAATATTGTTTCATAACTTTCACATTAAAGTCAGGAAATTGCGCTTGTCTTTTATTTCCTATAGTGGCCGATTGTGTATCTGAGTGAAGCGCTTCTCAAACAAGAACAAATGTAGGGCGGGGCTTGATTTTGTCTGTGGGGAATTGATTGGATGGCTGTGGTTTGCTATTGGCTGAGCTCATGTGTGACAGGTGTTGCCCCGCCCTTGTCATCAGAGAAGAGATGAGAGAGGGAGGCGAAGTTATTCTGATCAAAGATTATTAAAACTACAATGATAAATAATTTAGGATAAACACTGCAATATTCCATAAAAAAATAAGAATTGTCCATTTTGATTTAATATTGAGCTGTAACTACTGATCAAATCAAGAGTGTTGTTAAACCTCCATCCTAAAACTAAAGGTGTGTCAACCCATCACATTCAACATGTGATTCTAGAGCAAGTGTTTTTAAAATAAGCAGTCTTTTTTTACTATATCTGCAGCATGTGTTATTGCTTTGTCCATATTTCTGGAGCTTGAGGCGATTTCTCTGTTTGGAGTTGCAATACAGGAAGGTCAAGAGCACAAACAGAGCATGTTCTTATTTCCCTTAAGCCTCTCGCATCACATGTGCCGCAGTTCTTGGACGCTTGTGTAACAGATAAGGGCTCAAAGCAAAAAAATCCACATTAACCCAAGCTTTTGCATCTGAAAGATGTGTTTTTCATGTTCATCCACATGTGAGAGGTCACTGTGAAGTGGAGAACGTGCTTCATAGACTCTTGAAGAGCTTAATGAGGTTTGATGGAGTAACGTTTGCACTGTCGTCACAGGTATGGAGGAGCTGGTGGACATGGATCGTGGCTTCTTCAGGAAAGTGGACGTTCCCGATCATGCACACTACATAGTGGCTTTTTTCGTGGTGATCATCGGGGCTGTGGGAGTGATCGGAAACATGCTGGTCATGTACGCCTTCTTTAGGTAGGACTATAGGTCTCATATTCTCAATGCAATATTCAATATTAAGGTGTATTTATTCTTATAAGGCTGTGGGAAACTTTTGTGTTACATGTCATTTAAGTATTAACCTGGCCTCAGATGTTTCTCCTAAACATTTCATACTTTGCATACAGTAAGAGTATACAATAGCAGTCCAAATTGTGGAATCATTAAGATTTTTTAAGTTTTTGAAAAGTCTCTTCTGCTCATCAAGGCTGTGTTTATCTGCTCATAACTCCAGTAGATCAGTGTAATACTCCTCCAGTGTAGATCAGCTGTTCTCTGTGTGAATATACAGTAAAGTGTGATTTATTCCTGTGATCAAAGCTGAGTTTATCATCATTACTCCAGTCTTCAGTGTCACATGATCCTTCACTGATCATTCTGAGGATCTGATGACCAACACACATTTATGATTATTATCAGTGTTGAGAACAGTTCAGATTTTTGTGCAAACTGTAATAAAACATAAAATAAATGAAGATTTAGAAATGAATTTAGCAAGGATGCATTAAATTGATCAAAAGTGACATTTATAATGCTACAAAAGATTCTATTTCAGATTAATGCTGTTCTTTTGAACTTTCTATTCATCAAAGAATCCTGAAAGATAAAATGTATCAACTGTTCTCATCACTGATAATAATCATAACTGTGTGTTGATCATCAGATCCTCATATGAGAATGATGTGTGAAGGATCATGTGACACTGAAGACTGGAGTAATGATGATAAACTCAGCTTTGATCACAGGAATAAATCACACTTTACTGTATATTCACACAGAGAACAGCTGATCTACGCTGGAGGAATATTTGGTCACACTTTATATTAGGTGTCCTTTTACTATGTACTTCATATCAAAAAATAAGTATGATGTATTTATTGTGTTCATATTGTTGTGCAAAACACTTTTGCTGCTATTGAGGTGGGATATGGGTAAGATTAGGGACAGGTTTGGTGGGATGGGCAGGTTTAAGGGTGGATTAAAAGGTAAGGCAAGGTCAACCGTGTATTTATAGATGTATTTACAGAAATTAATTTCAGCTGTAATTACATGCAGGTGTTTTAAAATATAAGTACAATGTAAAAACATGCACATACACAAGTTCATAGTATCAAATTATTCATTTAAATGTTAATACATAGTAGTTAGACACCTTATATAAAGTGGGATCTAATATTTAAAGGGGAAAATATGAACTGCATTGTTTTATGTTTCCTGTGGTGCACTTATAATGTTATGATTTTTACATAAAAATTTTTATTTTTCACTAGTGTTTAAACTTTTGACTAATGTTTAAAAATAGTCAATATTTAGAAATAAATGGCATTTTTCCTACCCTGATTTTAGCCTTTGATTTGAACGTTCTGTTTGAAGGGGCGTGGCTGCAGTGTAAACGCCCACTGCTGTGATTGGCTGCTGTGAGACATCAGTGTAAATGTCCACTGCTGTGATTGGCTGCTGTGAGACTTCGGTGTAAACGCCCACTGCTGTGATTGGCTGCTGTGAGACTTCGGTGTAAACGCCCACTGCTGTGATAGGCTGACATCTTTGTATATAAAATACTAAGTATTACTTGTGGAACTCTCTTGAAAACCTTTAGCACATTTTTACTATTACAGCTCTCAAGGTTAACTAATCGTGAAAAGTGTTGATTATTTACATTATGTTCAGATCTATGGCATTATATTTAGATGGTGGCATGAAAGGTTGCAGTGATGATCATTGTAGCTGATCACAGACAATGTTGAACGCATGAATGCAGTGATCTCGTCATTACAACTGGATTTCTGCACACTAACGAATGCTTTCATCATAACTAACAGTGCAAACACAATGTAAATAAGAGATTCATTGATTATTACAGGAGTTTTGGTGCGAGTCCAGAACTCAGTCACTGATAAACTCGAGCTGTTTGATTGACAGCTCCAGCGATTGTAAAGGGAGCGCTCTTTGATCACTTTCTATAATTTAATCACAGTTTAAATAAGATTATTTTCATCCTGCTAAGAGAAACAATGTGAAGTTGAGAGTTTAGTCACTGGTTTGATTTACTGACACACAGACAAAGAACATCTGACTGTACATGAATCATTACATATCAGAAATCACTGGTCTCAGATCAGGCATTAGAATGAACACGGTTACTCACATGCTGTCGCGTTGCTGTCTAGTCCATATCGTAAAAGTCTGTTTGCAAAGCCTGCGCTGAAATTGCGACTGATTTCCCAAAGAATCCACAGTGAAATGTAGCGAACACAAATAAATAATGCTCGACTGAGACATTCACATTGTTGAAAATAAATAAGCACATTCCTAGCATTAGGATCCTTTGGAAGGTAATGTTATTTTTAGTTGCTCTTCTCTCCTTGTCATCTCACTAACACTTCAGTGGGTGGAGCCAAAGTTGCGATGATGAAGTGGGCATTGATCATCTTCTGCAGAGGCGGTCTTTCACCGATAGACTCATTCCACAATGAGTCGTTCTCTGAGCTTGGTTACAATAAAAGCTGTTTTTGGACTAAAGGAAGTTTTCAATTCTGGAACTTACAGGATATTCTAGTATGATGACCGCTAATATGTCAAAAGCTCAAGGAAACTTAGATCTCTGTGTTCATGACCCCTTTTTACTGTATTTTTTATCAAATAAATGCAGCCTTGGTGAACAAAAAATAATGTGGATAACAGGTCAATTCGACGAGTTCATATTGAGATCTCTGATTTTTGATTGCAGACTTTGGTAGTTTGAGATATTAAGATCTCTTCTGAGACTTGTCTGAGATTATGGGGTTGGTTTCTCAGGAGAAACATCTGAGAAGCAGGAGACTTAAACATCTCCATTTATTCTCGATTTAATTGCTTAGGAGATTTTGTGATTCCTCTTTTTTTTTAAATGACACGGTCAATGTAAATGTCATAATTAATGAAATGTTTTTCTTTCTCTTAATAACTTTTAAATTATGCGTCACTGCTTGTGCTGATTTTGTGTGATTTGTTTTAATTACTCGCACTGCTGTATACTTGAAGTCTACCCGTCTTGACGTGGTTTTATACTGACAGGTTTATTTTAGTCTTTGCTGAGAGGGACGGTTTGCCATCAGTAATAGATGATGACAGCGGACACACTGCAGCTTCATCATACACTGCCATGTTTTGGGAGTTAAACCACATTAATATGAAAGTGAGCATGTTAAAGACTCCTGTTCTGCTTTTTTCCATGTTCGTCTGTCTTTAGTGCGCGATGTCGCTCCAGTGGGAGTTCTTCTCTATCTCAGTATCAGTGTTTCTGAACTCCCTGAAAGCCTCCATTGTAGTCTTGAGTTTTCTTCCGGGAACGAACGTGTCACAATATTCCTCATTTAAATAATTAATGCGCAGAATAAAGGGGCGGGGCCTGGTTGAGTTAGTTAGTAGTGTTGAAACTGCCGGTTATGGTAAGGGGCGGGACATTTCCCAAACACTTGACCAATCACAGCACACTGCTCCAGCCGACCAATCAGAGCACAGTGTGCTTTCAGAAGGAGGGGCTTCATAGAGACAGGAACTACACAGAGCGTTACTGACAGACCCGGAAGAGAGGAGCTGCAACAATGGAGAATATGGGGAAATAATCAACATTCAAGCAGGAAAACCTGCTCTAGTAGAGCCAGAAAACAACATCAAGTCTTTGTAAAAGGACAGAATATGGCCTGATTTTCTTTCAGGGGTGAATGTGGTTGTAGAATGTGTATCATCATGTAAATAACTGAACACAGGATGAGATTAAACAAGATTAATAAGAGGAGTGACACTGTATTTAACCCTTTAAAGCTCTTTTGGTACACAAATTATCAAAACCTGTCGCTCACAATCTACAGTCCTCCTGTCGTCTGATTGATAGTTTAGATAAGTCCTTTAATATAATTGTACAAACGTCCACCTTCAGTTTGTGCTTCACGTGTCTTTCTGCTGTCAAATCTTTACCGATTTTTATCAAGGAAATGTAAGAATAACTTTTGTCACGTTGAACACTTGGTTTATCCACATCATTCTGTAGATAAATCATGTTCAAATGTGAGTCTCAAATATGATCATCAGGCTTCTGAGGAAGGGTTATGCGTTCATCTCAATCATCATGTATTGCATTATATGTTTTAAAACTACAGAGCTTTGATCATAAAACTATGCATTTAAATATCATCTTACTAGGACATAGATATTGATATTTATATGCATTTTATGTGAGTATCTGCTGTACTGCTATACAGATCTCAGTGATTGACATTAAAGGCATCAGAATTTCAACGTCTGCTGCAAATTGCATATTTTTGCTCAGTTTGGGCCTTTGAGTCGTTTTACCTCCATATGTCATACTAAATAAGCCGTAAAAGCGTGATTAAATATGACAGCAGTCATATATTGTGGTTTAGTGTGTGTTTGTGTGACTAAGTCATGCAGTAGTCCAGTGATTTTCTCTGTCTTGGATGATGTCTAAAGCTCTGTGCGACGCATTCAGCCTAAATGCTCTAGGGCCGCTGACACACTTTTTACATTTTGTTCAGCTCTCGCTCTCTTCAGTCCCATGACGGTTTCTTATAGATTACATCTCTAAAGACAAAACACACTCTTATAAGCGCTGAAGGTCTGACACTGAGAGACGGACCTGCGTGATGAATAAGGGACATAAATATAAAATGTTGTTCCACCTGGTTTGTCTTTTTCGTCTGTGGAAAACAAAAGGAGAATTTTTGAAGAATATGCATAGAATATCGACTTTTATATTTTGGTATTTGATTAAAATACTTATCACTTAGTTTATCTATGCATTTCTGCATATTTCTGGTTTCATTAGTTAACTAAATGAGTTAACAAACTTAACATTTACAAATGTTTTTGAGTTAAAAGTTGTATCTGTTAACATTAGTTAATGCACTGTGAACGAACATGAACAAACTATAAATAACTGTATTTCTATTAAGGCGAGACACTTCAGACAAACATTGTTTTTTCATGCTCTGGTTAATGTTGAGATTTTGGGCTTTTTGGTATTTCATATGGTCATTTCAGACTAAGTGTTATTTTATTGCACTTTATCTATTTATGACTGTAGATTTCTATGACAATATCTTTAAAGAGTTGTTTCTCCACTTCAGTATCACTTCCATACACCAAAACCTACAGGTTTATTCCTGCCTATCTTCTGAAGGATTTTACTGAGGGGTTTGTTCATTGGTCATTCGGTTTCTGCTGATCAGTTGTGTTTGTTTGGTGGTCCAATAGGAATAGTGGGTCACAACACAAGAACGACTCACAAGTTTTCTCTGATGGGAAGCGCTGATGTTAAATGCATTTTATTACATGCATATAACCAACCAAATGTGCAACTTCATGCATCTAATCAAACTCATGCATGCATCTAATCAAACTCATGCATCTAATCAAACTCATGCATGCATCTAATCAAACTCATGCATGCATCTAATCAAACTCATGCATCTAATCAAACTCATGCATGCATCTAATCAAACTCATGCATGCATCTAATCAAACTCATGCATCTAATCAAACTCATGCATCTGATCAAACTCATGCATGCATCTAAATCAAACTCATGCATGCATCTAATCAAACTCATGCATGCATCTAATCAAACTCATGCATCTAATCAAACTCATGCATCTGATCAAACTCATGCATCTAATCAAACTCATGCATCTAATCAAACTCATGCATGCATCTAATCAAACTCATGCATCTAATCAAACTCATGCATCTGATCAAACTCATGCATGCATCTAATCAAACTCATGCATCTAATCAAACTCATGCATCTAATCAAACTCATGCATCTAATCAAACTCATGCATGCATCTAATCAAACTCATGCATGCATCTAATCAAACTCATGCATCTAATCAAACTCATGCATGCATCTAATCAAACTCATGCATCTAATCAAACTCATGCATCTAATCAAACTCATGCATGCATCTAATCAAACTCATGCATCTAATCAAACTCATGCATCTAATCAAACTCATGCATGCATCATGCATCTAATCAAACTCATGCATCGCATCTAATCAAACTCATGCATGCATCTAATCAAACTCATGCATGCATCTAATCAAACTCATGCATGCATCTAATCAAACTCATGCATGCATCTAATCAAACTCATGCATCTAATTAGCTTTGGTGACCGGATGAGTTACATGATTAAGTGTTTCATTTATTGCATCTATTTGTGACTATAGATTTCGATGACACTACATATCTTTAAAGAGTTGTTTCTCCACTTCAGTATCACTTCCATACACCAAAACGTACAGGTTTATTCCCGTCTATATTCTGAAGGATTTTACTGAGGGGTTTGTTCGTATATATCATTCATCTGATTTATAAGTTTATTCCTTAAAACACGGTAAAATGTATTTATCTCTCTGTCTGTTGATAATATTTTCTGATTTATCGAGTGATAAAAAGAGAAATTCAACATCCCTTCTGTAAAAACGTCAACAAAATGAAATGAGAATTTTGAACCTGGCTTCATCCAGTGTTGAGATTTATGTTCTGGAAATGAATGCAAATGTGTGTATATGTAATAAGATGATGCTTCATTTGCATATTTGAACATAGCATTTAGAAAACTTACAAAACATTTTTTTTTTTTTTTTTTTCAATTCTTAATGTTATCATGTGATGATTTTGGTTGCCTGTTCACCTGGAGTGTCTTGCTTTGACTAGCATTAACTAATATTAATAAATGCTTTATAAATATTTGTAGAATATGTTAGATAATGCATTAAATAAAGCTAGTCTTTATTTAAACTTGTCTTCTAGAAGCTTCTGTTTGCAATGATCTGCTAACAATGTGATTGCATAATGTCATGAAATTATATAACATTATATAACGTATATGTTGCACATTGACTGGAAAACAGAGCGAAGTGTTTTTGACTGTAATTAATCAGATCAGATCACATGCAGGCCTGTAGGATTTGTGAGTGAAGGGTGACAGCAGTACATGGTGGTGTGGAAGTGGAAAACAAACCATCGGTTTCTCAAAGATCATTGACAGGAGACACAAACAAAGCCACTGACGCCCTGTTTCATTCACCAGACCCACTAAACATGACAGGAATCAATGTCCGACCTCAGGAGAGCGCTTTCTCATTTACTCTCCATTATCTTTACTGAGGGGGGACCGAAGTCACTAAATGTGCTTAGACATACTCAACAAGTTTACATATGTTTATGCATATTCTATAAATGCATTTTCAAAACACTTTACAATAAGGTTTCATTAATTACATTAGTCAACATTAGTGTTAATTTGATCTTTCAACCTTTTTTCACTGAAGAAAACGCAACGATAACTAAATAACCACCAGTGTTGGATGACAAAAACGGAGTCATTTTCTTCAACAAATAAAAACGAGATGGATGACACACATTTGAGTTGTAACTAACGGCGGGAAAACACGGAGCTGTGGAGCTTCTCCAGGCTCACGCGACAGCGCTTCAGAGCGGCTCGATCAGGGAATAACACACATTTATGACAGGTCATGTTTATGAACTAATGCTGAGGAATAATCACAGTGTTTACTGTACCATGTTTATATAGTCATATGATTCAGACGGCTGTAACGATGCATATTTCATCTCCTCATCTGAACTGCAATAGTACGGCATTTCAAAATAAGAGTCCCGGTGTATTTGAGCTGGTTTATAATTAAAGTCACGCATTATATACACGTTTAGTTACACAATAAACTGTGTTTCATTTCATTCCCATTTAATTCACAGTCAGGAGGAAAGACTGAGAACAGGATTTGACACATTATTCAATAAAGTATCAGAGTTATAATAGTTCACTAAAACCATTAAAACATATTCATTACTTGAGATTAAATAAATGCTACTGAGATAAATAAATAAACTTATGTGAAGCTTTAGCTTAACCTGATATATGAACTAAAACAGACACGACATTATAAAAACTATACAGATGTTTTTAAAAAAACAAACAAATAAATTGAACTGTGCTCTTTTGTGTATTTTTGCGCTTGAGCGGTCAAAAGCACAATTATGTCAGAATATCAGTTTTGATGTGTTCAGTAACAGTCGGTTATGCAATGCTTAAATGCACAATTAATGCATTACAATTCAACTAAACTCATTAGATTTGAGTCGACTAAAGCTAAAAACAATTCAGCTGACTGAAATATGACAAACTAAAACTAAATGGCATTTTAGTCAAAAGACTACAACTAAAACTAAATCAAACTTTGCAGTCAAAATTAACACTGCTCAACATGAACTAACAATGAACACTGCAAATAAATAAATAAATAAATGTGTCTAGTTTTCCAAGATACATTTACCGGAGAAGAAAAATGACTTTAACAAATGTATTGCTCTTTGTTAGTTCAACTAACCTTTTAATAATAATGTATTTTTTCTGTTCAATGTAACTTATGCATGCACCAATGCTAAATGTATTTTTCTATATACCCTGATCATCATGTATTCTTTACTTTCTACCCTAAGTTATTACGTTGTTTATTAATACATTGTTAGCTAACTGTGTGATTTGTATATGAACTTATGAAATCCATAACTTGGACAGTCACACGTGGACACCAGACTCTCATCATACGTGTGGATTTTCTCCCACATTGAGGATGCTTCAAACTGAAGCGTGTGTTGATCCTGTGAAGTGCCGATGTATCGAGGGCCACTAATGCCTGATGGTTCGGCAGGTGATGCCGGGCCACTTTCAATCAGAGGAAATTGTGTGAACTGTGACTGTGTGATTAATGAGATGACGTGCAATCACAATGATTGTTGAGCGATGAGTCATCTCCGACTTCATGTGCTGAATCAATGTAGAAGCGTGTAGAAGTTTTACCTCTATGGATGTTTTAAAAAGTTAACCCTATAAAGCTGCTGTATCATATCTGATATGCAAACTTCCTCAACATGATAAACCTGTCGCACACAATCTACAGCAGTCCTTCTGTCGTCTGATTGATACTTTAGACTTCTTAGTTAAAGGCATTTTGGTATAATTGTAAAGCGTCCACCTTCAGCTTATACTTCACTTGTCTTTTTTGCTGTGAAATCTGCACTGATTTTTATCAAGTAAACGTAAGAATAGCTTAGTAATATTTCAATAGCATTAAGCAACTTACATTTTGGCCATATTTTTGCTCATTTTGCTCATAAAATTGAGCTGTTTTCCTTCCTTTTCTTTTTCTCTCTCCTCACTATATCATACTATATGAGCCATAAAAGCCTTGTGTATCATATGATATTCAACAAAAAGTAACTTTAAAAAAAAAAAAATTATTTAAAAAATATATAGATTTAGTCTAAAGGTTCAATAAATGGTTGCATTTCAACAATTAAATTTTTCTGACTATTTCTTCATGTCAGGCTTTACAGGACTAGCTTGTTTGATAATGCATCATGCATAAATGCATATACACTGTATGTATATTCACTATATTGCCAAAAGTATTGTGCCGCCCCCCTCCAAATCCAAAGTTCAGGTGTTCAATCCCTTCATGGCCACAGGTGTATAAATCAAGCACTAGGCATGCAGACGCTTCTACACACATTAGTGAAAGAATGGGTCGCTCTCAGGAGCTCAGTGAACTCAAGCGTGGTACCGTGATAGGTTGCCGCCTGTGCAATAAGTCCATTCCTGAAATTTCCTCCCTACTAAATATTCCACGCTCAACTGTTAGTGGGATTATAACAAAGTGGAAGCGAAAAAAAGTGATAGGCCACGTAAAATCACAGAGCGGGGTCAGCGCATGCTGAGGGTCACAGTGCGCAGAAGTCACCAACTTTCTGCAGAGTCAATAGCTCCAGACCTCCAAACTTCTGTGGCCTTCAGATGAGCTCAAGAACAGTGCAGAGAGAGCTTCATGGAATGGGTTTCCATGGCCGAGCAGCTCATCCAAGCCTTACATCACCAAGTGCAATGCAAAGCGTGGGATGCAGTGGAGTAAAGCACGCCGCCACTGGACTCTAGAGCAGGGGAGACATGTTCTCTGGAGTGACCAATCAAGCTTCTCTGTCTGACAATCCCATGGACGAGTCTGGGTTTGGCGGTTGCCAGGAGAATGGGACTTGCCTGACTGCATTGTGCCAAGTGTAAAGTTTGGTGGAGGGGGGATTATGGGGTGGGGTTGTTTTTCAGGGGTTGGGCTTGGTCCCTTAGTTCCAGTGAAAGGAACTCTTAATGCTTCAGCAGACCAAGACATTTTGGACAATTTCATGCTCTTAACTTTGTGGGAACAGTTTGGGGACGGCCCCTTCCTGTCCCAACATGACTGCGCTCCAGTGCACAAAGCGTCGGTCCATAAAGACATGGATGAGCGAGTTTGGTGTGGAGGAACTTGACTGGCCTGCACAGAGTCCTGACCTCATCCCGATAGAACACCTTTGGGATGAATTAGAGCGGAGACTGCGAGCCAGGCCTTCTCGTCCAACATCAGTGCCTGACCTCACAAATGTGCTTCTAGAAGAATGCTCAAAAATTCCCATAAACACACTCCTAAACCTTGTGGAAAGCCTTCCCAGAAGAGCTGAAGCTGTTAGAGCTGCAAAGGGTGGGCCGACTCCATATTAAACCCTACGGATTAAGAATGGGATGGCATTAAAGGTCATGTGGCAGACGTCCCAAAACTTTTGACAGTATAGTGTATATATATTATACAGCATATGTACTGTATATAGAGATATGTGCCAGTCTTTAGAACTGCATAAAACACAGTGTGGTCATATGAAAGGTAAAATCTGTGCATTAAAAGTTTTAAATGTGTTCGAGGTGAAGTATGTGTTTGGTTGATCAGTCAATCAGTTTACTAATGTATTGAGTAAACGGCCATAACCTGTTTTTGAAA
This sequence comes from Paracanthobrama guichenoti, assembly GCA_018749465.1. Classification (NCBI taxonomy): domain Eukaryota; kingdom Metazoa; phylum Chordata; class Actinopteri; order Cypriniformes; family Gobionidae; genus Paracanthobrama; species Paracanthobrama guichenoti. Next base: position 30,611,816 of record CM031952.1, read on the forward strand.
CTGGGATTGTAACAAATTGTAAAAAGGTATTCTGTGTTTCAGTAACAAAAAGCTCCGGACGCCTCCAAACTACTTCATCATGAATCTTGCAGTGAGTGACTTTCTCATGGCCATCACTCAGTCGCCAATCTTCTTCGTAAACTGCATGTACAAGGAATGGGTGTTCGGTGAAATGGGTAAGTACTTTCCCAATCTTTCCCATCCAGGCTTACTCGTTTGCAATCTGTTTCTATATCATGCATGCTTGTATCTGCTTTTCTGCTCAGGCTGTAAGATGTACGCCTTCTGCGGAGCTCTGTTTGGGATCACATCCATGATCAACCTTTTGGCCATTTCCATCGACCGCTACATCGTGATCACCAAGCCCCTGCAGGCCATCGGCTGGACGTCTGGACGCCGGACGCTGATTATCATCCTCCTGGTCTGGATCTACTCTCTGTCCTGGAGTCTTGCACCCCTTGTGGGATGGAGTGAGTTGACCTCTAAAAGAGACGACAATATGATAAGTGTGGGAGAAAAGAATCAGTTCTCTCTTCAAGGATTCTATAAAGTTCAGAATCGATTCTATGTTTAGTTTTTGATATCTCTACAATATGACATTGTGTTGTTAATCGTTCTTGGATAGGTTCCTATATCCCAGAAGGCCTCATGACATCCTGCACATGGGACTATGTGACGTCCACTCCAGCAAACAAAAGCTACACCTTGATGCTCTGCTGCTTCGTCTTCTTCATCCCTCTTGGAATCATCTCCTACTGCTATTTCTTCATGTTCCTCGCCATTCGCAATGCAAGCAGGTACGACATGCACACACTCACATACTATATTGGCATGACCATGATAAACAAAAGTGAATGTGATTTCACCAAGTAGAACGTGTTCCTGGATCAAAAATACACAAAAGAGCTCAGTTCACTTTATAATTTTTTTTATAATGTTGTGTCTGTTTTAGTTCATATATCAGGTTACGCTAAAGCTTCACATAAGTTTAGGTTTATTTATCTCAGTAGCATTTATTTAATCTCAAGTAATGAATATGTTTTAATGGTTTTAGTGAACTATTATAACTCTGATACTTTATTGAATAATGTGTCAAATCCTGTTCTCAGTCTTTCCTCCTGACTGTGAATTAAATGGGAATGAAATGAAACACAGTTTATTGTGTAACTAAACGTGTATATAATGCGTGACTTTAATTATAAACCAGCTCAAATACACCGGGACTCTTATTTTGAAATGCCGTACTATTGCAGTTCAGATGAGATGAAATATGCATCGTTACAGCCGTCTGAATCATATGACTATATAAACATGGTACAGTAAACACTGTGATTATTCCTCAGCATTAGTTCATAAACATGACCTGTCATAAATGTGTGTTATTCCCTGATCGAGCCGCTCTGAAGCGCTGTCGCGTGAGCCTGGAGAAGCTCCACAGCTCCGTGTTTTCCCGCCGTTAGATCCGCACGCGTGCTCATCCGTTACACAGGACATCAGTTCTGACGGATCTCTTCCCTAATCGGCCCTCCCTAACATTTTCCTCTCATTTTTATTCGTTGATGAAAATTATTCGTCAACGAAATTAACACTGGCACTCACAGCTAGGCTGAAAATGCTTTGGTGGACACACGGCCTAAGTTCTGTCGCAAAATAAACATCATAAAAGCCGTTTTTGTATCTTCAGGTTCTTGTATATTTCACTGGATCAAGCTGTTCGTCACATTCTTCTTCTGAGGTAAATTCAAGGCTTATTCCTCACAGTGAACCCGATGAAAAGCAGAGGAATCTGAAGAAGCTTGATGCTTTGTTTGCAGGTTCGTGTGGCTCACATGGACGATTACCATGTGACTAGCCTGCGCTGCGTGTGGGTGTGGTCACATTAAAAATAACGAGCAGAGATGTGAGAAACTGTACCACTCGTTGGTTTCATACGGATTTATTTGTTATATGACTTGATTTAAAAGTAGACACTTCAAGCTTTCTAAAGACATATCTGTGTGGCAAGTATTCACTGAGTTTTTGTTCATTTTTGTGAAGCGATTCAGAAAAAGTTTGCAGTTTCCATTCTCAATGGGAAAGTGCCCAAGCAACATCGCTCTGCAACATTGCTCAAAAAGTTGCCCCGTGTATCATCACCTTTAATGTCAGATTTAGACTTCTACATCAGTGTTACTCATTATTTCCCTTCAAATTTAAGTTATGGGTATGGATAGGGTTAGGACTATGTTTTTGGGCAGGAATGATGTTCCAGGATCAACAGAAGATCCATGAGCATGTCTTAGCAAAATCATAACCAATCAGGGCTGCGTTTCCCAAAAGCATCATAAGCCTAAGTTGATTGTAACATCCATTGGTGGCAATTGTTCTATGATCAACTTAAGCTTACGATGCTTTTGGGAAATGCAGCCCAGGACAGGTCAGAGTCATGGCAGGACATCTGGTCATCATAATTGGATCATCTACAATGGTGTGCAATGTCATTCTTGGAAAAAGGTCCCATCGTATATCTTCCTGTGTGTTCAGAGATCTGGAGAAGCTGGGTAGCCATGTGAGGAAGACCACCCTCATCCAACAGCAGTCCATAAAGACAGAGTGGAAGCTGGCGAAGATCGCGTTTGTGGTCATCATTGTGTTTGTGCTGTCCTGGTCTCCTTACGCCTGCGTCACGCTCATCGCCTGGGCAGGGTAACTATCAGCGTGATCTTTCTGGGATTGTTTCAAACTATATCTGGAATTTTTATGTCATTGGTTAGGCTGTTATTCATGCAGGTCACATGCATGGGTGTCTATGTATGTGCATCTCTAGCCTGCTCTTAAAGGATGAGCTCACTTCAAAATGAAAATCTCCTGATGATTTCCTCACCCCCATCTCATCCAAGATGTTCATGTGTTTCTTTCTTCAGTGGAAAAGAAATGAGGTTTTTTGAGGAAAACATTCCAGGATTTTTCTCCACATAATGGACTTCAATGGGAACCAACGGTTGAAGGTCCAAATCAGTGCAGTTTCAGAGGAAGGGCTTCAGAGGCTCTGCACGATCCCAGAGGAATAGGGTCTGATCCAGACAAACCATCGGACATTTAACCTAAATTGCTCATCTTGTGCTGCTCTGCGACGGCCACGGATTGAGTAATCCATCGGAAAGGTCACGCTAGACGTAGACGGAAGTGCCGCCCCAAGAGAATGTTTGTAAACACGGGTGTTACTTCCGTCTACGTCTAGCGTGACCTTTCCGACGTGATTACTCAATCCGTGGCCGTCGCAGAGCAGCACAAGATGAGCAATTTGGGTTAAATGTCCGATGGTTTGTCTGGATCAGACCCTATTCCTCTGGGATCGTGCAGAGCCTCTGAAGCCCTTCCTCTGAAACTGCACTGATTTGGACCTTCAACCGTTGGTTCCCATTGAAGTCCATTATGTGGAGAAAAATCCTGGAATGTTTTCCTCAAAAAACCTCATTTCTTTTCCACTGAAGAAAGAAACACATGAACATCTGGGATGAGATGGGGGTGAGGAAATCATCAGGACACTTTCATTTTAAAGTGAACTCATCCTTTAATCTTCTTCTATCAATATCCAACATTAAATAAAAACTCTCAACATTTAAACTGCAAATCCATATATGTAAATCTTAAAAATGAAGGTTCTTTATTGGTATCGATGGTTACATGAATAACCTTTAACAACCTTTCCACAAAAGGTTCTTTATAGTAGAAAGAGGTTCTATAGATTTGAAAAATGTTTTTCACACTAAGAAAAAAAAAAAAAAACATTTTTAGGAACTGTTCACTGAGATATCATTTGAGAAACCAAAAATGGTTCTTCTATGGCATTGCTGTGACGATATGAACAATAGAGCGCTGCAGTGATTATGTATTTTTGTAGTTGGCATCACTTTGAAATCAAAAACCCAATGGGATTTTTCCATTGGCTTTTAGATTATTGCAGAAAATAAGCTCTTGTGTCCAACTAAAGTTTTTGATCCTTACATGCTTTGTTCATTAGGATAATCTTCACAAATGAGCACAGCTTTCATGAAGGCTATAGGCTATAAACGAACTGCACCAGTCACATGACATCACCTTCACTAAGCTTCAACAACTCTTTCAGTCTTTATCCAAAATACCCACTGACTTCAGGACGATGGAACCGGAAGTGCTAAAATGAACTTATTTCTGGCCTGCAAAACATGCATCATCCCTCTATTGGACTCGATTGCATTCTCACATTTGACTTAAATGTACATGCAAACTTTTGTTTTTGTCAGCCCTAAACTCTGATGGCCGACTTCATGTAGATCGTCTAATCTCTCAAAGTAGTATTTTGAATCATGTGTAGTCTATTAAAGAGAGTCAATCCATGCAGAAGATCTGAGGCTTTCTGAGAATTTCAGGATAAAAAGACATCCTTTTATAGAAGTCCTGTCCAAAGTGAAAGACAGTGTTTGTCAGTTGAAATGAGGGCTCCTGGGGTTCACGTATAGGGTGAGCCGGCTTGATAACACCTCTGCAGGAGCGGACGGGAAATCTGCTGGAGGATAGACATTACCGTGCATGCGATTCTTTCCGCTAGGACAACAACACCTCTAGGTCACTTCCATGTCATGGAAACAGCCACCACAGGGGTCTACAGCTTTATTCAGCCGGCTCTCTGCTTGGTTCTTGTCTTGTTGACAAAATTGATTTTCTTCCTCAGTATTTTTGTCTTGTTTTCCAGTACAAATATCTAAACATTTTTAAATCAAGAGACATTTACTCAAGAATCAGAATGACTTGGGGCCAGAGTGCAATCCCATAAAAGCGCCGATGGGAGTGGAAAGTTCAGCTTGTGATTTACTGATGACGCACAAATGTAAGAACACAGCCGGATCATTTCCATAATGACCAACACAATCCACCAAGAGCGGCGCCAATTAGCATCTGGTTTAAGACGTGCTTTTTTGGGGGGGTGGTAAATAATGGCACAAATACCAGTAAATTGACTGGAGCAAAGCTTGCATGATTGATTTAAAAACTCTCCTCCCATAAATTTTGCATCTGAAAGGGAAACTCCTCCAAATGCATATGCAATAAGGTCAGCCGCAGAATAACTCTTTTCAGTGCTAATTTTTCACTGCAAGTCTTTAGTAAATCCCGACGGTAGCCAAAACAGTGTTTGTTCGGATGCAAGCTGTTAGTAAATTTGGCCCTTGATATATTAAAGGTACAATATGTAAGATTTTTGGATTAAAATATCCAAAAACCACTAGGACAGTGTTATATATTTTGTTGACCTGTGTACTTACATTATCCCAAATGTTTAAATTCAGAGAAATAAGCAATTTAACCAGGACACGGACCGTGTGTGTGCGTCGCCTATGAATGACATCATACCCACGTTACCCTCTGGTGTTATTTTGTAGTAACCATGGGAACACCAAAGACGCTTTAATATATGATGTGTTTTATTAGACAGGGGAGCAACTGTTTGGATAGTAGCAACAGAGTAGCATAACATAACATAACATAACTTTAACACACTCAAATGTGTGTGATATGATAAAACAGCGCTGTGTTACACACACACGCATGAGCAGAAGAAGCGGAAGCGCTCGCGGCAGAATAAAAGCTCCGCCCACTCAAGAGTCAAGACACGCCTTGGTGTTGAATAAGACCTCTTCACCCCCCTAACCTACCCCCCATAACATGCATTTTGTATGATCCCTCTTATATAGTTAAAATTATTCCCATTTTCACAGATTCTGCCAGCGGTTCACATACTTTTTCTTGCAACTGTATTGTGGCTTTAAGACTTGTTTTCTAAAAATAAATGTTTTATCAAAAGTTTATGCTTAAAACAAGGAAAAAGTTAGCTGTCAATGGGGTAATAAAATAATACATAGATATTTGTACTGAAAAATGACAAAAATACTAAGAAAACATTCTTAAATCAAGATACTGTACATATTTTCTTAAGATATTAAAGGTGCAGTGTGTAAGTTTCATCTAGTGGTGAGGTTGTGAATTGCAATCACACACCGCTCACCCCTCCCTTTCGAAACACATAGAGAAGCTACGGTGGCCGACACAGGACAAAGATGTCGTCATCTGAGACAGCAGAGAGTAGCTAGCGCTCTGTAGAGAAGTTTGTCCGTTTAGGGCCACTGTAGAAACATGGCGGCGCAAAATGGTGTCTTCACTGTAAGGGGACCCGCGGTGTGTGTAGATAGAAACGGCTCATTATGTAAGGTCTTTATACTCCACTGAAAACATAGTTATGTATATTATATTGCATTTCTGTCAATAGCGCCTCATAAATATTACACACTGCACCTTTAAGTCTGAAAAAATTATCAAAAGTGAATATAATCTAAAAACAATAATCATAAACTCACTTAATTATTTTTTTCAATTTATTTTTTCTTGTAAAAATGCATAAATCAAGATACATTTATTTACTTGAGAAGTAAAAGGCTTGTTTTCTTGTTTTATTAAAATTTGTGAGTTAAGTGAGTTATGCTTAAAACAAGAAAATATGTCAATGGGGTCATAAAAATAAACTGAATATAATTTTTTCCCGTTTTAAGCATAAACACACTTAACTTTGGTACAATTTAGCCATTTTGCTTCTCAGTTAAGTGTCTTGCTTTTAAGAATGTCCATTTGTAATTGAAAACGAAAAAGACGAGTGCAAAACTGATATCACAAATCCTGACATCAGTAGCATGAATTTCTATGCCATAATGTGCATAAATGAAGATGTTTTGGTTGTTTTTTTATGTTCCAGATACAGCCACGTTCTTTCTCCGTATTCTAAGGCAGTTCCTGCAGTAATTGCCAAAGCATCAGCCATATACAATCCCTTCATCTACGCCATCATACGCTCCAAATACAGGTTCGTTCAAGTGTAAACGCCTTAGCAAACTACACAGTATTGTGCCAAAACATAACGCAGTGTGTTTCTGATTTACAGAGACACGCTGGCTGAGAAGGTGCCGTGTCTGCATTTTCTAGCCCAGTCGTCACGTAAAGACTGCATCTCGGTGTCGAACAGCGAATCGTCCTTCAAAGAGCCCATGCTCAGCCGACAGTCATCAGGGTCAAAGGCCAAGTTCCAGCGAATCTCCTCTATGTCCACCGCAGACACGGTCAGAATTTTACTAAGAGGAGACTTTATCTTGTAGTTCAAGATGTGTCCACATTGCCATCATGCAATATTATGAATGCACACTTGGTAGTTATAATGCTAAAATCTGCTTAAATGCTATTTATTCATCTACTCTATGTAGACATTTAGGTTCTTAATTGACACCTTTTCTATAGGTCAGGGGTTGGCAACCTGTGGCATGTGAGGAAAAGGAAGAGTGGTGTATTTCATTTAGATAAAGTACTTTGCACGTGCATACAGATATACATTTTGCAACAAGGCGCATGTTTACTGTGTTCAGAAGAGCTTAGAAAAGTCTGATAGTGTTTGATCCTCAGACACTTTCATCAGTTTTCTCTGCAATCATTTACTAGTTGGCAAGTGTATGATGCCTACAAAATTGTATAGTGTATTCCAGACTTAAATCTAGCATTGCTATCATTGGATTTAAGTAAATTCAAATCTAATGAATGCATGAAACTATCATGTACAAACTCAACGCTTCATATTTGTTAGGTTCTTGTTAAGTAGTAGACTAGCTATTACTGTATTTTGTGGTTAAAGTAATAGAAATAGCAGGACTTTTATGCTAAACATGTCAATGTATATTTTATATGTGCTCTAGGTCTGGAGTGATGTAGAATTAGATCCTGTGGAGCAGAAGAGCCAGATCCTCCGAAGCTCACAGTCGGCTAATCTGCTGAGAGATGAAGGAAGGAAGCCACAAACAAAACACGGCAAGACGAAGAACAAGGACGGAGGAGAGGAAAAGCGCAGTGAAGAGAAGGTAAGGTATGTGCATCACAACAGTGACTACGGTAAACAGCCATTAGTTGCATCCCAAATGATGCACTTATACACTGTGCACTTATACTTACAAACTTGTACACTATGCATTTACACAATTGTGCCCTTATACACTTTGCCCTTACACACTATGCACTTATACACTTTGCCTTTACACACTGTGCACTTAAACACTTTACCTTTACACACTGTGCACTTATACACTTACACACTGTGCACTTATACACTATGCACTTACACACTGTGCACTTATACACTATGCACTTATACACTGTGCACTTATACACTGTGTACTTATACACTTACACACTGTGTACTTGTACACTATGCACTTATACACTTACACACTATGCACTTACACACTGTGCACTTATACACTGTGTACTTGTACACTATGCACTTATACACTTACACACTGTGTACTTATACACTTACACACTATGCACTTATACACTTTGCCTTTACACACTGTGCACTTAAACACTTTACCTTTACACACTGTGCACTTATACACTTACACACTGTGCACTTATACACTATGCACTTATACACTGTGTACTTATACACTTACACACTGTGTACTTGTACACTATGCACTTATACACTTACACACTGTGCACTTATACACTATGCACTTATACACTGTGTACTTGTACACTATGCACTTATACACTTACACACTGTGTACTTATACACTTACACACTATGCACTTATACACTTTGCCTTTACACACTGTGCACTTAAACACTTTACCTTTACACACTGTGCACTTATACACTTACACACTATGCACTTACACACTGTGCACTTACACACTGTGCACTTATACACTGTGCACTTACACACTGTGCACTTATACACTTACACACTGTGTACTTGTACACTATGCACTTACACACTATGCACTTACACACTGTGCACTTATACACTATGCACTTATACACTGTGTACTTGTACACTATGCACTTATACACTTACACACTGTGTACTTATACACTTACACACTATGCACTTACACACTGTGCACTTATACACTATGCACTTATACACTGTGTACTTGTACACTATGCACTTATACACTTACACTGTGTGTATACACTTACACACTACACTTATACACTTTGCCTTACACACTGTGCACTTACACACTGTTTACACTTACACACTGTGCACTTACACACTGTGCACTTATACACTGTGCACTTACACACTGTACACACTGTGTACTTGTACACTATGCACTTATACACTTACACACTATGCACTTACACACTGTGCACTTATACACTATGCACTTATACACTGTGTACTTGTACACTATGCACTTATACCTTTACACACTGTGCACTTATACACTTACACACTATGCACTTACACACTGTGCACTTATACACTATGCACTTATACACTGTGTACTTGTACACTATGCACTTATACACTTACACACTGTGTACTTGTACACTATGCACTTATACACTTACACACTATGCACTTATACACTGTGCACTTGTACACTATGCACTAATACACTTACACACTATGCACTTATACACTTACACACTGTGTACTTGTACACTATGCACTTACACACTGTGCACTTATACACTTACACACTGTGCACTTACACACTATGCACTTATACACTGTGCACTTATACACTATGCACTTATACACTGTGTACTTATACACTTACACACTGTGTACTTGTACACTATGCACTTATACACTTACACACTATGCACTTATACACTGTGTACTTGTACACTATGCACTAATACACTTACACACTATGCACTTATACACTGTGTACTTGTACACTATGCACTTACACACTGTGCACTTATACACTTACACACTGTGCACTTACACACTATGCACACTTACACACTATGCACTACACTTACACACTATGCACTTACACACTGTGCATATACACTATGCACTGTACACACACTGCACTTATACACTTACACACTATGCACTTACACACTTACACACTGCACTTATACATTACACACTGTGCACTTACACTATGCACTTATACACTTGTGCACACACTATGCACTATACACTTACACACTATGCACTTATACACTATGCACTTATACACTTACACACTATGCACTTATACACTTACACACTGTGCACTTACACACTATGCACTTATACACTTACACACTATGCACTTATACACTTACACACTATGCACTTATACACTTACACACTATGCACTTATACACTATGCACTTATACACTTACACACTATGCACTTATACACTTACACACTGTGCACTTATACACTATGCACTTATGCACTTATACACTGCACTTACACACTTGTGCACTTATACACTTTGCACTTATGCACTTAAAATAAAAAAACCCTCTTCTAAGTCAAAACAACAAAGGCATAACATTTTTCAGACATTTGGCAAGTTTTTGATGATAATCAGAGTAATGCAGGCAGAATAGCATTATTACTACATTGCATTAGCATGACATTATTACAATACACATTTTCTTCCACAAGTAACTTGTAGTTTTATTCCTCAGTCACTACACTGTAAAAAATGACGTTATATACGTTAGTACAAAAAAAACACAATTTCAGTCTTAGCACTTCAAAATGTCATGTTTTATTCAATGTGTTACTTGCTGTTTCTTTGCAGTTAATTGTGCAATATCTAAAGGGACATTTTATAGAGGGTCAAAAGTTAGTGTAGCTTTAAATGTACAACAGTAAAAGCATCAAATGCATAAATGTACATGTTTTGTCCATCACAGCCTACAGTCACAGAGAGCGGCTCTTTGATGGATCATGGCCTGGACCTGGCGTCCGAGTCCATCAACATGGCCACTGTCCCACTTCTCATGGCCAAAAACACTCCAGGAGGGGAACAAGAGGAAGAAGAGGACAGCAATTCTGTGAGCCCCCTGAGCAACGGTCTGGCTTTTTACGAAGACACAGAGGAGCCACAAATCACTGTCGGGACCACATCAGAGGAGCCGCAAATGACGCCGAGCAGAGAAGACAAATTAATACTGGACCTCAAAAGCCTGAACTGCTCCAGTGAGCTTCTGGAGTCCGTGGAAAAATTCCTCTCCTGAGGCCGAACCAGATGATGCTCTTCTTTAAGTCTGCGTTTCACTGAAGACAAGGCAGAACACTTGAGAACCACAGTCTTCCGCTGAGACTTTCACATCAGCCTCTTTGTTGGCAAAGCAATCGGGCCAAATTAGTTTGCGTGCAGATAATCAGCTGCTTCAACTTCACACCACTTCAGCCACAACATGGACTGTAGAAGTAGATGAGAGTGACACAACCACTGTGTTTGCTGTTTTTATTACCAAACCTACTTGCCCTTTAGCAAAGAGCATTCTTACGAAAGACCAAAAAACTGTCAGAATTCATTTCACTAAAGCATTGTTTCAGGTTCAATACAAGTTGAGCTCTGATGACTCATTTGTGACGGTCGATTACTATAGAAAATCATTGTGACCAGGGCTTGGCATTAAATGTTTTGCTTACCAGCCACTGTGGCTAGTGGTTTTCCAAAGTAGCCACTCAGTATTTTCACTGACCACAAATGACATTGATAACATGGGGAAAAACTGCCATACAGATATTCATATTATTATCTCATAATCTGGCAGCAGGTTTATTAGGCTGCTGTCACTTTAAGACCTGACACACGGATCCAATACACTGTTACACATGCGTTTTCTTTCTGTATACTTAAAACAGGACTGACTGGGTTTATGTGAATACTCGGCAAGACCGGCATTTTTACATTATTTTGTGTAATTGTCTAAGCGCAATATGCAGCAGAAGAGAGCTCACTTTAGTGCTTAGAGGTGAGCTTTGGGTGTGAGCTCAAAATACGGGCAATCCCAGGCCGAAGTTCAAGCCCTGTAACAGCAACAATATTCATCCGAAGCAAATGAAGCGAGTGAGTGAGTGGAGGCGGGTTTGTGTGTCACTCGCTGTCTGAGAGATGAGAGAGAGAGAAAGAGACGCTGATATCATGTGTCTATTCTGCAGAAAATGAGTATCGGAAGCGTTTCAGACATTTCAGTATCAATATGTATTAAAAAGAAAATATTTTTTGACAACACTTTTGACAAAAATGTATATATTATTCATCAATTTCAACACGCCAAGGTGGCTAGTAGGAGTGACTGCGTTACACGGCACTGCTGAATTAATGTCAAGCCCTGATCGTGACAGCAAAAATTGCAGTTATTGCAATGTACTTAAAGGGATAGTTCACCCAAAAATTTATTTCAGACAAATACAATCAGTTATATTAAAAAGGTCCTGGTTCTTCCCAGCTTTATACTGGCATTGACTTTATGGTTCGTTTTTGAAGTCCATAAAAGTGTATCTATCCATCATAAAAGTGCATCTATCCATCATAAAAGTGTATCCACCATAAAAGTGCATCTATCCATCATAAAAGTGTATCTATCCATCATAAAAGTGCATCTATCCATAATAAAAGTGCATCTATCCATAATAAAAGTGCATCTATCCATCATAAGTGTATCTATCCACCATAAAAGTGTATCTATCCACCATAAAAGTGCATCTATCCATAATAAAAGTGCATCTATCCATCATAAAAGTGTATCTATCCACCATAAAAGTGCATCTATCCATAATAAAAGTGCATCTATCCATAATAAAAGTGCATCTATCCATCATAAAAGTGTATCTATCCACCATAAAAGTGTATCTATCCACCATAAAAGTGCATCTATCCACCATAAAAGTGCATCTATCCATAATAAAAGTGCATCTATCCACCATAAAAGTGCACCTATCCATCATAAAAGTGCATCTATCATCATAAAAGTGTATCTATCCACCATAAAAGTGCATCTATCCATCATAAAAGTGCATCTATCCATCATAAAAGTACATCCATCCATCATAAGAGTGCATCTATCTATCATAAGAGTGCATCTATCTATCATAAAAGTTCATCTATCCACCATAAAAGTTCATCTATCCATCATAAAAGTGCATCCATCCATCATAAAAGTTCATCTATCCATCATAAAAGTGCATCTATCCTTTATAAAAGTGCAACTATCCATCATAAAGTTCACCTATCCATCATAAAAGTGCATCCATTCATCATAAAAGTGCACCCATCATCATAAAAGTGCATCCATCAATCATAAAAGTGCATCTATCCATCATAAAAATGCATCCATCAATCATAAAAGTGCATCTATCCATCATAAAAGTGCATCTATCCATCATAAAAGTGCATCCATCCGTCATTGAAATGCATCCATCCATCATATAACTGCTCCACACGGCTCCGGGGGTTAATAAAGGCCTTCTGAAGCAAAGTGGTGCATTTGTGTAAGAAAAATATCCATATTTAAAACTTAATAGACTAAAATAACTAGCTTCAGGCAGTCAACGGTACGCAGATACAGATGCACTTTTATGATGGATGGATGCACTTTTGATGGATAGATGCACTTTTATGATGGATTGACGAACTTTTATGGTGGATAGATGCACTTTTATGATGGATTGATGAACTTTTATGATGATAGGTGCACTTTTATGATGATAGATGCACTTTTATGATGGATGGATGCACTTTTGATGGATAGATGCACTTTTATGATGGATGGATGCACTTTTATGGTGGATAGATGCACTTTTATGATGATAGGTGCACTTTTATGATGATAGGTGCACTTTTATGATGGATGGATGCATTTTTATGATTGATAGATGCACTTTTATGATTGATGCACTTTTATAATGAATAGATGCACTTTTATGGTGGATTGATGAACTTTTATGATGGCTAGATGCACTTTTATAATGGATAGATGCACTTCTATGGACTATGAACCATCAAGTCACTGCCATTATAAAGCTTGGAAGAGTCAGGACTTTTTTTAATATAACTCTGATTGTATTTGACTGAAAGAATGTCATACACACCTAGGATGACTTCAGGGAGAGTAAATCATGGGCTAATTTTCATTTTTGGGTGAACTATCCCTTTAAAATGCAAGTAAACCTGCCAGGTCAGTGTGCAAGAGTTTTAAAGCAGGCAAAACACTGAATCATTCAGTAAAAACCCTATTTATTGTTTGAGCTGTGCTTTTTTTACTTGTCATGCTTTACCAAAGTATTTCCTGTGAATAGGGCTGCACAATATATTGTTTCTGCATGGATATCACAATGTGCGCATCCACGATAGTCACATGGCAGCATGTGCGATGTCAAGTTTAGGGATTGTGAACCATATGGGCCAGCTGCACCCCGTTTCAGAACGCATGACATTCGCGGTTTAATTGCAAAGTTTATCCATCATAGAGTGAACGTTTATAATTTGCATGTGTTTTTAAGTTGAGCCAGGCAAGACGACTCGCGTGTTGTTTTGGCTCAATTTTCTTTTGAGCTTAACCTCTAAAACTCCAAGGTCCCTGATAAGGGTATAAAGTATATACTTTAAATGTTAAATGTCTGTGGAGGAGCTTTACCTTATTTACACTAAATTACTCTGGGACCAGTTCTGCCTCCCTAGCTCTGAGATAATTTTGAGGGACTTCCACTTGGATTTGGCCTACCCAAATTGAAAAGCTTCCCATACCCACATACAGTGATCTAAATATACAATTTTGGTGTCATTTTACAGGAAACCCTTTGAAGTTACATAAAACACTGCTAAAAGTTATAAACATTTAAGTAGATGTTGTCTGAGCTGTAATAAACCCCTTAAAAAAAGAGGCTCTTTTTGATTGTTTGGTTATAAATTCATTTTTGAAAGTGTATATCTCAGGCCCTGTGTGCTCTAGCACCCTGCAGACAGTTTTGGCTGTTTCCAGCATATGTCAGCAAACACTGGGAGGAAATTGTGACACTGGGATATTGCATTTATACCACTGTATATGGGGAGATTTGGGTAGGCGGAAATTACCAAAAAAAAAGAGGTAATATTCCTCCCTTCAGATCCATTTGAATAAATTACAACATGACACAGACAAATTTCTTTTTTTCAGTATTTGCTGCCATCTAGTGAAAACAGCCAAAACTGTCTGCAGGGTGCTAGAGCACACAGGGCCTGAGGGGGAGGGGGGATTTACAGCTCAGACAACATATACTTAAATGTTTATCACTTTTAGCAGTGTCAAAATGTCCGTCTCAGCGAGTATCCTGATAAACACAGCCGGTTATGTGTTGTCAACAATTAAGTTAACGGATGCGTGTTATTTATATTAGGTCCGTGTATTTGTCTTAAAGGGACAGCAGCCTAATGTACCGTCACCAATGGTGATCAAACAACAAAACAGAAAAAGAAAATTACTTTTGTAGCTTCAACAAAGATACAGTGTATTCATAGTTTTCAGTCACGTGACTGTCGCGGAGCCTTAGAGGGCAAAACCGCCATAGAGCTCCACTGAACTGCAGCACAAGCCTGTCAAATTTCCATCTTAAAACAAAAATATGTGAACAATATGCATGTTTTGGGTACTTATGATCAATATACAGCACCTGCCGCAGTATTTCAGTCGCTAAAGACAGCGGGACGTTTTTAAAACGCTTAACGTGAAAAACACTATAGGGTGAGTTGCACCAGTAAGGATTAAATTAAGCAAAGTTTAATGCTAATCTAGGATTTGTTGATATGGGTTTTATTTTAAATCGAGTTGTTGCACCACTTCATTTTAAACACAGATTAATTACGCAGTAAAAGCGTTATAGAGCTGATCAAGCAGCAGGCGGAGGGTGAACCGACGACAGGCTAAAGGATCTGCATTAGTGCAACCCACCCTTAAAGTGCCTTAATGTACTATAACAGTGATATTAAAAGATCAAATTCAGTTTACACCTTTTTGATGTTGCATACTATACAGGCTAGCAGATGAGCCCAGAATATGAACACAATGCGTTTTCTTTATAATGGGTTTCGATGGGGAAACGCCTAACGAGAAACCTCGTGTTGCACTAATACTCTGTGTTCATCTGCTGTCCTGTATAAAGTATGCAACATCAATAACGCTGCATTCACACAGCGTTTTCAGTCACAACATCAATAACGCTGCATTCACACAGCGTTTTCAGGCGTTAACGCTTGACGGAGGGCGTAGCTGAAGCTTCGTGCTGATGCGCCCGTCATAGTGACAACAGCCAATCACACGTCTGCTCTAGGGAACGCAACTGGCTAGCGTCTGCTCTAGGGTATTTGCATAGGGCAATCTGATTGGATGACGCCTGCATTGGCGCTTGAAAAGTTGAGAAATCTTCAACTTCTGCCGCTTGCAACTCGAGCGAAGCGGCGCGACGGAACCCACAATTCAGTTTGACAACGCATGACGTCAAGTAAATGAGAAGCTTTAACGCCGACGCCCCGTGTGAATGCAGCGTAAAGGTGTATATTGAATTTGATATTTTAATATCACTGTCTTACTGCATTATTTCTGACTACAAACCTGGTAAAAATGACTGGCGGGCAATGGAGGAAAGCCTTGTTTGGCCCTCCAGGTGTGACGACGCGTGAAAAACATGAATGAATTATATTTCATTTAATGAGTGAAGACAGTTTTCACTCTGATTATTACATTTCTGCACCTGAATACTGTTAGAGTTACCTGAAAAACATAAAGCACTGCTTATTTCAATGGTATCTTTCATTGTATTTATCTATGCTTGTCATTTGTTTATTATTTTCTATGCAGATTCACTCCATGACAAAATCTGCCCAATTATTCTGGAATTCTTTTCAAATAGGGGCGATTCATGTCATCTGGTGAAATTGTTTTTATATCGCAATATATATCGCAGAAAATATCGCAATGTATGTTTTTTCCAATATCGTGCAGCCCTACCTGTGAGTCTGTTTTGCAACATGTGAAGTCTCTTTCTGATATCCTTGCATGCATCATGCAGAAGTTCCCATGTTCTTGACATGACACTTAAGTTGTATAATACATTTGCACTGACAGTGTTCATAATATACCGTATATACCCGAATATAAGACGACCCTGAATATAAGACGACCCCCCCATTTTTCAGACTTATTTTTGGGGAAAAAGGTGCTCGCCACCTCCGAACACTGCATTCTGTGACTCCAAATGTTTTGTCAGCTTTGCAATTATTAGATGATTCTGCCTCATTCACGACCAGAAGTTTAGAGTTGGTGTCATCACTGTTTCGAACGTGACCAACTTTTGAAGCTCTTTTCTCAAAATGATCTCTTGACTTCTCCATGGCGGCACTTTACTGTTTATTTAATTCATAACACTGTCACTAATTACGTAGCCTATCGTGTTGGCGCCCTCTACTGCTTTCTCCCTTTGCCCCGTGATTTTGTCTATATTGCGAGGCGACCCCCCCATTTTTCAGCCTATTTTTAGGACACAACCCTAGTCTTATATTCAGGTATATACGGTAAGTGACGCCATCATGTGAATATGCAAGTCAGGTCACATTTATTTATATTGCACTTTATGCAAAGGTTGTTTCAAAGCAGCTTCACAGAAAATAACGGTAGTCAAATTATGTTAAATTACTTCATTATTCAGTTCAATGCAGATTCAATAATGTGTCAGTGTTGCAGTTCATCAATAATCTGTAAAGCATCTCTACGGAAGACAAAAGTGTAATTTCTCCACTTAATTTCGTTCAATGTTAATTTAATTCTCCCGTGGATATGCTTTTGAAACCGTCTGTATTTTAATTTCTGCCCCGTGTGTTGCCGATGCAAGTGCTTTACTGTAACCACAAATTTAACTTTGTACGAGTCGAGATTATTTTCTGTTAATGGACGTTATGGCAGAAAGCTTAATGTAATGTAAACAGCAGTCAGATATGAGCAACCAATCTATTCTAGATATCTTGTTTTCTATCTCTCAGCTTTACATTGTGCTTTCGGCTGCATGTTCTCCCAGTCGTCCCACAACCAAAACATTCCTAGGTTACTTGCACACCTAAAAACCTGTGCGTTCTCAAATCCTAATTTGTAGTGAGATGTGCTAGAAGATTTGAGTGGTCTGCGAGGAAAGATACTTGTGTAAGATATAACAAGAAAGAGTGGCCTAAATCTTCATCATGATCCAAATCCACACTTACATTCATGCTCTTGGCAGGTGCATCAATACCAAAACAACATAATGCTCATTTATTATGTTTGTTGAATCCCTGATTTGTGCCAATCAAATGAATATCCACAGGGAGCAGGCCAAGTGTTGTGTACATTCCCGAATGTTACGATGTTATCATTATTGAGATTAATGTTTCCTGTACAGTGTAACACTGGACTGACTGAGATTAAATGAATTGTGAACTGTGACTGTTTTACGGCTGCTACTTACCACCTCGATTTCCAGGATAAATCATCCTGGATTATTTGTTTCCTCAAGCATTAGAGGAGTTCAGGGGTCTGTTCTTCGTACCTCGCTTAACACATCTGAGATGATTTGACAGATGGCAGATCTTCTAATCGTAATAACTGATCTCTGGCTAATTTGGTTCTTCAAGCGAATTTGCGGATTGGATTAAAATATCTGGATTAAGTTATCTGAGATTATTGCGCGTTCTTGTGTTCCCTGAAGAGGGCAGATGCATCAAAACTACGATCAGCAATGCAGCGATTGGCTGGCGGCAAGACGGCAACGTAATGACATCACATAATTAAAAAAGCCACCTTGACAAATGAGAAAAAAAGCGCGTTATATTGTTTTGAGTAAAGGTATAAGAAGAAATAACTCAACCTTTTACTGGCCAAGTTAAAAGTTACTTAGTTATTTTCTTTGTTAATTTGACTTAATTTAGTTAAGTAGTTTACTTAATTTCATATGTGACATTTACTTAAAAAAATCTGTGTGCAAAAACTTTCAAAAGATAAATTACGTAAATCATACTTTTTTTAGTACAATGCACTGCAAAAATATGATTTTCTTATTATTTTCCAGTATATCTAAACGTTTTTAAATAAAGACATTTAATCAGTCGTTTTTTTTTCTGAATAAATCATTAAAATGATTTGAGTTTATGCTTAAAAAAAGAGGAAAAAACCCTCTGTCAGTGACGTCAGAAATATAAACTGAATTCAAAGGGAAAACAAGATTTTTCTGACGTCACTCACATATTTTTCTTGTTTTAACCATAAACATTCTCGTCAGGATTTTTCTACTGGAAAACAAGACAAAAATACTAAGCAAAAATATTATTTTTTGACTACCATGGTAAATTTTTAACATACCATGTCATTCTTAGCAGATTTTAATATTATATGAAACACCGCATCATGCTAATAGTTACGCTGGTCATTAAAAAAAAAAAAAAATTATGAGGTAAGTGATATTGTATTCTTAAATTATTTACTTTATTTCAATGGTCTTTTCCTTGTGTGGTCGAAAACGGTTATTCTATACGTTTTATAGCCTGAGCCGTCGAAGCGAAGTCAACATCACTGACTAAACGTCAGCCTTAATTTACCTGCCATCGTCCAAGCATTCATTCGCCTTTGATCACAGCTGCATAGATACAGAGGTTATGAAGGTTTGACTATTAACCAGTAACCACTGACCCAAACCGCAACGCTTGTAATCCCGATCGATGGATCTGAGGCGAAGCTGAGCTCATGAATATTAATTAGTAACCGACGATTGGCCAGTAGACCTCCCTGATTGGCTGAAATTTAAACGCTGGTCTTCTTGAATCATGAATATAATTTTTTTTTCCCGCGTTTCTGCTAATCTCTAGAATGAATGCTCCACAGGAAACTTTATTTATTTCTCTTTATTATTATTATTATTATTATTATTATTATTATTATTATTATTATTATTATTATTATTATTATACATCCCTTTTAGAAAATTAAGGAAACGTTATTTTTTGTAAGAGCAGTGTTGTTTGTGGGAATGTTTTAGCCAGTAGATGGCAGTATTTGACCATCATTTGAACTAGTCAAGTCAGTCCTTCACTCTGAAATCATGGAAAACAGACTTCACCTGACCACTGATTAGACACAATATATCACACAATAGTGATTAACTAAAGCTTTTGTTCTGAAACAAGTTTCCAGTTGTTGTCATCAACTAGGAGGGATTTGCTGGTATTCCTGGCATGCACATTGACTCTTATAAAAGCTGAGATGGGAAAAAATGACTTCACCTTGAGCTGAGACTGATCTTTGTGTCACTAACACTGGCATGAGCCGGGCGTCTCCGGCATAGATGTGCAATGACATCACTTGGATTGTTACAGCTTATGAAAGTTATTGTTAGTTAGTTAGTTTAAAAAAAGTCCTATGAGATGCATTATGAAAAGTTTGTTTTTAGAACCGACAGCATAGATTATTACTGTGCATTATAGTTTTCTCTCTCACATTTCCCTCAATTCAAGTGAGTGAAGGGCTGTTTTAGATTAATTTATCCTGAACAATCTCAGAGTTTTACGTATTGGAAGTGCTGCTGGCCTCCAAACAAATGTATTTTTACTTAAAGGCACAATATGTAATTTCTCGCCGCTAGCGGTCGCTTATTCAAAACAAAGGTGTAGCTTGATGACGCCTTGATTTCGTGGAGTTTTTATTAGGGATTCATATGATTAATATGCTGCTGCTTCGATCATGCGTAGGCTGTGGGGTAAAGCTGAAAGTATACTTGTTTTTTTGTTTGTTTTTTACGCGTACGCGAGCATATACGCACAGTCGAACACACAGCTTTGCAACGCATAGCATTCGACACATGCGCAGTTTTCTCGCCATGAGTTACAACCCATGGAAATACTGCAAAAATGAAATGCGCATGTGCATGAAAATCCGGCGGTGAGCATTCAGTACGCCCTGTACACTTCTGATGACGAAATTTGCGTCACGAGTACGCTAACCCTCGCGTACGTGTAAAAACTGAAGTATAATTTCAGCTTAACAGTGCTGTTTTATCACACGCTGTTTTATCACACTTGTTGCACTCTACAGTGAGCTAGATCGATATTAGCCACGGTAAAACAAGAAAACAAGTGTTGAGTTGTAGTTTTCTGTCTATGAATGTATCCAAACGGTTGCTCACCTGTCTAATAAAACATACGTTAAAGCGTCTTTGGTGTTTCCTCAGTCAGTTTCGGAAATCGAGGGTAACGTGGGTATGATGTCATTGATAGGCGACGCACGGACACGGTCCGTGTCCTGGTTAAAATTGCCTATTTCTCTGGATTTAAACATTATTGGAAACATTTGGGATAATGTAAGCCCACAAGTCAAATATATAACACTGTTCTAGTGGTTTTTGGATATTTTAATAAAAATAAAAAAAACTTACATATTGTGCCTTTAATTTAAAAACAGGTAGGTAATATGTGGTGACACAGTAAAAGATTTGTAGACCAACCTGTATTTTTTCATATAGAACAGATTAATACTTTCTGGTGCCTATAACCACAATCATAATATACATGAAAACTATTATACATGAATATATTATACAAATGCATTTCCTATTATTAGTCAAATGACCACTAAACTGCATTTCTTATTAGTGAGCATGAAAACCCCAGAATCTGTTTTGAGCTGCATACATAAAAACAGTGCAAAACTATGCATACGGAGATTATAAATTAGGAAAAGGAAAAAGTGAAAAGAGGCAGAACATGTAATTTCATGTGTGTTTGACAAATGAGGTAAAATAAATAGCTACATAATGAGGATTACACAAAGGATAAGGAAAATGGAGATACTACTACTAATAATAAAATAATAACTCTCTGTATATCTCTTCCCCATATGTGCTGTCAGTCAGTCTCGGGCTGTCAATCATCGCGCCGGTGACGTCAGAGCGTCAGTGCGGCGCAGGGAATTTCCTCCAGCGTGTGTTAAAGGGGCGGAAGTCAGTCAGACAGTGGCTGGAGAGTTTCTAAAGTCGTTTGCTTTTTCTTCCTCACTCACAGTTTGACTCCACAGCGGCTCCGCAGCACATCAGAGGTGAGTGACATGAACACGCGTGTCGGTGCGCGTTCAACGGACGTTTGCGTGGACGAGTTTACAATGTTGCGATTCGCGTGAAGAAGAAAAAACAAACAAACAAACAAAAAACAAAAAAAAAACAAAAAACGCATTTAATCAGATCCGATTTAAAGTTATTGCTAGTTTCAGATATTATAAAGAGGATTTATATGATAACAAAATATTAATAAGCAAAACACAGTGTGTATGTATTCCGGTAATGTTCACCCGTGGTTGACGGTTAACTTTGAATGAAGTTTGTCGGTTATTTTTTTTGGCGCCGTGTCAGTTTTTGAAATGTAAAGCGTTTCGTGATTGACTCAATGAGGAAGTGGTTTTGTTTACAGGGTGTGTCAATATAGTGCTAAATAAGCAGATTTACAGTTATTTCAGCACTGGATGCACTCGATGAGTTACACGCATTGTGTAGAGATTTGATTGTGAAGCGGTGTCAGTCTTCTGTCATGTCCTTGAAAGTTGCTGTTTTAAATGAGAAACAAAACCGTATCAAAGTTCCTACCTAATGTGTTTATTTGTCCTCATGATGGGAGTTTGAGGTCATTTTGATGTAGTTCTGCTCTAAAACTGATGTTACATGCAGAACCACGACCCATTTCAAGTGGATCATAATGATGCTAGCTAGTTAAAATGCACTATGAACATAAATTAACTGTAATTTAATGTATTATTGGTGCTTCCAGATGACTAACCGGTCAGTGACCTTAAGCAGTTAGTGTTAAAAGTGAGTTGTGTGCTTGCAGGTACTATATTTTGTTTCAGAATTGTCCCCAGAAGTGAGATAAACTTGATGAAATCTACTTTAGGGACGTCTGGGATCAGAAATATGATATTTCCCAGAATGTAGGTGCAATAGAAACACATTGTGCCAAGCCAACCCCCATAAACTGGCCCATGCCCAATAGACAGGATTGAGACGTGACCCAGCAGGCCTGAACAGAACCCGGGCCGGGTGCGGCTCCGTGTATCCGGTCTGCAGGTGGTGTCTGTAGGCTCAGGAACTTCAGCATTGGGATTCTTTAATAATAAGTCGGTTATAGTCTAGTAAAACACAAGGACGTTTTGTCCAGGTGCATTCCTGTTACATAAGAGAACCAATGAAACTCGCCGTAAAGGATAATCATTAGTTGGTCAGCGTTACAAAAGCACACCTGTGTTTTACAGGGAAGCTCCGAATGCTTTCCCAGCTGACTAACCAACCGGCTATCAGCGTCTGAGAATGTTTGGTCGTTTTGTAGGTTCAGAGCTCAGCGGCTAAACATTAAACTGTCAAAGTGTTGGTTGCACTGAGAGTCCAGCCCTGTTTCTTTATGTGTTGGCGTCATAAATTCCTAAATTACCACCTGTGGATTGGTAGCTCAACCCTGTCTACACATGCAGTGATTTAACGGCTGTCATATGCGTGTTGTTTTAGTGCTTGGATGGATGTAGAATTAGGCAACTCTTCAATTTAATGAAACTTTCCATAAAGTAGAAAGCTCTGCTGTTTCTGTCCAATGTGATGTTTGGCTTTGATCTTAAGCTAATATTCGCTCTTAAAAATGACATCTAACATCCATAGAATCTTTCCAAGGAAAGGGTTGGGTTCTTTTTTTTTTGTTGTTTTTTTTTTGTTTGTTTTTTAGAACTTTTCCCTTCGAGGTTTGTTGGGGAACCTTAAATGGTTCTATGACATCACTTTCGGAACCTTTATTTTTAAGAGTGTTGGAAATCAGAAAAGTACAGTTACTTTATTTCACTAAATAGAATGTTTTGGACCGTTTTTTTTATTGGGTGGCTGGACACACCAGGCTGTCCGTTTTCCAGGCCGAGCCTTTGGCATAACGTCGTACTTGTTTTGCGTCATAAGAAAACCAACCGTGACTGGCAGATCAATGGAAAGCTTTAGTTCATATGACCCGTTGCTGGCAAAATGAGTTGCAATGAGCTCATTTTCATTCATTCTCTATTTTTAAAAAAAATGACAATTATGTATGGTTTGTTTGAATCAGACAAAAAATGTCAGAGATTCAAGATTCAAGAGTTTTATTTGTCACATACACAGTTATATACAGAATATACAACCGAGCTACACGTTTGAAGTCGATTGAGTCAGCAAAGTCAGTTTTCTGAAGGAAAATTACCTAGCAACCATACCTTAAAATCCCTGGTAATAACACCAAATTTCCCACACATCAATATCTTAAAATATATTAATTTTCTTCCATGATACCACAATTCACTCTAAAAAATGGTGCTATAGCCTATAATACTAAAACTGGTTCTTTGGCTCGTAATCATAGGGGAACCCCTTTAAGTCACCAAATCTTGGTTCTTTGGGGTGGTTAAGGTGCTATATAGCACCACTGCTTTACAAAGAACCTGTTAAGCCCCTTTAAAGGTTCTTTACGAGCCAAACAACCACTGTTGGTGCTATTTAGCAACCATTTTTGTTGACGAATGCGATATGGCACCTCTTATGGGTTCTACATAGCACCATTTGACAGGTGCTGTAGAGCAGCTTTAAAGATATAGACTGTCTTTTGACAATTGTTTGATTCACATTAAAGAAACAGACAGCCTATATATATTAAGACCTACTGTAACGCACGGATCTAATATAATGTTACACATCAGATGTTTTTCCCCAACAGTTAACCAAATATAACAGATAATGTGTGAATGCTCGCCATGACCGATATTTTGAAATGCTGTAATTCTGTGTGTGTATCGGGATCACTCGCTGTCTTTGTGTACATGCTTCGGATCTGTCAGGCAGCGCGCGTGAGATCGTTTTCATGGACAAAGGAAGGGTGGTACTCAAAAAACGTCCTAATAAAGATACTTTTAGATGTTTAATTGCTGTTTGGAGCATTGGGATCGCTAGACAAGGGCTTAATGAACTCATTTCTGTGAAAAACCTCAAAATCAACCAAAATTTTAATTTTTAATTTTTTCTTTTGCCTGAAGCTCGAAATTATCCTGTGCGCATTCAACCCTCTACGCACACTGTGGCAATGTAATCGCCATTGGCTAGTACATTTTTTAGTTTACTCGCCAGACTGATATTTATTAGTATGTCGTAACCAAATCGATTAATCACGATAACTGCATCCAAAATAAAAGTTTGTTTACATTTTTATATATATATATATATATATACACACACACACACACACACACACGTATGAATGCATGTTTGATATTTTAACTGAACTTAGGACTGGTGGTGGTGCTAAAGATATTGTTGGCCACTCAGTGTTTCTGTAAAAAAACATATAATAGTAATAGATCATATTAATTATTAATAAGATAATACTTCTACTAATTCTACTACTAATAACAATATACAACGCACTAAAGACTGATGAGCTGCTGGGTTCATGAATATTAATCACGTTGTCAGCGTTGCTCAAACTGATTTGCTGAAATCAAAACAGTGAAGGTAATGGATGAGCGCCAGCCAATGAGATTGCCGTTTGCGCATTAGTCCCGCCCACTACCGCATTTCTTCTGCTTGTTCTTAAAAGCTGAATAATTCCAAATGAACTCAGGAGAATACAACAAAGAATATGCTTACGTGTAGCACGTCAATTCTGCGTGGTATGTAAGACTCTCTCTTTGTGTGTGTGTGAGAGCGCGTTTCACAAACACAACATTTTGCCAGCACGGGTCACGAATGGTGATGGACATTTTAAGCCGTCCATTTCAGCGGCATTATGGGACAGATTCTAAACACTGTGTGTTGTCTTAAGTTGTTTTGTATTTGACTGGCCATGTTTTATGCACTTAATAACCAAATGAAGTGGATTGCTGGATGTCATTTTTATTTTTTTTCTGATGTATTTCTTCTTGAAACAGGAAGTTGGAGAGTGGGACATATCAGAAGGATGTTTTAAAAACAATGGCTCTCATTCACCAATAACTGCGTGGATTATTTCGTATTTGTTCGCACAGGAGAACTTCTCGCTCATGGCGCACTTTTGCTAGTTTAACGATGGGAAAAAAAACGGTCGGCGCGTGGTCCAAAAGGGTTGTCCCTCGTCTCTTAATGAGTCATGGGTGTGTTTTGGGCGTAATGTGCAATAAACCAATCAGAGTCTCATCTCCCTTTCCCTTTAAAAGCCAGCTGTGCTCGCACCATGAGTGGATTCACTATTTACACAAGAAAAGACGCTTCTTTTGAGAGGGAGGGGAGAGAGAGGGATCCTTTATTTTTGTATTTAAACGTGTGTGTGTGTGCGCTGCTAACCCTGTGTGTGTAATAATCAGAGTGTGTGTGTGTTGTGCTCCGCCTATAGCTTCATATTACTAACACACCCTTTAAATAACACACAAATACTGCACTATTGACTTTAGAGCAGGTTTGTGTTGGTCAGTGGTCAGTGGTTTTCAGTTCCTCACCATAGAAACGCTCCATCAGTGCTCCTGAACACACCGGGTGTTCAGACCAGACGCCCATGGGTGAACAGATGCGAACAGATGTGACGTGAACATGAGAACTGCGTCGGACTGAAACTAGCGGAACACACTTGTCGCGCCTGGCGTCACATTGCACCGGGTGTATGATAGGGCCCAATGTCTGTCATTAATTAAAGAGGTGGATGTTCTTCCCTCTAAAGAGCATTTTATTGAACAAAAAAATGGTATACACCCCTATTGACAAGTTGAGTTATCTATATATTTCTTTTGTTTGGCTGGAAGTGTATGATTGGAGAGCCTTTTGTTGTATACTTGCATATGCTCTCAAAGCTGGGCTAAAGCCATGGAGACTTTGAAGTTATTCTAACTCTGTCTGAATCACAATATGTTGATCTAGATTAGAGAAGATGAGTAAATGTACCCGTTATGAAGCCTGTGTGACAAACACAGCCCTAGTGGCTTCAGGCGTGGAAAATCATTCATTCTCTCTATTCAGGATGTTCTCAATACATGTTATGTGTAACCGCACCCTTAGTGCTTCCAGTGGAGCGTTGCATCAGCTTCACTGACTAATTCAATAGTCACATAGATAACGTGATGCACACTCATCTTTGAGCGACTGATGAGGTTCTCATTTCCATGCAACTGTTAGCTGGGAAAACAGATGGCTGGGAATGCTAATGTTGGCATCTTGGCTTTGTTGTCATCCACACTGACTTTCATTGATCCTCATCTTCCCATACGGTGTGTCCAATTTATAACAGGTCATGGAAAATCCACAGTGTGATATAAATAAACCTCAATACGCATGTCCGAGCGTTTGACAGATATGAACGAGATCTGTTTTGAGGGGGTGGAATGAACCAGATCAGTTTGAAATATTGGAATATTTTCCGTAATGCGGTTGCTCTCGGCTACTGACGTACCGTGAGGTTTTAAAAGGCAGGAGAGCAGGTGAATGACATTGCTTTTAACTTCTAAAAGCGTCCCGACCCGTTGTGGCCCTGGGACATTCCTGAGCGAGACCCCCAGAGTCTAATCCGTTCCTCTGGAATGTTTCTATTTGGCTTGTGCTGGATTTTACTGGGGTTTTACCTCAACAACAACTGTGGTGCTCGCCCGTGAGCTCTTAAAATACTTGCCTGTGCACACCGAGATCCTGTCATGTTTATATAAATAGAGATTGCTCTTTTGTTCTATCTGTGCTTATGAGATAAGTTTGGACTATGAACCATCTTGTGCATGGATTTATTTAGAAACCGGTTACATTGTCCAGTTCAATCAATTGCACAGATATTTCTGTGCCATTCTTACCAATTATTGGCTTCTTGTTTACATAGACAAATATATTTGTTTCAGGCATAACATTATGACCTAATATTGTGTCAGTCCCCCTTTGCTGCCAAAACAGCCCTGACCCCTCGAGACATGACCCCTGAAGGTGTGCTTTAGTATCTGGCACCAAGATGTTAGCAGCAGATCCTTTAAGTCCTGTAAGTTGCTAGGTTTGGCCTCCATGGATCGGACTTGTTTGTTCAGCACATCCCACAGATGCGCGATTGGATTGAGATCTGGGGAATTTGGAGGCCGTGTCAACACCTCAAACTCGTTGTTTCCCAGCAGAACATTGCCCAAAGCATCACACTGCCTCCGCCGGCTCGCCTTCTTCCCATAGTGCATCCTGGTGCCATGTGTTCCCCAAGGAAGCCACGCACACGCACCCGGCCATCCACGTGATGTAAAAGAACACGTGATTCATCAGACCAGGCCACCTTCTTCCATTGCTCCGTGGTCCAGTTCTGATGCTCACGTGCCACTGTTGGTGCTTTCGGCGGTGGACAGGGGTCAGCATGGGCACCCTGACTGGTCAGCGGCTATGCCTCCCCATACACAACAAACTGAGATGCTCTGTGTATTCTGACACCTTTCTATCAGAACCAGCATTAACTTCTTGAGCAGTTTGAGCTCCAGTAGCTCGTCTGTTTGATCGGACCACACGGGCCAGCCTTCGCTCCCCACATGCATCAATGAGCCTTGGCCGCCCATGACCCTGTGGCCGGTTCTCCACTGTTCCTTCCTTGGAGCACTTTTGATAGATCCTGACCACTGCAGACCGGGAACACCCCACAAGAGCTGCAGTTTTGGAGATGTCGTCTAGCCATGACAATCTGGCCCTTGTCAAACTCACTCAAATCCTTACGCTTGCCCATTTTTCCTGCTTCTAACACATCAACTTTGAGGACAAAATGTTCACTTGCTGCCTAATATATCCCACCCACTAACAGGAGCCGTGATGAAGAGATCATCAGTGTTACTCACTTCACCTGTCAGTGCTCATAATGTTATGCCTTGTGTGCGCGTGTGTGTGTTTGATTAAATGTCTGAAATGTTGTGTAAATATAAAATAAATTTTATATGCATGTATATGTATGTTTGCTTTACTGTGTGTAAACACACACACACACACACACACACACACACACACACACACACACACACATATATGTATGTATGTAATATAATTACCTGTGATGCTTTCCAGGCGAGGCGTTTGTCTAAAGTTGCAGAACGTGTTTAGGTGTCAAAGATGTCAGCAGATCATGTTTTGTCTCCTGCTGTAACAACAACAAGTCTTTGCTCTTGTTTCTCAGGCTGTGAATTGGACTTTGGCAGAACTTCAGCCTCCCAGCGACCGTGACCCCATCCACCATGAGCAACAGCTACAGCGTGTCCTTGATCGGACCTTCCCCCTGGGGCTTCAGACTTCAGGGTGGCAAGGACTTCAGCATGCCTCTCACCATCTCCAAAGTGAGTGTCACCTAACATGTCATGCTAACTTTAAAGGGCCCTTTAAATGTCAGTAATAGGTGCATGCGAGACATATTGTTCTATATGTGATCTGTGCATTCTCATGTTGTCTAGCGAGTGCCATCTGGCTGTTGGGTGATGTTATGGGATGGCGCAATGCCATGGACCCTGTTATGTTGCTCACGCTTACTTAGCTGTTGGCGTCGGCCCTGTTTCTCTCTCACCCTGTACTTTATCCTGTCGTCAGTATTAATCTCATATTTGTGAGCGGCATATTTATAATCTATTGGCAATGCAAACTCTTAGGTCTGATTGTATTCGGGTCTCATTGATCCAATGGATAAACGTTTTCTGCTTTTTTATTTTTTTCTGTACTGACATGTTTTTTCAAGTCCCTTTCATTTATATAGCGCTTTTTACAATGCAGTTTCAAAGCAGCTTTACAGTGATATTAGGAAATTAATAGAAGAGAGATTAAGAGAGAGATTGTTACTGTTGACAGTAAAAAGTTATTGTCCAGCTAAAGTAAGTTTGATTTAATTTCCGTTGTAGAAAAATCATTAGTTATTTACTTTGGGGCCACTTACAACTTTTAATGCGTCCTGGGCGCTGATTTGCCCGGCAACAGTGTTTGGTGGCTAGAGAACACAAACTTTGAAAAAGGTTTTGCCACGATACCGTTATCATCTTCATGTAAAATTAAAAAAATGTGAATCTGTGAGAACGGTGACGGCATGCATTACACATTTAGTCTATAGGTGAGCGCGTTTGAATGCATATGTATGCGCATAGTTTTTCTTTACAAAATGACCGCCAAATTACTTGTGTGGCATGCATCGTACAGCGTTTTTAAGTCGTTTCCGCGGATCCATGTGTATGGGAATCATTTTGGTCAACATTGTTTTAAATTAATTTAATTTGTTGTCATGATGCACATTTTGCATCTCATCTTTGTCAAAAATCTAAAATATTTGTCAGTCATTTTGTTGACTAGATTAAAGGGATAGTTCACTCAAAAATGTAAATTATCCCATAATTTACCCCCCCCAGGCCATCCTAGGTGTATAGATGGTTTCATCGGACACATGCGCGTTGCCACGGTTACGAATCTGGCCCGAAGTTAACCTCCAGTCTGTGTTTGTTTATCGGTCTGGCTAGTGGCTAGTATGGCGCACTACTCAGTAGAAACACATTTTTGACGTACTATTCTTGGATAACATGATATAAATATTAACGATCAAGCAGAGAGCACATGACACAGCACAGAAACAGTGTGTGACTCACCAGAAGCCGAGGAAAGCGTCATAAATATCCAGTCTGACTGCACACGAGAGCAGCGTCTAATGTAATTTAGACTGTCTGTGTAATGTTATTTATTTAGCTTGTTATCAGAAATAATCTCCTCTGAGGTAACTTATTCTGGCTGCGTTTACACTTGGCATTAACATGCCGTGTCCGATCAAGCAGATCGGCTCATCAGTCGATCAGGACACCGCGCGTGTACATTTGTTCACATCAAGTGGTCGCCATCTGGATAAATGAACGGATTTATGTTTCCCGCAAAATATTTAAATGAGGTATATAGGCCTTTATCACGGATTGTAAAACATCTTTCGCTTTATCCTCTATTAATGGCAGAGTGAGTAAATGTATGGGATAATTTTCTTTTTTTTTCACACAATAGCTGAAGTGACATAAGGCTATTGGCAATGCAAACATTTCTTATGTCTGTCTCCTTTCTGTTCCCATTAATTACCAATGGAAAAAAATCAAGTCCTGCCCTGCAATTTTTATTTTTACTACATGGACATAAAATTATTTGCATGTTGACTTAAATTTTAAAATATCATTCAAGGATATTTCTTTTAATATTAGCACTTTAGTGGTTATATTACCAAAGGGTTTCCACCAGGAAAATCAGGCATCTGTTTGCGGCCACAGGGAAATGCATATAAAGTCCAAGTAAGACACAAAGTTAATGTGTTTGGTTGCCGGATATTATTTGCCAAGAAAACCTCACCCATCAGTTCTGCTTAAACGCAGCCCATCTGGCTCATTTATTCAGCTCATTTCCCATTGATCTCCATGTCCCTGAACGGCCCCCAAACGCAGGTCTCTCACCTGGCGTCCACATGCAGCTGGCCTCAGAGGGACGTTATGTATCATCTGCGATGGAGATGAATCCGGAGCACAGGAGCTCGAGTGCGCCAGCTGCACTCTTAACACTCAAGCGGAGACTTTAAACCCCAGGAATATCTGTCTGGAAGCACTGCGGTCATAAATCTGAGCTCAGGTTTGGCAGTCGGCGCTGGCGTGCGTTAAGTGAGGAGATGCTGGCATGGCCTTTCTCAAGCCGTACGCTGATGAACGGTTAGTGCCGCGTGAATGTAATAACCGTATTTCTGTTGTTAGCTCATGGGTGATTTGGTACTGATCTTGTTTGACCTGTTGCTCTGCACATCCAGGGCTCAATCGTGTGTAATGGATAATGACAGGAGCGGAAAGCGTGGGATGTTGAGATATCAGGATGTATATGTCTCTTGTTATCTGCTGCTTCACCACAAAGGCCTTTTATGGGATTGTGGCTTGGCTGTCCGATGGGCATCGAGTGGAAAGAGTGGCCTCGCATGCCATGCACACGTCATTACATAATGACCGAAGAGAAAAAGAGGTGGACTGAGAGAGTTAAAGCGAAAATGATCATTCTGTCATCATTTACTCAAGATATTTTGGAAAAATATCTCTGTTGTTTGAACCCCAGGGTCTTTACACAGGTTTTGTCATATTCATTCATTTGATAAGTTTTACTTGTTTTAAACATTTTATATACACCACCATTCAATCGTTTGAGGTCAGTAAGCAGATTGCATTAAAATGATGATAAATGACCATAAAGACATATTTGTGATGTTTGTACTTTTGAGCAAATAAATTCAGTCTTGGTGAGCAGAAAAGACTTTCAAAAACATTAAAAATATCTTCCATACCCCAAGCTTTTAAGCCTAAAAAGTTTTATTTTTGGGCCAGATTTACTAGCAGCTTGCATCAACACAAACCCTCTTTTGGCGTTGAACTACTATCAGGATTTAGAAACTAGTGCTGAAAAGGTGTGGACGCAGTTATTTTTTTGCAGCTGACCTTATTGCATATGCATTTGTAGGAGTTTCCCTTTCAGACGCAGTGTTTATGGGGGGAATCATGCAACGTGATTTACTAAGGTTTGCACTAATTTACTGGTATTTCCACCATTATTTAACACCCCCAAAAAGCATGTCTTAACCCATATTGCGCCTCTGTTGTTAGTAGATCACACACCTGGCTCTGCTTGTTTGCGACCCTACGCAAATTTGCACTGTTAGACTGTGTTGATCATTATGGAAATGATCTGGACGTGTTTACGGCTACCGCTCAGTTAAAGAAATGCTTAATCAGCCCGATACGTTCCTTGAGATCATCTTGAGTAGTGAGCAGAATCGTAAATGCCTCTGATTGGCCATTGTGCTCGCACTCATGTCTGTGATTTGGCTACAATGATCAGCGCTTCAAAAACATGTTGTAAATATACATGCCGCTTTTCACTGAGCCCTTAAACGGATACACACACACACACACACACACACACACACACACACACACACACACACACACAGGAGTGTTTGAAAGCAGCCGTCTATCAGCGGACCAGTCAACAGCGCTAAAAGAGTCACATTTTTTACATTTTCAGTACCGAAGTCGGTACTTTTGACAACACTGGTCTTGAGGCAACCCTACAGTGAACTTGAACGATGAACGGCGGATAGCTGCATTATCTGCTGCAAGTGTTAATAGGCCCTTGGATGTTTTCAGAAAGGAGGTTGGCTGAGGTTTGAGGTGATCATCTAATTCAACCCACTGAAGTGGTCTTGTGCCTCATCCACCCGTAGGACACGTGGAGCCGTGCGTGCAGGACCGTGACGCTTTCGCAGCAAAGCTCCTCTGGGAGATAATGGCTCTTCCTGTCAGAGGAAGTTATTTATACTCTCCGGGCAGCTGAGAGCGGGGGAGATGGAGGGACTGACACCGGCAGTGGAAAGCTCTGGAACCAGCTCCATATTATCCCTTATTTGGGCTGCTCGCATGAAACTTTTCAGCTTCAGGGGGAAATTATCTCAGGTTCCTTTTGATTCATCCAGAAAGATTTTCCTCAGCACTGGATTGAGTCGTGCCAGCCGGCCGGTCGATGGAGCCGCACCCTGGATGTGTCGAGGCCTGAAACGCATGCCGCAGTCGCACAAACCACTTTACGAGAGTGACGCCGTGCCAGAACTGCTGCTTGAGTTTCGTACGGATGTCATAAATGCTTCGCCGCAAATCGTACAAAACCATCTGCTCTTACTTAATGGTGTTGAGTAACTTTTTATGCTATTCTGACACAGTGAATGCTGAATATCACACTTTTTTGTTGCATCGGGCATTCATTCTTTTATTTTTATTTTTATTTGGCCTATTTTAAGTATTTTACAGCAATCCAATGTGAAAAAAACATACTGCCAATGTCCTCTGCATAGACCCAAAAATATACCAATTAATACCTGAAATAGTCATGTTTTAAAATGCCTCCTATAATCAGTCTCAGATGTCCCCATGAGTGTGTATGTGAAGTTTTAGCTCAAAATACCCCACAGATAATTTTTATAGCATGTTAAGACACTTTTTGAAGGTGAGCAAAAACAGCGTTTTTGTTTGTCCCTTTAAATGCAAATGAGATGCTGCTCCCGGCCCCCTTTCAGGAAGAGGGCGGAGCTTCAAGAGCTTGCGTTAGCAGCTCTGATTACCTCACACAGACACACGCACTGGAAATGTCAGAAACTGTTCAGCCTTTTATGATCAAACCGGAGTCGGACAATGATGGAGAGACTCAAGAAGAAGAGACAACATGTAGAATGAGACAGGACGTTTCTGAAGGGATAGAGGATGAGTTTATGAGTTAACGATCTTCAGTCATCGATTAGCATATTCTGTCATGATAATCTATAAACCGCTGGTGTGGGAACTGTTGTGAGATGAGCCAGAGAATATAACAAGTATAGTTTAGTTTAATTACGGTTATAACTTAAGTTGTCATCTTGCTTTATGACATGCTATTGCATTTGTGTTTGTACTGTATCAATAAATGTGAAAGACGGACGACAGCTTGAGTGACTCCCAAATGTGCTCGACTACAACAACTCATCCTCTCCTCAACATGTTCCCGGGGGCGGGGTTATGTAAATGTTAGGGTTAGTGATACCAGCCGTTTGTTGTAGTTCTTAAAAAGAGATTTCTGTAACAGAAAATATCTCCCTTTGCTTTGAACTTTGAGCGTCGTAACATTGTCAAACAGCGACACTGCACACTCACTAAAGCTAAACAAGTCAAATCATAATCAACCACCCCTTTAAAATTGGTTCTACATTATAACTGGCTATCATAATTCTGAACATGCTTAGAGATTATTATAATGTACTTAAATTTTTTGCAAATGTGCAAATCATTAAATATAATCCTTCTGCCCTTACTTACAGTACTGATGGATATTACAGGGATATTGGATCTGGTTCTCTGTATCTTTGAGTCTGTTTGAGTGTGACTTACACTAGAGAAAGAGATTCAGTGTTTGATTTATTACCATCAGGAACATAAAAGCTGAAGGCGTCGGGCCATAAAACAGTACAACTTAGTCACTGTCAACTCCAGTAACACAACTCTCATGTGTAAGACTTCTTAAAGAATTAAAGTCTGACAGTGAATCTCGTTGTGAAAGTCAAACCTTCTCGCAGATTTTCAGAAGTGGTTAATGGATATTCTCTTGATTTGTCCTCCTATAAAGCGCGTACCGTCAACAAACTGAGCGCTGCCGGCTGGAGTCAGTCGGATAAGTCACTCTGCATCAGCGCTTCACCGCTCTGATCCGGCCGGGACGCTGCCTCCGGTTTCCCAGCTTGCCTCTGTGCATTAGGACAGACCCTTTGTCATCGGGAACCTGCTGTTAATCTCATCGCTTGGTGAGGTTGAGACGGCAGCTGCCAGTGTTGCTTTTGGAGTGACGGTGAAGTGTTGATATTGCCATGGTCACGGGCCAGACGCTGCACTACAGAGCCGCCTTTGTCTGCGAGTTCCAGACTCTGGGATCGACTCTTTGAGAGATGAGTAAGGTCAGAACTGTACTCTATAACACACACACATGAATGTTTGTTCAAAACATTGCAAGCAATCAGTCCCGTTCTACATGCTTAACACGCATGCTTGGATTACTGTGGCAGTGACAAACCTCAGAGCTCAAAGGAACGAAACTATTAACATGTTTTAAAGTTTAACTGTAATTTGCTCCGCAAGAACGTTTTCTTCACAATGACAGTTGACCTTCAAGAGTTTGATCGTTAGTTAGAAATACATTTATAATTTCAAACTATTTATGGCCATATTTTCCTTTCAGGTCAACTATGGATTAGGTTTTTTTTCCTTTTTTTTCAATTTAAATGTGTAAATAACTAAATAAACCTGGTTTTAAAAAATTGGGCATATTCTTTAATTTATGTATAACAAAGATGAAAATTTGATTGGCTATACACGATCAGGCATAACATTATGAGCACTGACAGGTGAAGTGAGTAACACTGATGATCTCTTCCTCACGGCTCCTGTTAGTGGGTGGGATATATTAGGCAGCAAGTGAACATTTTGTCCTCAAAATTGATGTGTTAGAAGCAGAAAAATGGCCAAGCTAAGGATTTGAGCGAGTTTGACAAGGGCCAGATTGTGATGGCTAGACGACTGGGTCAGAGCATCTCCAGAACTGCAGCTCTTGTGGGGTGTTCCCGGTCTGCAGTGGTCAGGATCTATCAAAAGTGCTCCAAGGAAGGAACAGTGGAGAACCGGCCACAGGGTCATGGGCGGCCAAGGCTCATTGATGCACGTGGGGAGCGGAGGCTGGCCCGTGTGGTCCGATCAAACAGACGAGCTACTGGAGCTCAAACTGCTCAAGAAGTTAATGCTGGTTCTGATAGAAAGCTGTCAGAATACACAGAGCATCTCAGTTTGTTGCGTATGGGGCGGCATAGCCGCTGACCAGTCAGGGTGCCCATGCTGACCCCTGTCCACCGCCGAAAGCACCGACAGTGGCACGTGAGCATCAGAACTGGACCACGGAGCAATGGAAGAAGGTGACCTGGTCTGATGGATCACGTTTTACATCACGTGGATGGCCGGGTGCGTGTGCGTGGCTTCCCTGGAGAACACATGGCACCAGGATGCACTATGGGAAGAAGGCAAGTCGGCGAAGGCAGTGTGATGCTTTGGGCAATGTTCTGCTGGGAAACCTTGGGTCCTGCCATCCATGTGGATGTTACTTTGACACGTACCACCTACCTAAGCATTGTTGAGACCATGTACAGCCTTTCATGGAAACGGTATTCCCTGGTGGCTGTGGCTCTTCCAGCAGGATAATGCTCCTGACACAAAGCACAAATGCTTCAGGAATGGTTTGAGGAGCACAACCACGAGTTTGAGGTGTTGACTCAATTCTCCAGATCTCAATCCAATCGAGCATCTGTGGGATGTGCTGAACAAACAAGTCCGATCCATGGAGGCCCCACCTCACAACTTACAGGACTTAAAGGATCTGCTGCTAACATCTTGGTGCCAGATACCACAGCACACCTTCAGGGGTCTAGTGGAGTCCATGCCTCGACAGGTCAGCAAAAGGGGACCAACACAATATTAGGAAAGGTCATAGATAGATAGATAGATAGATAGATAGAGTATAATCTCCAATATGTTTGTGAAATTTGATATTGCACTTGCATAGCTAGAAGTGTTTGCATTCATGTATTTGCATAGCAAAAGTATGTTTCGCACCTAAGGCAGAAAGTCCTGAAGTGTTGATGGTTTTTGTCATTTGTTTATTTGACTGGATGTTTCTGGTTTTGTGCCGCTGCAGGTTGTGAAACAGAAAGGAGAAGTTGGTCTGGAATGAGACGTGTGTTAAGTCTAAGTTTGATTTTAACGGTGTGGTGAGAGTGTAGATCAACTAAACCTCTAGGCAAAACAGTTGTTCAGGATCTTTCAGAGCCTTTGTTCAGTGTAATTGTTTCCGTTAATAAGGAAAACTAGTGAGCGGGCTGGAGTCTGGTTTGAATAACAGATGGGCCTTGTGAGATTTTTCTAAATGCATTTGAGACCCAATACATCAACATGTTCTTTCCTCTCATTCTTAGACAAAACACTAACACACTATTTAAAGAGCCCTAGAAGAATGTCTGCGTGAACGCTTTACTCGGCGAGCGACTGCTGTGGGTGACGCTTCGTATCGTTGCTCCCATGATGCTCTTGTTTCCTCATAATATTTGCTTGTACGTGGCCTCTCGGAGTTGTCTGACCTTCAGATGTGGGAGGGATCCGGCTTGACGTGGGGAATGGAATGGTTTATTTGGACTGAACCAGGGCTGTTAAAATAAGACAAATAATCTGTGCAGTGACAAGAATGGTTTATCAGAGGAGTTATCTTTTAGTTCAAAGAAATAATCAACATTCAAGCAGGAAAACCTGTTCTAGTAGAACCAGAAAACAACAGCAAGACTTTGTAAAAGGGAATAATTGGCCCTCATTAAAAGGTGTTTAACACCAAACATGCACTAAATCACTTGCAGGCTTTTCATTTGGGATAATTGCACATAATTAGTGAACTTGTTCAAGTGGTCCCACACATGATCACGATTGATTTTGTAAACAAGATTGCCTGACGTAAGCAGTTACAAGTGATTTTTGAAATCATGACAAATTGTGTCGTCTGTAATTGTGGCTTAATTGTAGTTGTGACTAGAGATGCACCGAATGCAATTTTCTTTCTAAGATCTGTAATCAACAGCATATACATACATTTATTTTCATAATAAAAAACAAGTAAAAAGGCGGTAAAAATTAAGAACAAATAAACGTATTTCAAACAACAGCACAAATAAATGCAGTAGAAAAAAGAGAGATATGAAATAAATGCATTATTAATTTGTTTACAATAATAGGGCCCTGTGTTGTTGTTTTTTTTAATCTTTATTTTATTTTTATTTTTTGTATTTTTTACACATTCTGTTTTGTGTATTTTACTTTTTCTGGTAATCATATGAAGGCATAAAACATTAATTTATTTTTAATCAAATTAAATTAATAAACCCTATCATTTTTTGGTGAACAGGGTTACTGTTTAAATTAAAACATGGATGTGTGTGTGTGTGTGTGGAGGTGGGTTAAAACAACCTAATCGCTGGGTTAGTCCATTTTCAACCCAACTTGGGTTGTTTTTAACCCAGCATTTTTTAGAGTGCAGGATTCATATTCATATTCTCTTCTTGCGGTTTCATATTCACAGACGCTTGTTCATATCCCAACGTGATTTAAGTGTACTGACCTACTTTTGATTTATTCATTTAAACTTTGAGCAAGTCTGTGTCTGTGTCGCCGACGGAGAGAAGAGAGGGAATGCACCGCTGGCAACAAAAACCAGCTCGGAATCGGTAAGACGCGAGACTGACCGGTCACTGATCCGGGCCGATCATGCGGAAAATCTGCCGATTCTGATCCCTGACCGGTCGATCTCTAGTTGTGACTCCTTGTTGAAATTGTTTTGTGCTTTACACCTCATCTCTGTGGTTGGTCCCAGAATGACATTACCAAAGCGATTGTGTCTGATGCATCATTATGCAATGCTCTTTAACGCTACGTTCGTCATCTCGTACGTATCTCAGTGGATGATCAGCTAGCGTGAGTGTTGGTGCATGCCTGGCATCACACCGAATCGATACACAACCCGTCTCTCGGTAACAGGCAAGTTTAATCACATCCTAGCATTGTGAAATACGCCAATAAAAGCCGCTCCGTTTTTCATTACCGTTTAAGCATGTTGAATCAGATTCATGAGGCTGACTGCTTTTTGCCTTTTCTAGTTTTGCATGAGTTGATGCCAATGGAATATTATGCAAAGAAAATCTCTGAAACCTATTTAAGAATGCACTGCGTTGTACAATCTCCATTATTCCATTCAAATTCAATCTATTTATAAATGCTCTGGTATCAATTCTCGTTTGTGGTTCTGTTCCAGTTAAGATGCTGATTTAGTAGACCACAGCCTATATAGTCCATAGACAACAAGGCATCTCCCTAGGCTCCAGCATGAGATTATCAGAGGAAGGAAACAGTAGGTGTTCGTGAAGTCTGTTCCGGTCTTTCCAATCGCCTCATGCTCCTTTTTTGGTAACAGATAGCGTAACGAAACTGGCCTTTCACAATTCCGTTGTGTGTCGTTAACTACAGCACCAGACGGAAGCGAATACCTTCTTCGGTTTCTTCTGCTGAAGTTTCCCTCCCTGTTCGGTTCAGTCAAGGGTCCGTCTCGCCGTCCGCCCATCACTAGTCCTCCTCCCATCAGTGTTTAACCTCACAAAGCTGTCTGCTTTCTGCCAGCTTGACATTTGATACTCTGAACAAATATGCTCTAATTTTAGCCGTCTGCCTGTTGAGCGCTGTATTATTCCCTGATGGCGCTCTCTTAACCTCGCTCTGCTTACGGCCGTACTCGTCACACACAGGAAGGCCTGGAATGCTTTTGTAGCATGTGAACATACCGTATGGGTTTCACACACGTGTTGTGTGTGTGTGTGTGTGTGTGTGTGTGTGTGTGTTGTTTGAGTGTGAGGTAAGAGCAGGACGAGGTTCCATTCAGAACAATAATCTAGCGTTACATAAGTTTAAGAGAACAGGAAGATGAATGCTTTCCATTGGGCTTCATCAGCTTCACATTTCCTTGGCTAATGTCTTTGATGAATAGCTCAAGGATTCCATGAAGGGTTTTGGTTTGAAAGCAGTGGTTTTGGTCTGGCACAGTCCCGACTTATACTTTTATGTGAAGGGTCCGATATCTTGATTAAATGTTTAACCCGGTGTAATTTATTGAATCTTCATTCATAATCTGAAAAAAAAACTGGCATGTGCACAAGTGTCATATTTGATGCATCAAGCTTTTATGGCTCATATTGGATGATTTAGTGAGAATATGGAGGGAAAAAAACAGCCCTAACTGAGCAAAAATATGCAATTTACTGTGGATGCTGATATTTATATGGACAAAAAGTGATGAAATTCTGATGCTTTTAATGTCAATTACTGAGATCTTTATAGCAGTACAACAGATAATCACATAAAATGCATATAAATATCAACATCTGCCAATAATGTCCTAGTAAGATGATATTTAAATGCTTTGTTTTAAAACTACAGAGCTTTGCTCATAAAACGTATAATGCAATACATGATGATTGAGATGAACGCATAACCCTTCCTCAGAAGATATATATATATATATATATAAGTAAACCTGCTTTAGTTCAGTTGAAATATTACAAACAATATAAAAATTATTCTCACGTTTACTTGATAAAAATCAGTGCAGATTTGACAACAGAAAGACTTGAAGCATGAGCTGAAGGAGGACGTTTATCTTATTATATTATTACATATACTATGGGCCCTATCACACACCCGGCGCAATGCGACGCCAGGCGCGACACAAGTGTTGTTTGCTAGTTTCAGCCCGACGCAGTTCTCATGTTCACGTCCAGCTCCACGGTGTTTAAATCTCAAATGCACTGACGCATCTGTTCACCCATGGGCGTCTGGTCTGAACAGTAATTTAAAGGGTGTGTTCGTAATATGAGCCTATAGGCGGTGCACAACGCTCGTACACTCTGATTATCATACACACAGGGACACGCAGCAGCACACACTCCTTTAAATATTAAAAATAAAAGGATTCATCTCTGGAGAAGCAGTCAACTGGCTTTTAAAGGGAAAGGGAGATGAAACTCTGGTTTATTGCACGTTACGCCCAAAACACACCGATGACTTATTAAGAGACGAGGGACAGCCCTTTTGGACCGTGCGCCTGGTGCGCAGACCCTTTTTTCCCATTGTTAAACTAGGAAAAAGTGGATTCGGACGTGCCCGGAATGCACCTGCGCCTTCAGACCATACACTCAGATCATCAATATAGGGCCCTATTACTTGCTAAAAAAAAGTCTAGACTATTAATCAGACGACAGAAAGCATGTAGATTATGTGCGAAAGGTTTTTCAGCAAAGTGTGTTTCATTTAGAGGCCTTTGAAATGTGCATATAGACTATATGAGACCGTAGCTTTATAGGGTTAAGGATGCACAATAGAGTAGTTCAACCTCAAAATGAAAAGTCTGTCATTTGTGTTCAACTGGAAAAGGAAGCTCATGGAATAACATGCAAAGATGTTTTGCAGAATCCTGAAAGCATTTTGCAAGTAACAATACAATCGTACAATACAGTGTAATGGAAGTTGTTCTTCACATATGTTCAAACTTGGCACCAGGTCTAATTATCTGCACGTGTGAATGATATCTGGGAGATTTCAGTCTGTTCCTCACACAGCGCTATCGTATGCCTTCAGAAGACTTGATTGGTCCACTTTTATGGTGCCTTTTTGGAGGTCTTGACTGCATAAATCATCATCCTCTTTACCATCTACTGCTTTAGAGTCATTCCCCGCTGAATGTGAGCCTTGCATGTCCTGCTCCAGTTGAATCTGCGTCCAGGGTTTAGTGGTCTGTCCGGGCATGTTGTCAGCTCTGTGGAGTTGGCGGATGGTGGTCAAGGCTCAGAATACTTCCAGCGAAAGGTTACTGCGGCTTTCGGCATATAAAAGTCAACAAAAGCACTGCGGCTTTGACTCGAGAGCGCGTAGATGTTTTGTGGCACTTTCTAACTTGTCATTTTTGGGAGCAAGAACACAGGCCTCAATTATTAAACCGACATTCACAGAAACCACGTGGATTATTTTCAGTTCTCCGGAGTTGTTCTGAATGTTCGGAGCACCAGAACAAACACTTACTAGTAGAAGAAACGCATTCATTATGTCCTCCTGATGAGGGTCCTTGTTAAATGAGAAATATAACTGTACAGGGTTTACGTGGTCTGGTTTAATATCTAGATGGCTGTTTGAATTCAAACTGACCACTTCTAGACCATTGAACTCTTTAACAATCTTCATTTGAAATGCACAAAAGCAAGATTCATAACAGAAATTGCTTTGACATTTCCAATGATGAACTCATTCGATTTATAGCTCTTTGGCTGACTCTAAATTCCCCCTGTATTTCATTAAAACAATGTTTAAATGATATAGACGTTGATTTTTCAAGGCCGTTGGCCTGTGTCTGTCTGTCTCATGCACATTTGAAATCACAGATGAAAACAAACCAAAGGCGAGTCTCTGACGCTCACAGATTTGACAGTGGATTTAGAAAATGCACCAAAAGAGCCATTTATATCAACATTTTGCCAAAAATCTTAACATGTACTGCTTTTGTAATGACTTTTTATATAGTCATGCTTCAAGGTTGAGTAGTTTCATCACTCAGATAATACAATAATTCAGAAATATCTTATTCTTCAATGCTACTAATAATAAGCATTTTAATGCTCATGTGGATGATACTGATTCATATTGACTGGTAAAAATCTTCAGAGACGAGATTTAAAAGGTCATGTCATGTGGTTGCTGTGTTTTAAATTATACCATATTACATGCCCCTCTGGAATACTTCATTCTGATTGGTCTGATTTTTACACATTTTTGTATAATGACTTTAAACTGTATAATTGCACGAATCAGGCAATCAACATGCTTTTAAAAAACACAGAATGATCACAAAGCTCATTGCCGCTGCTCCCCGCCCCCTTTCAGGAAGAG
Source organism: Paracanthobrama guichenoti (assembly GCA_018749465.1). NCBI lineage: Eukaryota > Metazoa > Chordata > Actinopteri > Cypriniformes > Gobionidae > Paracanthobrama > Paracanthobrama guichenoti. Next base: position 30,654,745 of record CM031952.1, read on the forward strand.
GGCGGAGCTTCAAGAGCTCATGTTAGCAGCTCTGATTACCTCACACAGACACACGCACTGGAAATGTCAGAAACTGTTCAGCCTTTTATGATCAAACCAGAGTCAGACAATGATGGAGAGACTCAAGATGATACAACATGTAGAATGAGACAGGACGTTTCTGAAGGGATAGAGGATGAGTTTATGAGTTAACGATCTTCAGTCATCGATTAGCATATTCTGTCATAATCTATAAACCGCTGGTGTGGGAACTGTTGTGAGATGAGCCAGAGAATATAACAAGTATAGTTTAGTTTAATTACGGTTATAACTTAAGTTGTCATCTTGCTTTATGACATGCTATTGCATTTGTGTTTGTACTGTATCAATAAATGTGAAAGACGGACGACAGCTTGAGCGACTCCCAAATGTGCTCGACTACAACAACTCTTTCTCTCCTCAACATGTTCCCGGGGGCGGGGTTATGTAAATGTTAGGGTTAGTGATGTCACTAACTCGTAGTCCCTACCAGCCGTTTGTTGTAGTTCTTAAAAAGAGATTTCTGTAACAGAAAATATCTCCCTTTGCTTTGAACTTTGAGCGTCATAACTTTGCAGATGTTGTTTCTCTTCAAACTCGCTTAGCGACACTACACACTCACTAAAGCGAAACCCGTCAAATCATCAACCACACCTTCAAAACTCTCTAAAAGAGTTGGATTTTTACTGCTCACTTGTTGCGCTCTTTGCAATATAAACACACACACACACACACACACACACACACACACACACACACACACACACACACACACTCTCTCACTCTCTCACTCTCTCTCTCTCTCTCTCTCTCTCTCTCTCTCTCTCTCTCTCTCTCTCTCTCTCTCTCTCTCTCTCTCTCTCTCTCTCTCTCTCTGTCTCTCTGTCTCTGTCTCTGTCTCTGTCTCTGTCTCTGTCTCTGTCTCTGTCTCTGTCTCTGTCTCTGTCTCTGTCTCTGTCTCTGTCTCTCTCTCTCTCTCTCTCTCTCTCTCTCTCTCTCTCTCTCTCTCTCTCTCTGTCTCTGTCTCTGTCTCTGTCTCTGTCTCTCTCTCTCTCTCTCTCTCTCTCTCTCTCTCTCTCTCTCTCTCTCTCTCTCTCTCTCTCTCTCTCTCTCTCTCTCTCTCTCTCTCTCTCTCTCTCTCTCTCTCTCTGTCTCTCTCTGTCTCTGTCTCTCTCTCTCTCTCTCTCTCTCTCTCTCTCTCTCTCTCTCTCTCTCTCTCTCTCTCTGTCTCTGTCTCTGTCTCTCTCTCTCTCTCTCTCTCTGTCTCTGTCTCTCTCTCTCTCTCTCTCTCTCTCTCTCTCTCTCTCTCTCTCTCTCTCTCTCTCTCTCTCTCTCTCTCTCTCTCTCTCTCTCTCTCTCTCTCTGTCTCTGTCTCTCTCTCTCTCTCTCTCTCTCTCTCTCTCTCTGTCTCTGTCTCTCTCTCTCTCTCTCTCTCTCTCTCTCTCTCTCTCTCTCTCTCTCTCTCTCTCTCTCTCTCTCTCTCTCTCTCTCTCTCTCTCTCTCTCTCTCTCTCTCTGTCTCTCTCTCTCTCTCTCTCTCTCTCTCTCTCTCTCTCTATTGGGAGACTAAGGTGAAGCAACATCTTTCAGTTTCATCTTCTGCTTTCAAAGGGAAAGTTCAGCCGTTCTGACCTCTGAATCACTCAGATATTCAGCCAAGATGAAAGAGTCGAGGAGCAGTCCAGCTTTTGCCACTCGAGGTACTGATTCTGAGCTTTCTAATGATCTGGAAGTGAGTGAACGCTTTGATCTGATATAAAAAGGGCATTTACAGAAACTCCACTCTAAATCATCGTCCAGACACCAAAGTATTTCTGACTGTTGAGAACTTTTTAGCTTGTATCATCTGCATAAATAAATATAATCAAATATGATTTTAATATATAAACTTGGATATATAGTATAACTTCATCCACATACATGGTACACTTGATGTATCTTATATCTGTGTTGAAACTAGAGAATCTTCTCACTCTCAGATTCAGTTCAGTGCTTTATTAAATCTTCACCTTTATTTCTATTGCGCTAGTCCTGTCGCAATGATCAATATATCAATATATCGCACTATATATGTGCATGACCTCAATTTTTTATGATGCAATATATCGCCCATTATGTTTACATGATGATAATGTCACCAGCATTTTTCTGGATTGTGCCGTCGTCTTGTATGTTTTTCGTGAAAGTGTTTGTCGGGCGGTTCCTTCATGCACAGAGCGGTTATCGACAGGCGTTCTAGTGTTTTCCTCACAACTACTGACAGATTGGAAGAATAAGCCCAAATGGACTCGATCTCAAAGCCGCAATGCCCTGTTCCCCCGCACATATAAATGTCAACGACGAATGACGAGTGTTCAAGCCGCTTCACAAGGGAAAATGTTTATTTACCATTTATTCCATTTTATTTAGGATAATGTATTTTTTTACCCTTAATTTCCATGATCTAAAGAATTAAACGGTTGTCATTTGAAAGTGTGTCGGTCTACTGCATTATTATGCTGTTATATTAGGATTATATATTCAGTGGCATAAAAGAGTCTTAAAATGACAATAATATCGTTTATCGCAATTATTTCTGGGAGGATAATCACGAAAAACAGAAAGTAGTTATCGTGACAGGCCTATGTTGCGCTTTATACAATACAGCGTTTCAAAGCAGCTTCATGGTGATAATTAGTGACAATTTATATACTTGATTATTTTTATTGATTTTAACAGTTTTTATTTTGTTACAAATTGCTTTTTATTTATATTATTTTTATTTCTACTTTCTATTATTTTATATATTACATTTTTGTTGTAAATGGCTTTATTTAAAAAATACCTTTTATTATATATTAATATATATAATTATATCATTTATTTTATATATTAATATATTATAATTTATTTTATATATTCATATTATATTAGTTTTTTTTTTTTTTTGCTTTGCAAATCTCAGCTGCAAAATGTAACTGTTTGTATCTATATTATTGCTATAACGCATGATGATATTAAGAAATTATAAACATTTAACATCACGTAAAGCAAATAAAAATGATTTGACTTGAAGAGATTATCTTCAGGATCTATATCCAAAAATATATCCACTCGGATTGAATTGCCTCTTTCTAAATATAGACACTTACAGCTTTTTACATTTTCCTCTCAAAAACAAAGAGCAACAGGAAACGGGAATTCTGCTCTTTTGACTTGAACCCCTAGCAACCTTTGAAGGAACTGTTTCTAGGGCTATTTCTACAGGGTCTTTTAATTTGACGGGAAAGAGTTTTATAACCATGCAAAGGGTTTTCCACGAATGCCAATCCCAGTAAAATTCGAGCACGATCCGTGCGACCGCAGCATGTTGAGCATTAGTTTGAGCCGATCTGGTTTTAATCGTGAAGTGAATTGAAACTCGTCCGTCATGTCAGGCTGGCTGACTCCGCTCTCTGATTTACAGCTTTTGTGAATTTGTGTGCTGAAAACTGGCAAGCGTTTGGATTCATTGCCAAGGAGGCCGGGGGAATGTGGTGTGGATGTAATCTGACTTTGAGCAAGCTCTTGATCTGTTTTTATTCAGGCTGGTGAGAGGAGATAAAGATTTGGTGTTATCGTGTGGCATTCATACGGTGACCGTGCCTTCACTCAGATCCAGTCCAGTCATGTGTTCTGTTTGACCAGGGAGTGTTCATTGAGCGTCGCTCCAGGGTCTGCACAGACTGAGCGGGCTAGTCCGACACAAGACTTTTTTTATATTGCATTATTTTTTTTACGTTTATTTTGCTTTTGCTTTTCGATTTTCGTTTTATTTTTTGGCAACATATGTTTTAATTTTTTAAAAATTATAATGCGTTTTTATTTTATTTTTCTTTTGCTGTTCTATTTTTTTTCTTTTGAAAACATTCATATTATTGTTTTATATTGCTTTTGCTGTTCTATTTTATCTTATTGCTTTTCTATTGCATTATAATTGTAGTATTCATTTATACGTGTGTGTATGTATAATATATGTATTATATATGTACTTTATATATATATATATATACACATATATACATATATACATATACATATATATACATATATACATACATACATACATTCTCTCTCACACACACGTTTATGTGTGTATAATATTTTTGGGGGCAACGTTCATTTCATATTTATTATATTATATTTTTTATTTGATTTTAATATTTTCTGCTTTGCTTTATTTTTTAGTTTTGGCAATAACCAGTATAATCAAGTGAGCAAGTTGTGACGCTAACACTAACTAAAGATGTTGCTGTTTTGCTGTCCGATATGTCTTGGTGCCTTTTAAAAATTGTGCCATTTATAAAGTATCCACTAACTGTGGACTTGCAGCGATAAAGCGATTGGCATTCGTCTAGTCATGTGATCTCAGCCCACTCCATGCAGAATGAGGCTGCCCACAGTGGAGCTCGTTGTAAACAGTTTTTTCAAAAGAACTATTCATTTATTCACATTGCACCTCACAAGTTTTCTTGTATACCCGTGTGTTTCTGTGAGCTTTCTCTCAGTAACCGCGGTGGAAATGAAAGCTCTTGATTGGTCGCAGCAGCCGCTTGTTCCTCCAGCTCTGGCTTTCTTTCTTATTCTTCGGCTTCGGAATGTCTTGTTTTGTTTGTGTTGCCATGGAGATCGACCTGAGAGTTCCAGACTCGCTCGCATGGATCTCCGGGATCACAGGAACATTAATGACCGGCTGCTTGTGTTTGAGTGGCTTGATGCTGATGTTCCTCTGTTTGATGGGTTCATTAGGTACAGCTGGAACACATCTGGATAAAGCGCCTCATGTTAGGTGTCAGTTTATTAGCTATTAGATGTGGAAGCTTTTCTATGTTTTTCCATGGGAGAGAATCACATTTTAGAACAATTAGAATATTATAATTATTTCAATTATTTTTAATTTAGCCTAGCCATGGCCCCCCCCTCAATACCGCTACGGCCCACTGGGGGGCCGCAGCTCACAGTTCGAGAAGCACTGCGATGGAACGATGGATGGAACAAATGGATGGACGAATGAGTGGATCAAATGGTGGACTGATGGATGGACTGATGGATTGAACAAATGATGGATGGATGGAATAAATGGACTGATTGATGGAACAAATGATGGATGGGCGGATGGATGGAACAAGTGATGGCCTAACATGGATGGATGGATGGAACAAATGATGGACTGATTGATGGAACAAATGATAAACGAACAGATGGACGGGTGGATGGAACAAATGATGGACTGATTGGTGGAGCAAATGATAAACGGACAGATGGACGGGTGGATGGAACAAATGAATGATGGATGGATGGAATAAATGATGGACTGATTGATGGATGGATGGAACAAATTATGGATTGATGAATGCAACATGATGGACTGATGGATGGAACAAATGATGGACTGGATGGATAAAACATGATGGATGAGACTGGGTGGAATGACTGATGGATTGATGGATGGAACAAGTGATGGATGGATGAGACGGATATGGATGAATGAATGGAACAATGGACAGATGGATGGATGGATTGCTCGATAGGTGTTTGGATGGATGGGTAGATATTGCTGAATCAACCTAAATACATTTGTTGGTATAATTAAAGTAATTTTCTGGGTTAACTCAACCTCTTTAATGTAACAGTTGCAGGTTACAACTGATGCTAATAACACTGTCAAGAATCTCCTGTTCTCAAGACAAATACTCCTATACTTGTGTGTTTGTACTTTTATTGTATAAAATAGTCTGTGATGTAATGGATGTATTTTAGGAGCACAATGGAAAAGCACCTGGTTTGTCCTGAAACGCTGCTGGAATGTTTGACACGGATCACACAGCGAGAGAAATCTCCCAGATCCATATAAGGCCTTTAAAGATAGTTAAACCACCTTAACAAACGGCCGCAGCAACTGGCTCTCGGTGACTCCACGTCTTAAAAATGCGCCGTCCAGAAACTCATTCATTCATTCATTCGTTCAGCCGCTGAAAATGAAGCCCATCAGCATTTCAATCGGCCCGTGTGAGGCCCTCCGGGGGACAAAAACACTCTCTCGCTTTGAGTCAGTGAGCTCTACTCTACGAGTGTGGGCTTTCATACGCTGACAGCTAAATCCTGTAACATATCGGCACGTTTTCAAGTCTCGATAAAGACTAATGGAGGCCGTTCCACTAAAGTTAACATTCAAATATTATCTTTGCACAGTCCACACTTAAGTCTGCTTTCATTAGAGCGGTTTGCTAAGTTCTTCACTAAATGTGAGAGTTTAAAACTTTGGCTTTTTATTGAGCCAAAATTGAGCATTAGTACCAGAAATAACTGGGTCTGTGGTTTGAGGCGATGCAAACCAGTCCAGCCCATTTAATACACTCTCTGAGTCATTTAACAGTTGGCTGATCGTATCGTTACCGAACACACATGCAGATCCACACTGAACAAACCCTAAATGATGCATTATTAATGTCGAGCGCTTTTGTTAATCATGCACGCCGCACACAAGAGGAACGGAAACTTCCCTTCGGCCTTGTTTTGACAACACGCTTGCATATACACGGATGCATAGAGCGGATAATGATGATCCATGGGTTTATCATCAGACATCTTTATGGGGAATTTCACCTTAATTTGATTGTGGCTAATGTGACTAATTTGAGAGGCGCACATGGAAGCGTTTGGCTGCCGTCCACCTCCGAACTGAAACGAATGTTGTGTCTTATTTTGTCTGGTTTAGCATAACTCGCGTCCAGATAACAGCATGTGGCGCTTTTCTTCATCAGTTACTCTGAACTGCTTCTCTGTAATTATTCACATCACCATATTTTTTCACATGGCTGATGTTTTAGCCACTGTTCTCTCATGTCTGCCTCCTCTTCGGTTTATATCAAGAAGCAACGAGTCTTGCTGGCTCAAATTAAGTTTTTGATTAAGGCCTGCCTTGTAAATGTCACCGTGCTCCACTGGTTACTGGGATTGTGAGCCTGTTTTGTGGATGTTGTGTGACTGATAAGCGTGTGTGTGATGTGCCCCGTGATACCCTCAGACGGCTATAAAAGGAGAGCGGCCGCAGAACTTCGGTGTCGTATCTGAGCAACCGTTCATTAGCGTTTACTGCCCAGCACTAAACCAGCTCTGGTTCTGCGGCGCGGTCAGCGACTGCCAAGTGGAAGAGGGCGAGTGTCTCGTCCGTTTGGCTTTCTAGAGATGCTTCTCTGCCAAACACGTCATGGGAAGTATTCGGTTTCGTTTTATACCAAACAAAGGATATTTGTCCTGTTTGTTTCATTATAAGGTCAGCATGAAATGACCGTATAGACCCCGTTTACTTTCTTTTTGCTTTCTGGCGTTCCTGGCCTTATTGTAAATTTGAATCAGTGAATATTATTCTTAATCTTTTATTAAAATATACTGCTTACTTTCCATGGTTTTCATTGATCATTAATTTATTGTATTTATATATTATTTATTTATATTATATATGGAATTTATTTATTTTTATTAAAAAATATAAAATATATTTTAAAATTGTTTGAATGTTTAGAATTAGAATGTTTAATAATATAAACATGACACTCACCTGTCAGGATTATTAGGAGCACCATACTAATACTGTGTTTGATCCCCTTTCGCCTTCAGAACTGCCTTAATTCTACGTGGCATTGATTCAACAAGGTGCTGAAAGCATTCTTTAGAAATGTTGGCCCATATTGATAGGATAGCATCTTGCAGTTGATGGAGATTTGTGGGATGCACATCCAGGGCACGAAGCTCCCGTTCCACCACATCCCAAAGATGCTCTATTGGGTTGAGATCTGGTGACTGTGGGGGCCATTTTAGTACAGTGAACTCATTGTCATGTTCAAGAAACCAATTTGAAATGATTCGAGCTTTGTGACATGGTGCATTATCCTGCTGGAAGTAGCCATCAGAGAATGGGTACATGGTGGTCATAAAGGGATGGACATGGTCAGAAACAATGCTCAGGTAGGCCGTGGCATTTAAACGATGCCCAATTGGCACTAAGGGGCCTAAAGTGTGCCAAGAAAACATCCCCACACCATTACACCACCACCACCAGCCTGCACAGTGGTAACAAGGCATGATGGATCCATGTTCTCATTCTGTTTACGCCAAATTCTGACTCTACCATCTGAATGTCTCAACAGAAATCGAGACTCATCAGACCAGGCAACATTTTTCCAGTCTTCAACTGTCCAATTTTGGTGAGCTCGTGCAAATTGTAGCCTCTTTTTCCTATTTGTAGTGGAGATGAGTGGTACCCGTGGGGTCTTCTGCTGTTGTAGCCCATCCGCCTCAAGGTTGTGCGTGTTGTGGCTTCACAAATGCTTTGCTGCATACCTCGGTTGTAACGAGTGGTTATTTCAGTCAAAGTTGCTCTTCTATCAGCTTGAATCAGTCGGCCCATTCTCCTCTGACCTCTAGCATCAACAAGGCATTTTCGCCACAGGACTGCCGCATACTGGATGTTTTTCCTTTTCACACCATTCTTTGTAAACCCTAGAAATGGTTGTGTGTGAAAATCCCAGTAACTGAGCAGATTGTGAAATACTCAGACCGGCCCGTCTGGCACCAACAACCATGCCACGCTCAAAATTGCTTAAATCACCTTTCTTTCCCATTCTGACATTCAGTTTGGAGTTCAGGAGATTGTCTTGACCAGGACCACACCCCTAAATGCATTGAAGCAACTGCCATGTGATTGGTTGATTAGATAATTGCATTGAGAAATTGAACAGGTGCTCCTAATAATCCTTTAGGTGAGTGTATTTGTAAACATTATGAACTTATAATATTATACTTGTATTATTTGTTGGTTTTGTTATTTTTATTTTTTACATACTGTATATACTATAATATTAAATATATTTTAAAATGATACTTTTTGTATTATATATATATATATATATATATATATATATATATATATATATATATATATATATATATATATATATATATATATATATATATATATATATATATATATATATATATATATATATTTTTAATTCATATATTGCCTATATTTAGAATTATTAATAGATATACATTTTCATAATTCTATGCAATTTATATTTTATTTATATATTTATCTGTTTTTATTTTATTATTTCCTCATAGGATGTTTATAATGTGTACATCCCATTATGTTAGTAAAATGGCTTTCAAAACTGTGTTTTGTCTCCTGTCACACATCATAACTCAGCCTTATTAATCTTTCATTTTGAAAATGCAGCTGGAAATATGATGGATAAAAACTTTTTAAAGGGAAGCATAAAGGCAAACTGTGAGATGTTCTGTTTGATTTGGGTGTAGTTCTTCTCTGCGGTGGGATTTGATCCTTGTTGCCTTTTAGTTTTATGAGGTTGAGGTTTAGTTTATGACGTTAATAAAAGAAGAAATGACTGCTGGGGCTGGAGCTGATGTTAAGCGGCTCTCTTACACACGTGTGTGTATCAGTTTAGCGTGTGAAGACCCCTCCGCTCTCTTCATGTTCCCGTGTTGTCGGGTCTCCGTGGGCCATTAAATTGGATTCAGGCTTTGAGTCCCGGCTGTTGGCGTTGACCTAATGACCCCGTGTGTGTGACCCCGAGGAGCTTTCTTAGATGTGTGGGACGCAGTTTAGAGTTGTGACCTCTAGTTTTCTACTTCCTGCTGCTGGAATAATGTAATATGGCGTATATCATTTCTTAGGGCCCTATGACATCCTTTTAATTTTTTCCCCCCAAATCTTTATTTTTTTTCCATTTTATTTTTAAAAGCTAGGAATCAAAAATCATGTCTAATTAATTGAAATCATGAATTAAACCTCAATGGAACTTATAAAATGAATTTACAAATTCATATAATGAAATTACAAAAAAATTAACATGAAAACAAAAATATAAAATTAAAACCTAATTAAAAATTAATTTTAGTTTATTTCTTTGTAATTTCATTGTTTTTTTTTCCCCATTTGTATAAGTTCTATTGAGGTTTAATTTATTTTTTATTTTAGTTTTAGGTTTTATTTTCAGTTAATCATTTTATTGCTTCAACAATATTAATCCTGATTCAACAATTTATTAAATGTTAAATTTTTAGGGTCATATAAAACACGTTTTTCTCAAATTCCATCTTTGCCATTTTAAATTTTTCTGGATTCCATTTAGTTTGATTCCATTTTAATTATCTAAATGCAGGTCTGAATAATTTAATCAATACAACTTTATCATTATCAACTTCTAATACAAATACTTGTATACAAATACATTTTGTTGTTGCAATAATACAGTCCCATTAAATGCGAATTTCTCTCTTCCTCATTGCTCATTGTAGAAATTATAGGGTAGAAGATGAGACAATAAGTCTTTTAAAGATAACAAGAAATCACATTCACTTTCTTGAAGGAGAGCTTCACATAAATGCACCTGTCCTCATGTTGCTCTAAACCCATTCAAATCAAAAATAATAATCATGGAATCAGGCAAAACTTGATTGTTTTGACAGGATGAAGTGTTTCTGTCATCAGTCCCGCATCACACTTATTGTTTTAAAGCTGTGGCCCAGAGCAGAGCAAGTCTCAATCTGACTCAAGAGTGGGTGGCGCTTTAGTTGAGTTAGTTGCCTAGCAGATGTGAAGTGAGGAGAACTACAGTGTGATGAATGACTGATATTCGTCATGCATGGTTGCATAATGCCTCACATGCACACCTGTAAATGAGCGGTTCTTGTTCAGACACATCGAGCTCATGCCACTTCACTTCATATCAGTCTCATAAAGCAGGCGTTGCAAGATTCATTGAAAACGTGAAACTTATACAATTGAATCTATTAAGTTTATTAAACGCCCTACATAGTATGTACGATAAAAATGAATGCTGCTCAAATAACTATTTTTACGGCTCTGGAGATGAATTTCATGTCGTCATAGTAACACTGCAAGCGTCTTGTGCGTGTGTGTGTGACGGTCGGAGAGAAGAGCGTGTGAATGCTCAGCTGATGTTATTGCCACTGGCAACAAAAACGGGCTCAGAATCTGTAAAATCAGCCGATCCCTGGCCAGTCGATCGGTGCATCTCTACTTTATTAATTTTGGTTTGTTTTTGTTTTTTTGGTTAACCTGTTTGTAAAAGCATCTCATTTGTTAATAGAGTGTAATGATGGGGAACTCTTGTTCAGAGATGTATATAAATATGTATGTGTATTTTGGTATTGGATAAAATACGTCATGCATTTCTCTTGATTTGTTCAGTGCATTCTGGTATTTCCGGTAAGGAATACGTGCCTTTAGTATGAAGCCTCTCCACAGAAGCCTTTGTGTAAATCACTGGAGTGAAGACTTTCCTTCCTCTGCTGTAGTTATCTAGTAATGTATTGGGTTGTTTATTAGCTCAGACAAGATCTGAGTACTAACAAGAGCGAGGATGGAGTCTAATAGCCCGTCACGTCTAATCTGATAAGGTCAACGGCACTGCTGATCTAAAGCCCATAATAAATTACAGCTGGTGTTCCTCACGTCTCCTCACGCTAGTACATCATCTCGCCGCACTCCGGCATCGGCATACGGATCCGGCCAAGAGGGTCGAAGGTCAGCGGAGCATCAGTCATTTGTTATCTTCAGCTTCTGTGAATGGTTAGATTTATTAAAGGCCAGATCTTTTTGCTGTATAATTATCTGTCAAACTCTTCTTTTAAGTCTGGAGATGTATTACATACGGCATACGAGATTTATTACATTTCGACATCAAAGCGGCTGTCCTGCGTCATCAAACCATTGCTATTGTTAACTAAAACTATTAAAAACAGTGTCATTTAGTGAAATAGAGCTGAAATAAAATAGAACTATTAGATGAGAAGCATAATAACGTAAATAGAAATGAGAAATTATGCTTTGGCAACTTTAAGTTGAAGTACTAAAATTTAAATAAAGCTAAATAGAAATATTTGAGGAATTAAATTTATAAAAGTTACAAAGCAGTGCACACAACACAATTACTGAAACTTACTAATAATCTAATTTAATATATTAATATTGTAAAATTATATTAATAACACTAAAATAACACGGGTGTCAGTCTAATCAGGGCAAAGTAACTCCAGAGAACTGAAGTCAAGCAAAAGAAATGATGTTCTGCTCACATTTGTGAAGTACATTTGCTGAAAGATTGATTTATTTGTTTGTAATTTTGAATACTACCACCTTTCTTTTTAATTACAATCACAATAAAAGGTGACTAAAGCGTTCGAACTTTTGATTTGTGTGAGAAACGGGCTGGACTGACGCTTTTCATTTGTTCTCCTTTGCATGTAAGAGTTGATCTCTGTCTGATTTGTAAATTAATCTTTTAAAAGGAGGGGTCTAATGCTGTTTCCTGCATTCTGCCTTATTCACAGTTAAAGAGTCGATTCTCATGATGAACGTGGACAACATTTAAAAAAAAATTAGTTGGGCGTATGACGGAGTAGTTCTGTGTCAGATGCACTCCTTCGGATTCACACAAGTTTTTGTTTTAGTATGGCCCTGTATGATGTCATAAAGGGTGGAATTCCTTATATGGGCACTTCTCCCGGATGAACACAAACACACACAAACCAGAGCAAGAGCAAGAGTGCGTCCTTCAGCGAGCTTCGTTCGGGTTACGGGAGCCGTCGGCGGGGCTGGCGTTGTGTTTTTAGACACGAGATCAACAATGTCACTAAAGAAGTGTGTTTCTGCTGTGAGGGAAAGATCCCCTTGTTCAGCTTCCCAAATAACCCAGCGTTAAGGGAACAGTGGATGCAGTTTGTGTTTCCGGAGTTCTGTAGGTGTGTGTGTTTGTTCCCGGTCATGAGTGGAAACCTCAGGCGGGAGTGAAACTGATCAGATGTGTGTGTTTTGTTGGCAATCGGTGCGTAAGTGCATATAGTGTGTGTGTGTGTGTTCGTGACTCATTAGCTCCGCCCACTGCACGCCTCCACGAGCTCGGCTGTTTCCAGAAAGAATCGGTACAGTGTATCTGTCTGTTATAAATATGATAAACTAAAGACTCTTGGGAGATATGAAGGATCAACACTACTCTACAGATACTCCAGATTAACATGAGACTGCACAAACTGTGTGTGATGAGCCTTTAATGAATCCACATGAATCAGATTGAGCTCAGTTGATTGATTGACAGTGGTTAATGACTCGCTGGATTATCAGTGAAACTATATATTGCAATCAATCTCTTGTGCACATCACTTGAGAAATATTAATTGTGTTGTTGCATATGAATGTTTTTCCAAATAATTTATAATTTTTATAGCAATGGGATTGGGTTGTGTAGTAGTTCCTCTCTGAGCTGTGTGCTTGTGTTTGTTGTAGCTGACAGATGGAGGAAAGGCAGCTAAAGCCAAGATCAGCGTCGGAGACGTCGTGTTGTCTATCGATGGCATCGCCACAGAGGGAATGACACACCTGGAAGCCCAGAATAAAATCAAAGCCTGTACAGGGAACCTGAACCTCTCGCTGCTGAGGTAACACACACACACACACACACACACACACACACACACACACACACACACACAGGAATATTCTTATGCATGTCAGTGTTTGTAGGAGTCCTTGGTTATGTAGTATGATCTACTCTACCGGTCAAATGTTTGAAATAATTAAGATGTGGTTTTTGTTTTGTTTTTTTACATTTTTTTTTTTTTGGACTCTATTTTAATGGTTAAATAAAATGTTAGTAATCAAAAAGCATATCTAATTAATTGAAATCATGAAAAAATGTATTAAAAGTTTAACAAAAATGACGTTTAGTGCCCTATGAAATGCGTATTATCCTCTCAAACTCAGTTTAATTAATTTTTTGACCAAATTCTGTTTTCTGTTTTAAGTTTGCTTGATTCCATTTTAATGTTTTAATAATTTCAGTAATCAAAAAGCATGAGAGTGCATTCTAATTAATTGAATTCATAAAAACTTTCATTATTTTAGAAGAAATTCTTTTGCGCATTTAAATTTTTCTGGCAATCATTTAATTTATCTTTTAATCGTATGAAATTAAACAAATTGCTGTACAAAAAAAGTTTTAATAATAATTTATTATTATTATTTGTGTTACCATTCATTCACACAGAGACGCACAGAATAGGCAGGATTCATATTTTAACAGGATTCATGTTTTTTACAGTTTTCACTATTTTTACAGTACGTTTGATTAAATCAACGCAGCCTTGGTGAGCGGAAGAGACTTTTTAAAACATTTAAAAATCTTAATTATTCCATACTGTTGACCGCTGGTGCCTCTTCTCATAGTTCATGCAGAACCTTCATTGAAAGCAAGCTCATGATCAGATCAGGGATTGTGTGAATATGACAGCGGTGCCTCCAGAGGAGAAGAGATGTTTGGGTGATGCGGCTCTTGGCCGGGTCTGTCCCTCCTGTGGCCTCTCGCAGGATCTAATGCAGGCAAGATGTTCTGCTCGGCCCGAGCACCGATGGTATGAGGACCCTACTGTAATTGCTCAGGCTATTCTTCTTCTCCCAAATTAATCACATTTTTGAGAGCCTAAACATGCTCGAAAACTCACGAAACTTTGCACACGCGTCAGAAGTGGTGAAAATTTTCGTCTGATATGGGTTTCAGAATTAGGTGTGGCAAAATGGCTCAGTAGCGCCACCTACAAAATTTCAATTAAGCACTATTCACGCTACGTTTCACGTACGAGTATGAAATTCGGTAACAGCCCAACACCTACAAAAAAAGTCCCTGGGAGCAAAATCTGAAAACCCAACAGGAAGTGAGATATTTAGAATTTTCTCTGCAAATATTTTGTTTTTTGTTTTTTTTTTTTTTGCCATTTCCAGACGTTGTACCTTAACAAACTCCTCCTAGAGATTTAATCTGATCAACATCATATTTGGCCGCTCTAATCTAAAGGCCATTGCGATTTTGTTGAATTGTGTAGATCCTGAGTTTTCCCCTGGAGGGCGTGTCCGTGGCGGGCTCAGTTCAATGTTTCGCCATTAAACAGGAAGTTGTTGTAACACGGGCATGCAATTTCAGATCAACCCCAAACTTCACGTTTGATAATAGTCCTGGCCTGAAGACATCTGCATAGCGCCATCTGCAGGCAGCAGGAAGTGTGGCACATCGAAATGACTGCTGTTTTTTTCATATATTTACCCGCTTAAATGCATGTCGCCCACTATCCGCTGTTTTCCTGAGGCCACCGGGTGGCGGTGGCCCCGGGTGCGAGGGCCCTTTCATCGCTGCTTGCAGCTTTAATTTTAATGGTGTTTCTTCAGAGGGTTAACGAGTGTCATGGCCACTGAATCTTTAACTGTAGTTTTGTTCAGTTATGAGTGTTAAGTTGCTAAATTACAATTAAAGGACGAGTGCATCATTAACTCATCATTTACTCACCCTCATGTTGAGCCAGACCTTCCAGATCATCTTTAGATCAATTATATTTATGCATTTTGGCTGATGCTTTTAACCAAAGTGACTTCAGGGTATGTGTTTTTATCAAACCGTGGCTTGCAAATTCCTAGATTGTTTTCATTTTCTGTACAATAAAAGTGAACGTGGATAGATGCTGTCAACCCCTACAGAAAAGATATCTGTGAATACCAGCTTCCTTACGAATTCATGCCTTTGGGTGACCTGGAATATAGTCATACAGACATCTTTTATGATACTTTATCATTTTTGCAGCTGGACCTTATCCATTTCAATTATTTTCATTGCAAGATTTATTTTGTGAGAGGTATGTAAAGTAGTAAATTATGAATTAAGTGTTCATTTCTGCATGATTTATTCCAGTAAACGTGTGTTGACCATGGGCAGATTAGTTAAAAATGTGAGGGATGGGCTGTATAATTACATTTTTTTTATTATATTTAATTGGAATGAAATGAAGCACCTCTCAGTGCAGCAGAAGGAACGGCTCTCATTCTGGAGTTATGAGCCCTTAGAAAGGAAATTTAGGGGAGAGCGATTGCGCAAGAGCTCTGGAATCTCCCATTAAAGGCTTTTATTGCAGTTTTCATAGCTGTTGAACATTTGTCAGTGAGTCTGCAAAGGCCATCAAACAGCACTTAAGCTTTACTATTAAGATAACATCACATTAAGACGAGCGCAGCGTTTACTCTGAGATCCCAGAGAGACATTTGAACCCGAACAGCCCGGATCAGTGCGCTTCAGTCTCGCTGCTTAATAAACCGGCGTGTCTGTACGTGTTCCTGAAACGTTTGGGTGTGAATATTGTGTGGATAAGGTCTTCCATTACTAGCGTCTTACCTCTTTTACTTGACACACATTACAAGAGTTAAGGCCTGTTCACACCAATAATAACTATAATGATAATGTGAAAGATACAGTTTTAGAGTCCACAACGCAACTATAACGATAGCGGCACAGATAAACCATATCATTGGAATCACTTTCAGAATACATTTTTCCAGCTGATGAACAATAAAAACATTGACAGCCAATCAGAATCCGTCCTGGTTTAAAGTGCACATAACACACACTCATGTTAATCTGGAGTATCTCTAGAGTAGTGTTGATCCTTCATATCTCCCAAGAGTCTTTAGTTTATCATATTTATAACAGACAGATACACTGAACCGATTCTTTCTGGAAACAGCCGAGCTCGTGGAGGCGTGTAGTGGGCGGAGACAGAGACGGACAGACGGACGGACAGACAGTTTCACTCACCGCCTGTGGTTTCCACTCATGACCGGGATACTAACATTTAGTTTTCAATCATGTCTCTGTAGACGAGTTGAGGTTTTAGAGAAAATTCATTCTGGTCTTCTCACACAGCTGCATGTTAACAAGTGTCTCTAAAATTGCAAATATGTTGCAACACGCAAAGTTTGATGTGAAATGGTTTCCGCATGTCTCTTTATACACGTCAAATCGCAACTCATCTTGATGCACTATATCTGATTCAAATGGGAAAGTGTTTCTGTTGATCTCTGGATAAACTGATGATTTAATGTGGCGTATCAAATGTGTTCTGACACACAAATTGCTTTGCAGTTCCTCATAATCCTTGATCTCTCTGATGCAATGTGACATTAATGTCTTTCAGTCTAAAAATGATCAGCGATTGAAATCTTTTTCCATGGTCGCTCCGGTCATAAGTGGCTGTTTCTCTGTTTAGTCTCTTGAGATCTGAGCTGATCTGCATGAATCAAAGACTCGTACAGATTTCCATTCGTCGCCCTCCACATCCAAACCAGAATTTGTACCGTTTTGTTTTGCGTCGACGTGTTCGGTTCGTTTCAGACCACATGCTGCTCCCCTTCCCTGTTTTCTTAAGGATGTTTCCAGACCGTATTCATAAAGTGCTGTTTAAACTATGTGTACAGAGCGGCGCCTGAGGTTTGGGACAGGTTTGCAGGAGCAGCGGCTCATGTGTCCGTCCGTCCGTCCGTCTGTCTGTCTGGCCGCCGTCACCTGCCGGCCGCAGCAGCTTCTGGAAGTTCAGTGTCTCGGCGGCTGTTGTCCGCATTAAAACACTTTTGTTAAGGGTTATGTGCAGAGGTATGGTCTGCTCCTGATCATCAAATGTCCTTTTCCGTCGACACAGCACTCAGTCTAGAACCTTTCCGTGCCTTTTCACGCTGTTGTTGTGGTCGGCGGAGCTGGTTTCTGGCTCTCAAATCAGTGAAAATGTGTTCAAACATGAAAACCTTTTTGATGCAAAAGGAGCACAAGTGTATCACCAATGTAGCAAGATCACCGGTGGCGTTTTTTATTTTATATAGTCATATTTTATATATATATATACAGACCAAGAATTCAACAGATTAGAATGTGTTCTTTGAATTTTTATTTATTTTGTATTATATTTTGCATTTTTATTTTATTTTAATTATTTAGTAATAACTACATTTTATTACATTTTATTGTGCGTTATTTTTGATTTTACAGTCATATTGTGTAGAAATAGACCAGGAATTAAACCGATTTGCATGGAACAACTTGTTTGTTATTTTCTCGTTTTTTTATTTTATTTATTTTTATAATTACCTAAGAACTATGTTTTGTTATTAAATTTTTTTGTGCGCTATTTTTGATTTTACAGACCAGGAATTAGACCAATTTGTTGTTTGTTTTGTTTTTTTGTTTTTTTCTTCATTTTATTTTAATTTTTATGTTATATTTTATATTTCATTTCATTTATTTTATATGTATTATTTATTTTATTTGTTGTTGTTTTGAGTTTATTTTTGTTGTTAATATTTGTTTTGCAAATGTAAATAAATTTACAATATAATTAACTATTTTTGCAAAAATCCAAATGTATTAGACTTTTTAAAAATACTTTATGTATATAAATTATTTATATAATTTAATATACTATATCCATTATATTTTATAATATTTTTTGTTGTTTTTTTTATTGGTATTTAGTTTTTATTTTATAATTTTTGTTAATATTTATATAATATTTTAATTATTTACTTTTATGGAAAAAAAAATTAACAATGCAAAAAAAAAAATCCAATTGTATTACACTTGGAATAAAACATACTTTTAATCTTTTTTTTATTTTTTTTTTTAAGGATAGAATAAAGTAGATGAAGTGTATCGCCAGCTCTCATGTTGAAAATGGTCCAGTTTGTTTAAAGTTGTGAGATTTGTGCTCTTGCGTTTCCATCGAGAGACGGACACCAGATGAAGGCCTGTCTTTGTGAGCAATAGTTCCTGTGTTGAAAGTCTGGCATGTGGGTGTGAAGAGGAACTGTTAAAGCAGAACAAAGTCTTAGGCCTTTGTGACACAGGAAAACCCGTGTGAAGTGTGTGTGAAGTCTGACCCGCTGCCCATGTGAACTCTCTCTGATTCCCAACACACACGCTTATTCTCTTTGGAATGAAATTCAGTCCTGTTTTCCATGATTCCACCTTTCAGATCGACGTCATGCTGGTGGAGTGACCGCTGAGTGCCATTAACCCTTGGAGTGGTTGGAAAATTAATGCAGTATGCATAAATTAAGCTTGGATTTTCAAGTAAACATGAAATACATTTGCAATCTGTTTTTCTTCCATAATGTGACATTTCAGAGTGAAACGGGAATAAACACACAGCGTTTCTACATGACGGGATGATGAACGTGTGCTGATCTTTATTATATGATGACTTTATTCATGCTCGCGTATTTCTGTAAGCAGTTTGAGAAACTGAAAAATATTAGCGTTTAAAAATGAAAGACGGTCGCTCGACTCCTGTGAGTTTCTGCTTTAACTCTGCGCGACTGTGACGTGTATAATCGTTCCATTAACACACACTAACATATCACTTTAATAAACTGAGTTTATGAGGTGATTTGGCATGAACCCCTCCTGTTCTGGCAGGATCGTTCGTTCTTCAGGCCTGAAACGGATCCTGCGCTCCAGCGTTATGGAGGACATCACGTGTGCATGTGCTGCACTGCAGTCCTTCATGTGCTGAAGTCGTCTCAGTAAGTGTCCTGCACTGTTCTCTCTATTTAGGGGAGATCGTGTCAGGAGACTCCTAAACTGCCGAGTGCAGATGATGCTGATTCCTCTGAAATCTCTGAGCTGAAGCACAGATAACACGTCTCTCTGCGGCGCTGTTTGGCTTCTGGAAAGCTCCACTTGAAGCAATATACGAGGTTTCCATGGCAGACTCGTTGGGCTCCCCGTTGAGCTGACGCTCCGGTGTTTTCATCACGGATCAGCTGTGGAACGGCTGGCGAGGCGTCATGATCCGAGGTCACGCCGCCGGCCTTGTGGATGAGGTCATTTCCCCTTTCCACACACGCTTTCTGCTCGCAGAGTCACTCCTGACCAAATGAACTTTACAGATTGATTGATAGTTGTTTTTTAATGATTTTTGATTATTTCCCATTAATTTTCTTTTTTTTTTTTTTTTTTTCATTTTAATATTTAGTTTTTTCATTTTATCTTGTTTTGATATTTGATATTTTGTTTTATTGATTTTGTTTTTATGTATTTTGTTACACTTAGCTACTAACAAAAAATTATGCTCTTTTAAGCTTTTGTTTTTATATATTATTTTTTTATATATTTTATATTTCGTTATTTTTTTATATTTTCTTTTATTTAGTTTATTTTATTTTAATTCAATTTCATTTTATTTCTATTTTATTTCTATTCATTCTCAACATCACAATTGTACAGATAAATGAAAAAGTTTCCATCAAGTTTCAAATATAGCAAAATAATAATTATACTTCAGCAGTTACAACATATTTTATTGTTATTGATATTTATATTGGTTATATTTATGCAATTATGCATTTTTTGTTTGTTTGTTTTGTCAAAAAGCAGAAATAAAAATAAATATAGCTGCAAGCAGCAATACCGGGGCCAAGCACAAAGAAGACAAGACATGCCAAAATGGCTGGGAGTGTCAGACCAACTAAAACAATGAACACTTAAACCCATTTTAAGATGATTTTAGGCAAAAAGGCTGAAAAATGCATTGTAGTCTATGGAAATTTCATGTTTTGTTCTATTATAGCGCCACCAAGAGGCACAATCCCACCATTTTTTTATGTGTCCTCGGAGTGAGCTCATACATGTCAATTTTAGTGAAAATATCTCATTTAGTTTTGGAGTTATAGACATTTATATGAAGAAACACCTAAAAAAAATGACTGACACCTCACTTTGATTGGATTTTACTAGCCCTTACTGTCGATATTTTGACATTTTGGTGATTTTACATTTAGCTATCGAGCTATGTTTTCAAACTTCTGATGCTGGTTTCGTCTTGATCGGACTAGCAGTTTCAAATATATCAGCTAACATTTTATAAGCACTTAGTTACAACGCTGCAGAAACCATATGCCGAAACCTGGGAAGTCTGGTATCGTTGGATTCGGCAAGGATTCAGGATACAAAAAAAGTTACTCCCATGAAAATAAGTCAACCACACCCAAAGCTCTAAGCATTTGGGGGGGGGAAAGATTCTCCACTAGGTGGCGCTGTTTCGAAACTTCTCAGGCTACTTCAGGGCATCGTGGTGATGACCCATACCGAGTTTCGTAACAATCCGTTCATGCGTTCATAAAATACAGCATTTTATCACAATTCAAAATGTCCGACAGCCAAAATGGCCAATATGGTAAAATTGGCTATCACTCGGCATAACGTCACGAATCTAACGAGACCACTTTTATGATTTGGACAAACGGTTCAGAAGTAATAAGCAAAAATAGCAGTTTTTCATATCTCTGGACCAGTAGGGGGCGCTGCGCTGAAATGCTGCAGGTCACTTCAGGTCATGCTTGTGATACCGCGTACCAAGTTTGATCAGAATACGATAAAGCATTGCGGTGATATAGCCTTACGTCTGTTTGTTTGTGTGTTTATCAAAAACGATTTGACGAATCAACTTGAATTCCATAACTTTTTGTCAGCACGGTCTGATGATGTTCCGTTTCAATTTTTGTGAAAATCGGAGCAACGGCCTAGGAGGAGTTCGAAAAGCCAAGGATTCAAAGGAAAAACAGAATTTTGTTTCTAGCCCTTATGGTTCAAAAGTTATTAGCATAAATATGAGTGAAACTTTGGACAGGTGGTGGCGCTAGAGGGAATGAGTTAGAGAAATTTAGTGTGGTTACTATTGGTACTGACCTCTATCAGTGTACCAAATTCACAACTTTTGAAGAAGAGTCAAATTATATACAGTGTATTTGAGCATTGTGTTTCTGTAGCATCAGTAAAGATGAGCCGAGTTCCTCTGTCAGCCTGTATTTATCCTGTATTTATCCTTTCATCCCGTTATATATGATGTTTTTATCTGAGGGTCCATTTCCAGTGGATCCCGCTGGAGCTGATAATGAATCTCCTGAAATGTCATTTGGTGATTATTAGTTGAGGCGGTGTGGAAGGAACGTGAAAGGAAAAGCCATTTTGTCTGTCCGAGGATGGAAACGCAGGTATTTGACATCAGAGTTGGATAAGCGGAATAACAGCTCTCCGTTCCTGCTCTGCTCCCGGAGGATTTCTGCCAGAGACATCATCAAACATCTGTTTGTGTTTCTGTGCGATATGAAGAAACCCTACTGTGCTCATGGGCTTGATTAGAGCGTCGTTTTATGGTTTTATTATATTAAATTTTTTCCTGTTTTTATTGTTGTTTTTTATTGTGGCGAGGTGGACGAGCGAGAGACGTGATCCTAAATCAAGATTTGCTTCTGTAATACGAAATTGTGAAAAATCCTAAATTAACTTATGTTTTCTGTAATACGCCCCCAGGCCTGGTCCTCTCTCGTCCGTCCTTATATCCCTCCGAGCTCCCTCATGAGAGGACTCCAGACCTCATTCTCCATCACGCCCCGGTCTCGCTCGCTCATCCACCTCGTCACAGTTATGTTTTTATTTCATTTTTTTCCTGTTTTTAATTAAAATGTATATAATTTGTTGTTTATTTTTTTGTGATGGTTGTTTTTCATTGTATTGTATTTTGTGCTTTTATTTTGTGATGTTTTTGTTGTATTTTTTTATATATGTTTTATATTTTAATTGAATATTGTTTTACTTTATTAAAAATATTTTTACTTTATATTAGATTCATATTATATTTTATTACGTTTTATATATATGATGTTTTGTATTTTATTTTATTGTATTTTATGCTTTTATTTTGTTTGTTCTTCATTTTTTGCTTTTTTTTTGTTATTATATAATTGCACTGTTCATATTTTTTTATTTTTTTAAGTTTATATTTAGTTTTATTTTTTTAGTTTTATAGTTAATTTACATTTTTTTATATTTTAATTTTGTGTTTATTGTCCTAGGGTTAGTGTGTAGAGATCATAAATGACCTGTATTGTATGTTTGTGTTGACTGATGCGGTCTCAGTTTCATGTCGCATGTCTTTCTGTTGATTTTGGCTCATGTGGAGTTTCTCCCAGCGTGTCAAAGCCCTGAGCTCAATGGTGTGTTTGTGAAGGCATTTCCTGGAGTGTCCTGTTCAGTTTCGCTTGTTCTGTAAGAGCCGGAGTGTGTTTGTGCCAGTAGGTGCGTCTACATGGAGCACTGTAATCGGTTTAAAATGAAAAGGCTCCACATAAACGCCTCAATCCGAATGAAAAGGCTCCACATAAACGCCTCAATCCGAATGAAAAGGCTCCACATAAACGCCTCAATCCGAATGAAAAGGCTCCACATAAACGCCTCAATCCGAATGAAAAGGCTCCACATAAACGCCTCAATCCGAATGAAAAGCTCCACATAAACGCCTCAATCCGAATGAAAAGGCTCCACATAAACGCCTCAATCCGAATGAAAACGCTCCACATAAACGCTCCATCAATGAAAACGCTCCACATAAACGCCTCAATCCGAATGAAAACGCTCCACATAAACGCCTCAATCCGAATGAAAACGCTCCACATAAACGCCTCAATCCGAATGAAAACGCTCCACATAAACGCCTCAATCCGAATGAAAACGCTCCACATAAACGCCTCAATCCGAATGAAAACTCCACATAAACGCCTCAATCCGAATGAAAACGCTCCCACATAAACGCCTCAATCCGAATGAAAAGGCTCCACATAAACGCCTCAATCCGAATGAAAAGGCTCCACATAAACGCCTCAATCCGAATGAAAAGGCTCCACATAAACGCCTCAATCCGAATGAAAAAGGCTCCACATAAACGCCTCAATCCGAATGAAAAGGCTCCACATAAACGCCTCAATCCGAATGAAAAGGCTCCACATAAACGCCTCAATCCGAATGAAAAGGCTCCACATAAACGCCTCAATCCGAATGAAAACGCTCCCATATAACGCCTCAATCCGAATGAAAAGGCTCCACATAAACGCCTCAATCCGAATGAAAAGGCTCCACATAAACGCCTCAATCCGAATGAAAAGGCTCCACATAAACGCCTCAATCCGAATGAAAAGGCTCCACATAAACGCCTCAATCCGAATGAAAAGGCTCCACTCCACATGAAAAGCCTCACATCCGCCTCAATCCGAATGAAAAGGCTCCACATAAACGCCTCAATCCGAATGAAAAGGCTCCACATAAACGCCTCAATCCGAATGAAAAGGCTCCACATAAACGCCTCAATCCGAATGAAAAGGCTCCACATAAACGCCTCAATCCGAATGAAAAGGCTCACATAAAACGCCTCAATCCGAATGAAAAGGCTCCACATAAACGCCTCAATCCGAATGAAAAGGCTCCACATAAACGCCTCAATCCGAATGAAAAGGCTCCACATAAACGCCTCAATCCGAATGAAAAGGCTCCACATAAACGCCTCAATCCGAATGAAAAGGCTCCACATAAACGCCTCAATCCGAATGAAAACGCTCCACATAAACGCCTCAATCCGAATGAAAAGGCTCCCACATAAACGCCTCAATCCGAAAACGCTCCACATAAACGCCTCAATCCGAATGAAAACGCTCCACATAAACGCCTCCAATCCGAAAACGCTCCACATAAACGCCTCAATCCGAATGAAAACGCTCCACATAAACGCCTCAATCCGAATGAAAACGCTCCACATAAACGCCTCAATCCGAATGAAAAGCTCCACATAAACGCCTCAATCCGAATGAAAAGGCTCCATAAAACGCCTCAATCCGAATGAAAAGGCTCTCATAAACGCCTCAATCCGAATGAAAAGGCTCCATAAACGCCTCAATCCGAATGAAAAGGCTCCACATAAACGCCTCAATCCGAATGAAAAGGCTCCACATAAACGCCTCAATCCGAATGAAAAGGCTCTCCACGTAAACGCCTCAATCCGAATGAAAAGGCTCCACATAAACGCCTCAATCCGAATGAAAAGGCTCCACATAAACGCCTCAATCCGAATGAAAAGGCTCCACATAAACGCCTCAATCCGAATGAAAAGGCTCCACATAAACGCCTCAATCCGAATGAAAAGGCTCCACATAAACGCCTCAATCCGAATGAAAACGTTCCACATAAACGCCTCAATCCGAATGAAAAGGCTCCACATAAACGCCTCAATCCGAATGAAAAGGCTCCACATAAACGCCTCAATCCGAATGAAAAGGCTCCACATAAACGCCTCAATCCGAATGAAAACGCTCCACATAAACGCCTCAATCCAATGAAAAGCCTCCACATAAACGCTCAATCGAATGAAAACGCTCCACAAAACGCCTCAATCCGAAAACGACATAAACTCAATATATAAACGCCTCCATAAACGCCTCAATCCGAATGAAAACGCTCCATATAAACGCTCCACATAAACGCCTCAATCCGAATGAAAACGCTCCACATAAACGCCTCAATCCGAATGAAAACGCTCCACATAAACGCCTCAATCCGAATGAAAACGCTCCACATAAACGCCAATCCGAATGAAAAGGCTCCACATAAACGCCTCAATCCGAATGAAAACGCTCCACATAAACGCCTCAATCCGAATGAAAACGCTCCACATAAACGCCTCAATCCGAATGTAAACGCTCCACATAAACGCCTCAATCCGAATGAAAACGCTCCACATAAACGCCTCAATCCGAATGAAAAGCGCTCCATAAACGCTCAATCCGAATGAAAACGCTCCACATAAACGCCTCAATCCGAATGAAAACGCTCCACATAAACGCCTCAATCCGAATGAAAACGCTCCACATAAACGCCTCAATCCGAATGAAAAGGCTCCACATAAACGCCTCAATCCGAATGAAAAGGCTCCACATAAACGCCTCAATCCGAATGAAAAGGCTCCACATAAACGCCTCAATCCGAATGAAAAGGCTCCACATAAACGCCTCAATCCGAATGAAAAGGCTCCACATAAACGCCTCAATCCGAATGAAAAGGCTCCACATAAACGCCTCAATCCGAATGAAAAGGCTCCACATAAACGCCTCAATCCGAATGAAAACGCTTCCACATAAACGCCTCAATCCGAATGAAAACGCTCCACATAAACGCCTCAATCCGAATGAAAAGGCTCCACATAAACGCCTCAATCCGAATGAAAACGCTCCACATAAACGCCTCAATCCGAATGAAAAGCTCCACATAAACGCCTCAACCGAATGAAAAGGCTCCACATAAACGCCTCAATCCGAATGAAAACGCTCCACATAAACGCCTCAATCCGAATGAAAATGCCCAAACGGAATGAGTTGTAATGGGTTTGAGAGGGGTGGGATAAACCTTTTCATGAAGCGATCAGACGAAGCATTCCCCCGTGGAAACGGCCCGTCCTCAACCGAAGAGCGCACGCCGCGCTCACACCAGGCTTTAATGTTGACGAGAGAGGAAAGAGAATGTTTCTGAGGTGTTACTTTTTATTTCGTAACAAGTTATGAAGATAATGTTGGGATAATGACCCGGACATAGCCTGGCTACACCATCTGATCTTGACGGCGTTTGTCCCAGGCACTTTTTACTTCAGCTGCGCCTTTTCCTGAGATGATTCTTACACTTTACAACAAATGAACAGCTTTTATAAAACCGTCCTGATGGCCGCTGAGAGTTGCTATGGCAACCGGGAACACATTCCAGCTGCTGGAGAGGACGGCGTCGACATTTCTGATGCGGCAGACAAACTGTGAGCGCACGTCACACAATGACTGCGACTGAAAGCGTCAGGTCGGTTTAGATAACGGCTCATGTAAACCGTCCACCGAATCTTTCAATCCGAATGTAACGCGGCTACTGTTAAAACACTTTCTCCTGTCCCGGCTAAACATGCAGAAACAGAGGCGGGCATTATTTCGGTGCCGTTAGTGTTGCAGAAATGACACACTTCAGCTTTAACAGATGAAGAGCACTTTCTCTAATTAGATCAACACTGCCTCAAAACAGAACATATTTTAGAAAAGGAAACTATTCTTAGCGTCACGCTTCTTAAAGAGCGTCTGTTCATGGTCATGACGTACACCTGATGACGTTTGTTAGTCACGGTGTTGAGCCACAGGCCGCTGTGTGTGTTCAGCATGTTGAAGCGCGACTTTGACGTGGATGTTGGTTATTAAAAGTCTTTCACTGCACACACACTCACACAGCGGTCTGCAGTCTGACCACACTGTCTAAACACACTCATTCTGTCCGCAGTCACATGAGCTCAGGACCGCCGTGTCCTGTTAGCACTTTAAGCTTATTATGTGCAGTCGCTATGACTAAATAATGCACACCACACCAAAAGTAGAGACTCAAGACTTTATATTTTATTGAAGACAATATATTTGAGTGTTTCGTGACCCGTTGCACCCTCTGGAGCACTTTGTTTTTATTGCAACATGATTTTTTGCTGTGGTAAAGCTGTTTTGTGTCACCATCTTTGCCATTTTTTTTTTTTTATTTATTATTTTGTTTTGTATTTTATATACATTTATTTTATTTAGGTTACTTTGTAATCATTATAATTATCTTACTTTGTAAAAAATATGAAATATAATTTTTTTAATATTTTCATTTTATTGTATATTTTTATTTATTATTTTTTTAAATTTTATTTAGGTTTTTATACTTATCTTCCATTGGAAATTTTTTTAATTAAAAATATTAAATTAAAAAAATAATAAAAGAATACATTTTTATTTTATATTTTATTTTTATATTATTTTGTGCAATTATGAAGAAACCTTCATGTGTTTGATTAGAGCTTTATTTTGTATGTTTTGTTTTTTGTTTTTTATATGTGTGTGTGTATGTGTATATGTTTTTATTTTAATTATAAAAATTATCCTGGTTCATACAAATACAAGCATTTTTATTTAATATTTTTATTTCATTTTTTATATTATGGTTTGTAATTTATAATTATTTTCCATTTAATACAATTAAATAAATTAACTATATATAAATAATATAAATAAAACTGAAATATTAAATATGAAATAAAAGCAGCGTATATAGGAAGCAGGATTATTCTTTAAAGACGATCTGGGCCGCGTCCACCCGGTCTGCTTCCTCTCCTCTGCTTGTATTGTTCACGTTTGTCCCCTTGAGTGTTGATTATTGCTCTTTGTGGGAGCGCCTTTGACTTCCTTCTGCGAGTGTTTTCTTTGTGTTCCCAGCACTCCACCTTTACCCCTTATTATAACTAGCACAAAAGAACGGCCTTGCAGAAACCACTCTGCTTTCCTAATATGGAAGCGACTGAGGACGCGGAACGAATCCGCAGAGTCACAGCAGTTTTTGTAGGAAGCGTGGCCTGTTTGTCGCCTGTTTATGAGGAATGTGAGGTCTTGTCGGATGTGATGCTGATTAATGAGGACGAATGAAGCCGTCTAGACGGTGTGACGAGAATGCGCTGATAAACCAGAACATAAAGTATGTCTGAGAGTCTTGAAGCAAAACATCTCCAAATGCACAAACCCTTCCCTGGAGGTTTGTTGACTCTGTCATATTTCAGATTGTGTTTGGGTCACAATGATGGGAACACGGCTGGATTTAAACTAACAACACCCAACCCCAGTTATAATGGAGCTAAACATGCTTCTTCAAAGCCTCCAAACCACCTAAAGATTCATCTGGAAATCTCATAACCCACTTCAGATACTAAAGCATTATGGCCCATCAGAGACTGAGCTCTGCTGTGAAGACAGCTTGTGTAGTTATTCCTGCTCGGCCTCGTACGGCAGGGGATGCTGGGATTGAATGCCATAGTTTGCTCTATGCTTTATTTATGGCCCGTGTAATGTAGCATACAGTGGGAGCTGCGTTTGTTTGACTGGCAGCCAGAATAGAGTCGTTATTCAAACAGTATCAAGCGTCTCTGTCCAACTTGTCCCATTATTTACATATTTACACGCTGACTTTTATTCATTCAGTGTTGCATTGTGTTTTTACAAACATCTGTTTTGTCTTTGCAGGTCTTCCAGTGTCACTAAAACAGCGACCCCAAAGGTATGTGCCTTCAAACGATATAGTTAACATGTCATGCGTGTCCTAACTAGGAGATTTCCAGTGTCAAGTAATTTGAGTGTGTTTAAATGTACAATAAAGTGCTAATAATTATAGGGCTCAACATTAATGCTAACAAGTGGGTTTTTTGAAGGGGCAAGTGAAAGAGAATTTTTCATTTCATAACATGTTTTTAATGCAGTTGTAATTTTTTTAGTGTACATTATTTAATTTGATTGGTAACAGCCCTGTAGTGTCTTCTTATTCTAATTGAATTTAGTGATCACATTTAAGAATTTAAAATGAAAGATGAAGCATGTATTTAAAAAGATTAGGGAAAATGCCCTTTATAAAGGTAAAAAATATAAACATGCAGATTTAAGTATGTCAAAGCTGGCTGAACACTGATGCTTCAGAATTTGCTTGTTTCTGCATCTTCTTCGTCTGTGTTTTGATCAGGAGATTCTGCACTCTTTCAGAAGATGTGTAATAGTGCCCACTACTGTATAACAGTGAAAACATGGATTGCCGTAAAATTCCATCTATGGTGCGGAAAGAGTTAAGAACATATTTAAATATATGGTTAGGAGTTTCGACAAATGAGATTTCACTGTGGGCGGGGCATCCTAGTTTATTGTGATTGGATTATAAATGAGGTGACCAGTCAAACGTCTTGTTCGAAATCATTCATCACGGCTGGTGAGATTTATAGTTTTGCATCACACCTGGTTAGGACACGCATGTGACATGTAGCATGTTTGAAATGCCTGATCTGTTGCATGACCCTGAAGAGCGGAGTAATTCTGATACCCTTCATTACAGTTTCTGCACTGAAAAAAAAGTTGGTAGTAATAAATTGCTAGTAAATTTCACAAATAATTACAAAGAAACGCCACGCGTTGAATTAAGCATGCAATTTTAAGTATGAAAACTGAAATGGTGTTTTCTTGTAATCTTTTGTTTACATTGTGTGGAATATTTCAGTTTTACAATATTTGTGTCTAATATTTGTAATGTGAAATAATATGTTCATGTAAAACCTGGGAAATTTAGTTTTCAAGGCCTGGCTATTATTTCAATGAATTAAATTAAACAAGCCTGGATGATTCATTACAATATCATTGCATACTAAAAGTAGTTAATTTAAAGTTACTATGACTTAAGCCAAAATTTCTGTTAATGTAATGGTCAACATTTATATCTACAGAACTCATCAAAATTATGTTTGCAACTCCAAAGGCCAACTCCAAAATTAAATCAATAATTTAGATTGGCAAGCAT